>WEKW01022463.1:2471-71071 GCA_013389905.1 Sula dactylatra
GCAAAACTGATGAGGCAAAGACAAATGATAATCTTCTCTCAGACTCCATTTCTCCCTTCCCACTACCTCAAGTTTATTCAATGAGTTCTTCTCCGCTAATCTCACTCTTCATTTGTGCTAGACCCTGTAAAAGTTAATATTTGTTTCTTGCCTCTTCCTCACCTCACTATTTTTTTTCCCCCCGACTTGCTAGTAATTTATTGTACCTAGCTTCTCACTAAAAGTATGTTTTGTATTTATATTGTGAAAGAAGTCCTTGGCCACGCTTCCAACTCTGGAAAAATTCTTTTAGGACTTTGAAAGGGTTTCCTGATTAAACCCATGGCAAGTCTAGAGATGCTACAAGGCCTTCAGCCAGAATGGAAACTCTCACTAGCCAGAATGGGTAGTACCATCCTGGAGAGATTATGTCATCACAAGATTTGGGTCAATGCTCAAAATCATAGCACCGAGGTGCTATACTACCCACAAGCTCATATGCCACCTGAAAAACTCTGAAGAAAGGAACACAACATCCTCCATCCCTGAAGAAAGGGAGCTGCTGATCAAGGGAGAGAGGATCTGAAAACTACTATCCTCTAAAGACCAGGCCCTCTTTGGTTTTGTGGTATGGCAGGAAAAAAAAAAATGTTATATTCCCTTGTGTGATTGTTGCACCTTTTTTACCTCTGCATCCTCTCAGAAACAGGCTAGAGGTCAGTAGTTCAATGCTTTGTAGCCTTGCTTGTCAAGACATTTTTAATGGAGTAGTTAAAAAAGCTAAGTTGTGTTAAAATGCAACAGACGTGCTAGCAAACTACTTAGCTTAGATACGTATGACTACTGTAAGAGTAATAAGTACTCTCAGCTGTCAGGTACAGCAGAGACAAAGCTTATTTGCCTTACAGAGCATACTGTATCTGCCCGACGAAACAACTCACCATTCTTTCCATATCGTCTGACATCCATGACCAGGTTTCCAGTTTCTAGTGCTCTGCTGATGGCTTCTTCCCACTGACTATAGTTCATACGTGAAACCTTTGTGCCGTTGATAGCAATGATCTCATCACCTACATGCAGCTGACAAAGTGCTGCAGGGCTGCCTGCACAAAACAGAAGAAAAATAAAATTATGTCTCTATTCACAATTTTTTCACCACAGTTGTGACTGGGGTGAGGGGAAGTAAAAATAATTTAAAAAATCTTTCAAGGAAATGCTTATTGGTGGCTATTCAGAAAGTCTTTGAAAAGTCTACTACACTGTAATATAAGGTCAGTAAACTCAGTTAATATCAAAGTAGTGTTTCAATCTGAAACTTAGGAAAACAACAAAGAGCATCAGTCTTGTGGACTTGCATGCATTCACCTTCTTGCTAGCCCATTTAATAAACAACTTCAAGGCCTGCTCTTGCCTTCAGTAACTCGCCTTCATAACCTGCAATAGTGAGAGAGGCAGCACTACAGTGTCTGTAGCCAACAATTGGCTGAAATTCAGCCAGTGTTTCGGTAATCCTCTTATTTGAAAAAAACAAACTAAAAAAACCCCAAAACAACAACAACAACATCAAACACAAAAAACCCCACCCAAAACAACACACAACAGCCTCCACTTTGTTAATTCCAGTAGAAGCTTGCTTTCTCGTATTTTTATTTACATTTTCTGGGCTCTACTGACAAGTACATGCTGCTTTATTGCTTTGCTAAAATAGTTTGCTAGCTCTGAATTGACTGGTAATTGGACTCAAGATATTGCTGGGTGCTGTCCCATTGGACTTCTCTGGATTCTACTTATTTTGTCAATTAAGAGCAAATTTTATCGCAGCTTGGACTTTAAATTCTACTGATACTTTACAAGACAGGCTGCACTTTATACTCTTTTTCATCTATGACTAAATGTAGGCAAGTGATCTCATTAGCCTAAGGACACAGAGCACACAGAAGCAGTTAATAAACTTTTTTCTATTTAATTCCGAAAATGGATGACCTGGGAAACTCAGACTTGCCTAAGTAAGATTTTATGAATGACACCTGAATGGTTCTTCCATTAACAATTATTCCCTTAGCAGAATATAAAATAGAAAAGCTAAGTGAAAACGTAGTTAAAAGATTGCACAATAAATCCTCACGTTAATAAAATAAAACAAACTTGAATTACACAATAGAAGCATTTTCCAAAGTAGTGAAATTCACACATAATGTTTAAAATATACCAAGAACAATGCTGTATTACATTATCAGAAACAAATGTGGGCAAGCATCACAGAAGAATTTAGACACCATATGCTTCATCCTGACCTTCTTCTGACTTGCTGGTAAAATGCTGCTAGAAGTCTGGATCATCCACTAAGGATTCAAATAGCTTTTAATATGCTTGGCACCCCAAGAAGTTAAGAAATGAAGAAATGTTATGTTTCCTGATACTGCACCAAACGGCGATCCATCATAGTTCACTAAAAAACAACACTAGCTACTACGTTAGAAGAGCATAGCTCCGTATTCTATTTTTCTGTATTCTTTTTGAAGTATGGACTAAGAACTCCATTAGCAGTTATCAGTAAAATTTTCAAAACACATCAATTACTTTTAAGCAATATTATAGAAGAAAAGATAGAGTTTTCATTTGGAGGAAGAAAATGTGGGCAATGAACTAGAAGAAATGTGCATCTCCTTAGAGCCAGGAAGACGTTAAAGAATTAATAGATTTTCAAATCTATTAATGGAAGGAACTATTAAGGATACTATTGAAGATACTACCACTGAAGCTACTATTTTCAACATCATATAACATTTGGAATTGTGTCTGATTTCAAAATCTAAGTTCTTTTGTACCATATAGTTTGACTGTACATAGACTGAACTTTATGCTCATGGTAGAGGGAATGCCTTAGGCTCAAGGCAAGACAGAAAAATTTCCCTGTTCTGTGTTGCGACAGAACGAGCCCTAGGAACCAAAAAAGGTGGTGTTCATTTTACTCAGATAATTTGATTGGTATGAGACCCAGTTCAGAGGCAAGAAGAGTACCTCAGCTCTGGTACTGTAAGCAAGTGAGGGAAAAACTGGATTACAGTTCAGATTTTAGGAAAGGAAGGAAATTTAAGATTGCACAGTTCCTCCTATAATATCACCAGAAAAAACACTTCCAGACCATGCACATTTGAATGAGAGTCCTGCTCCTGGGCTAGACTAACCTAGCCTGGGGACTGATGGGCGGGAGAGCAGGGCTAGGGACACCCTGGCAGTGGTGGGACTATATAAACACTAGCATGACCAGCAGATCAAGGGAAGTGACTATCCCATTCACTCAGCACTTGTTATGCCACATCGACAATACTGTGTCCAGCTTGTGTCCCACTCTAAGAGAGACAGCAATAAACTGGGGCAAGTTTCATGGGAGGCCACCGGGATGGTCAGGGCTGGAGCACTTGCCCTGTGAGGAGAAGCTGAGGGGTATGGACCTGCTCAGCCTGGAGAAGAGAGGCTGCAGGTGGACCTAACAACAGTCCCTCCAGTATCTACCAGGAGGTCACTGAGAAGGGCAAGCCCACACTTTATTGAAATTCATGGCAGGAAAACACAGCACAGTGGTTACAAAGAGACAAAAGGTTGGTCTGACTGGATATGCAGGGAAAATTTTTTCTGAGAGGATAATTATGCAATGCCCAGAGAGGCTGTGCAGTTTCCGTCCTTGGAGCGTCTCAAACCCACCTGGGTAAGGCCCTAGGCAACCTGGTCTGAATTCAGTCTTGACACTTTTTTGAGCAGGGGTTTGCTCTAGGTGATCTTCCAAAGTCCCCTCCAGCCTGAATTATTCTATGACCTATCCTTAAAAATAGAACACGCAACGTTCAGAAGTGCCCAGCTGAAAGACATCTTACTCTTTCAATGAACTGTTCATCTTTCATCCTTTTTTACTTTAAAGGAAGCTACAGATTTTGAATAAGGATACAACATGAGTCAGTTGTAGACAAGAAGATGTTAGATACATGCTATAGAAAAAAAATACCAAGATACAGTCCATTTTCCATTCAATCTTCATACTTCGTGCCCTTCCTTGAGAGAATGGTAATAAAGTATAACCAAAGTAAGAGCCACAAGGCCTTCATCTTCTCCTTGCCTACAGAGTTGGGGACAGAGCCCACGTGGATCTTTGTGAATGACCAGCAGGAATTTTCACTACCCTCAGGTTTCTCATTTACAGCTGGCAGCGCAAAGAGACAGTCCTGTGCCTCCAAGCAACAAAATTAAACCAGGAGCCTAGCAGCAGGGAAAGCAAATGGAAAGTTATTCTTCATACAAAGCAAGTATTAACAGTTACAATCTAATTATGAGAAGTACCCAGCTACAGTGAGGAGAGGTCTAAAAATTGAATTTGAAATAAAAAAAAATAAACAAATCAAGGCTGGCCAGTAAGTGCTGTTAAACGGTGTTTTTACCTCTCTGGAAAGCATAATGAAGTGCTAACTAAATTAAAAGTTTCCAGTTATTTCTCCTTTTTCAGGATGATCTTGTGTTAGTTGGAAGAAAGGGCACAATTCAATATACCTCCAGAATTACTGGCAATAGGAAAACTGACTGTTCAGAAAAGCATTACATTTGATTTGCTTGGGTTTTTGTTGTGTGCTGTTGTGTTGGGTTTTTTTTGTTTTGTTGGGTTTTGGTTGTTTTTGTTTGTTTGTTTGTTTTTTTAACAAAAACTGAGCTTGTTCTCTGCAGAAGACTACTGAAACTTAGAAATAAAGTTTATGTATGTTTCATTTCAAGACAAAAATGCTTGCTTTTCCTTAATATTAACACATCTGAAAAAAACTGCACTGGAAATCAATTTAGAAGTTGCAACTGCTTAAAAATATTAACTGTCTCCAAAATTCAACATGACTAAGAAAGGGAAAATGGAAATAAAAATACTAACTCCAAACTAAGTTTTCTCTGCATGTGTTTACAAACCATATTAAGTGAAATCTTTTCAACTTAGCTGAAAGGAACAATCCGGATATTAGAAGTCTGTACGTGTCCCCTACTACTGTTCTCCAAGAGGCTTGGCGAATGTTTAAGTAATCACGTTTATGCCTTTTCAGTGGTTACAGAAATACCCTTGACTAGGAAAACGAGGTTTTGGTATTTCTGAGTTCAACCCATTCCAAGAGATGAGGAGTCACAGAAATACATTAGCAAACTAAATATTGATTTTTTCAGTTCTCCACCTGATTTTTTAAAATATTTACAGCATTCTTAACAGCAAATACTTTAATTAAGAAGCCTCTGCAAACTAAACATAAGAACAAAAATTTGTGCAGTTAATACACATTTACCTTCTTCAACTGTCTGTACACAGGCCCCTGAAGAACTCCAATTTGTTGTAAACCCAAAGCTGCGACCGTGGCCAGGTCTCTGGTTTATACTGATTCTCATTTCACTGTACTGTTCCTGAAAAATAAAACATGACACTACAGTATCTGGTATCACAGGAATCTAAATGAGGGAAAGTTTATCCTCTAAATAAGTGAGGCTGCTCACAATGTGCACTTTAATCATCTATTATTAGCAACATAGAGAAAGAAAACTGTACTGAAGTCAGTTAACTAACTCATTTTTTTTTTATTCAAACAGGTATGTTTTCAGTTCACATTTGTATTTTCTCTACACATATATTTAGCCGTACATTTTCTTATTTTAACTGTTTTGTAACTCAATGCTATAAAATGTAAGTAATTTGAGGAAACTAAACCCCTAAATGGGTCTTCATGGATAGCCTTGTGAATTTGTGGAACGCAAATTGTAGAGTGTCAAAAAGATGTGAAAAAGCTAAATAACAGTAATTGATCTTTTTTTTTTTTCTTGTACATCCTATAGCAGGCATTATCAGTTTCCTTTAGGCTCAGTGCTGCAACTAGGTTTACTTGGGTGAACAATCATCTTAAATTTTGTGTGAAATACTACTAGCTTGCTATGGATTTTGTAATGGAGGCCTTAGATAATAAAAGTAATCCCAGAATTAGCTAGAATCTAGATCTTCCATTCCAGTGGACTTTCAAGATGCTTTGAAAAACAGAATTAAAACCAAACATTATAATTTTAAACTACAGAAATATTTGTTTGGGAAAACATTTTGGAACACTTGCTTTCAATCCCACACTATATTATGAACATGTGTTGCATACATTAAAATATTAATGTGAACTCATTAAAAAAAACCAGTTAAAATACCCAAATGCATGCTATTCACTTTATTATCATGGAACTGACATTGTTATAAAAGGAAAAATAATTATAGACTTTTTCGGTCAAATACTGGCAAAATAGATACATTCCAGCAACGCATGCATGGAGGAGACCCCCGCCTGTGTACTAAATTTGGTGTCCTAAATGTAAATCTCCACTTTAGTTGCCTAGCAAACCAGCTTTCCTTGAAGGGTGGAATTAATTTTCCCCAACTTAAAATTTTTAGAAGTCTAGGTATCTAAGCCAGTTCCCCAAAGCTCCTATGTTGGTAGGCTGCAACAGGCAGCTGCAGGGAGCACTGCACAAGCAGATGTAGTTAGCTAGAGTCTTCGGACAGGACGCAGCCAGAGGAGGCTTCAGCAGTACCCAAGCACCGGCTGCAGAAGACAACATCATTGCAAAGCTACACTAGCAAAACAGTCCCTGTTACAGCCCAGGGTAGAAACTAAGTCCTCTTTTCAACACACATCTACTAGCCTGCAAATGCTCCCATACAACCCAAGACCTTAGGTGAGTAACAATACATTAAAAGTGAATCTGCTAATAGACAGGTTAGCACGCTGGGCTAGAGCACATATAAAGCTTTTGAATTTCAGTGTGTTCTTGGAAATTACTGCTGCTATTATTTTTATTTCCACCATCCCAACCCAGCTCTTCTTCAAACCTACCTCTTGTCAGAGAAGTAACGCGACTTTGTACACTGAACTTCATCATTTGGACAGGTCGTCTCCAAAACACTTAGCACTCCACAAACCTGGTGTTATTGCCCTGATGACTAGTGAACTATATAAATCTCTCAACTCTGGCAATGATTTACAAACATGCCAAATGGAACTTGCATTCCTTAAGTTATAGGTTGTTTGAGGCACAACACAAGTTTGTTCTGTTTTTTTTTGTTGTTGTTGTTGTTTTTGTTTTGTTTTGTTTTTTTTTTTTTTTTTTTTTTTTTAAATTATTTTAAAAACCCACATTACTCATTTGCAGGAAGGACAATTTTAATCTCATGACTAATGACAGGAAAAAAAAATGTGGATCTAATACATTTTGTTCTCATTTGGCTTGCTTAGAGTAATACAAAGAACCCATATCTAATCTATGTTTTCACTGATTAGAACAGCAATTCCTCTGCCTGTTTTTTGCTACAACACAGGAAAAAGAATCTTGAATTCTTTCCTTATACATCAATCACAATTTCAAAAAATTATTAATTTCATTGCAAGGGCCAAGGGGTAACAGGAGTATTAAACTGAAATGTGTTCCTTTTCCACAAGTGATTAGGAAGAAGAATGGTTCAAAGTAAATTTATAAAATGCTGGTGTGAGAAGTGATTTCATAAATCAGCACCCAAGGTCTTATGATCCTAACCAAAGCAACTGGCACAATTAAATTTTACAGCAGCATCAGGAATGTAAAAAATTCATCTCTAATCTGTCAGAGGGTACGAACTACGTCATTAGATATTACAGAAAGGTATTGACAATTAAAGCTATTGCTGGTCATTTTTCACATGTAAAACATGCAACCAATTGATACATATTTAAAAAAACACCACTGAAAGACCCAACTCTGGATGAGCAGATAAAGCAAATCACCATCTCTTTGTGTAAAAATCATCAATGTGAACATTAATTAGATTAATTTCAAGTAAATAACTATTTAAAAAAAAGGGGGGGGAGGGACGGGACTCAAGCCACAACAGGATAGTATGACACTACTGTTTAAGGCTGACCTTTGAAAAGCTGATCTTTAGCTTCCACCACCAGTTTAAAAGTGCAAATGAATGCTACAGCAGCTCAGATCATTCATCTAACTGACACACCTGATTGTGCACTAATTTGGAGAATAACAAATACTTCACAAGCACCAAACAACATTTAGAATAAATATTTTGCATTAGAATGAGAAATACAATTAAGCACAGGACAAAGAAAAAAATGCCGCAAAAGAACCAATTACTTTCTTTCCAAATGTTCTCTTTCCCCTGAATTAAATCAAAGGAAATAGTAGTGCTCTGAGCTGTTTTCTTACTGCCAAGAAATACTTGCATTAGATGTAATTTTATTTATTTTTTCTTTTATTCTGCTGTAGCATTCAGTTACACTAAGCAATCACATTTTTTCCACACTTACCAGGGATTTTGAATCCTCAGGCTCTGGCAGACTCGCATTTTCTGCAGAAGATGCAAGCGAAAGAGAATCAGGTGGAGAGCAATACTCTGGTTTAAGAATACTGCTTCCAGTGTCTTGGTCTTGGGATTTTACAGGTAATGCCAAACTAGGAGGAGGTGTTGACTGAAAACCTTCTTTTTCCTCCTCCTCCTCCTCCTCACCTCTGCTTCTGAATGCAGCAGTGGAGAGAGAGTGTGCAGAGTCTGGTTGTGAAAACGAACTGCTAGTGAACGAAGTTTGAGTTCTTTTAGCGTTTTCTACTTCTCCGTTGTATTTCTGGGTATCATCCATCTAGGACAAAAATGACGGTTTGGTAAATATATGCTTTAAAAAAAAATTCCTACTCTTTCAGCAATCTAAATATTTAACAAAACACCTCTCCCTTCCATGCAAATTCTGGTTACTGTACCCATTACTAATTACCCACTTTAAAGAAGAGCAACCAATTTTTTTTTCCTGAAGTGCTTGCAGAATAAATAGTTCAGACTTTTTAAGATAAGTTTGTTAAAATAATCTGCTTAGAATGATTTACATTCTTACCATTTTTTAAATTGAAACAAATAGGGATTCATTAGGAGGAAGCTATGAAAATTGACAAACTGGGGGGCAGGGGGGGAAATCAATTTCTGTGTTTCAGTGCTTTACTGAGCAGGCAAATTTTAGGCTAGCATAAAATTCCAATTTCAAAGTCAGCAGAGCAGAGGAAACTTACATCACCTGAAAAATTTGTCTTTAACGCTTAATTATGTTAACTTGGCTTCAGACAATTACATCTGATGAAAGCAGATTTTTTGATAAGGAACACTAAGTGGATTTCCTACAAGTAACAAAAAGATTATTCTACCAAATATATTTAATCAGCCTTATTTTTAGGAGTGCCTTTAACTACAGAAACATGAGTAAACACATAAAGCCACAACAGAATTGCCTGCTCTATTAACACAGCTTTCATCAAACAGCAGACAATTTTTTAAAAAACAATGAATGTTAAAACTCTACTGCTCCCCCAGCCATCCAAGACCCAAACTTCAGGAATGAAGCGGAATTTTACCGTGAATGACCGTGGAAGTGACGAGATTCCTCTTGAGTGCACACCAAAAGGTCTTGGTGTAACCACAGATGTTAACCTAGAGGTATCAGTTTTCTGGTAACTTCTCGGGAGAGAAGCTGAAACCTGAGCTGACCCAGTTTGAGCATTCACTGAGTAGGAAGTAGACAAAAGAGCTGAGCTCTGCTCCTCCACCAGGCTCTTTGGCGGAGAGGGAGCTTCAGGAGCGGCCGAGCTCTCTGGCAGGTTCTCCTTGCGCGGTCGTGCGACATACGCACTTTTGCTGTCCTTAGTGCTGTAGGAGGCATCTTCTTCCAAATGGTAATCTTTTGCTGCTGACTGTGTGGAAGGTTCTTTTTCTTCACTAAACACATCATCATTCAGTGAATACATCCATCTGCGTTCATGTTTTCGCTGCCCGTAGGAGTCCTGATCTCTGTCCTCCCTATGGGGACAGAGTACATTAAAATACTAAAGTGACCTGACAAACAGGCAGGCCTCAAGTCTTTCAACTACTGAATGTTCAAGGCAGAGCATAAACTGAGAAACACATCTCCAGTAAATGAAAATGAATAGCATAATTTAAAAAAAAAAAAAACAACAAAAAAAAAACCAAACAAACAACCACAAACAAAAAAACCCCAAACCACACCAGTATTTTAATGTATTTTTAAATCTACCTTCTTCCTCCTTCTCCCCATTTCAACACTTCCATAACACTCAGGCATACTACTGCCACATTATCAGGTTGCCACCATGACAGAAATCTCTTTGCCAAGAAAATGATATAGCTATTCAAGTTACATATCCTCAGAAATTAACATATTTATTTTTTTTTTTTAGAAAAGAGGGGGAAGAAGGTAGTCCCATAACACTGCCCGAACTGATGCCTCTGCTCTATGAAAATGCTATAATGAACTTTAGATAACAGAAGAAGATGGTGTCCTGAAGTTCAGATTTTTTTTCATGCTATTCATTCCTTTGTCATAAAGGAACAACAACCACAGAGATAATCTTTACCACATCATTTTTAAGATTCTGATGATACTGGACATTCAATATAATTAGCATCTATAGTTTTATTCAAGAGACTAATTTTTGCCCTTACAAATAAGTAAAAAAAAAAAAATTACAGAAACGCAAAACACTCTGTTTTAAGACTTATTTAAGTTCCTTTTATGAATACATGCCATGTGCATATTCCCTTCATTTCAGTCATACATGCATAAAACAAAACAAAAAACCAAAGAGACTGTCACCAGTAGAAATGGTACTGTGCTACTCAGTTTACACTTCTTATTCTTCAGAGAGAATCTTGTTCTGTAAATTCCCAGAGGGACAATTGGCGATAGAGGGGAAATCAAGTAAAAGTTTACAGCTCTGTGATATACATTAAAATTCTGGCTGTATTTATCCACAGTGGCTAAAAGAATAGCAAATACCATGGTAGAGGAAAGAGAAATAGTTAAGCCAATCCAAGAATAAAAAAGGCAATTATCCAGTTCAACACTATTGTTCTAACCTCTTTAAAGTGGATGAAAATACTGACTTCTCAATACATTTATTTAGGGAGAGCAGAGTAAAACAACATTTATAGAGCAAAACTGTTTAACATTCTGTGAAAGCAATGTGTTAGCGGATCATATTCTGCCCTTCAATTGCCTAGATTTCTACACTGTAATTTGCAACTAAAATTGTTGAGATCTCTGCAGAATCAATTGCAACTTCCCAGTAAAAGCTGCTCGAGAATTCAAGGGAATAAAAACGCTCAGATTTAAGTTCTTCAACATAATACTCCCATTAGGGTCATTACCTCTCCTGCTGCATTTCTTTCAGCGACTTGGTACTCCTTTCAGACACCTCAGAGGCTCTCCTTTCTATTTCTTCTCTCTCTTCCTTTTTCTTTTGCAATTCGGAAGTGAAGCTCTTTCTACGATTCTTCCATTTTGCTAGATCCTATAAGAATAACGTGAACATATACAATCAGATTTTCTCAAGACCTAGTAAATCTACAAAGGCATCCCATCACATGCTACTTACTGCTCTGATTTTATTTGCATGTCTGCATCACAGCCACATTTTCATGCACCTTCTCCCTAAATGATAATGGGGTTCTCATATTTCAGTTAGGGTTACAGGTTCACTGCCTGTTAAAGTTAACTGTAATTACTGGACTACAAGTGGAAAAGTACATGTTTTGCCCCTTTATCCCCCCCCCTTAACATTTTCAATTTTATTCTAGAATATTTCACCCAATGACACAGTTCAAAACTAATGCAAAAGCCATCTGTATTTCTTTGTTGTAGGCTTTGGAGTTTGGGATTGTTTTTTTCCAAATCACTACTATGTTAGACTTGAGAATACATTAGCTTGAAAATAAACATGCCTGAAATTCTAAATTGAAAACATATACTTCCATATTTTCTTCATTTCTCTAAAACCACAATGCGAACTGGCAATATTCGCCATGAAATACCAGAGCTGAGTTAAGAGAAGTACTGAATATGAGAACTAAGATGGCTGAGAGGCATTAAACAAACAACTGTGAACTTCTTGCTTGGTGCTCTGTTCTTAATTTCAGCTTCCTGTTGGTAATCATTGTCAAGCAGAGATTTTAATAAAAAAGAAAAGGTCTTCAGGTACCGTTATGATGCCCTGCAAAGCTACCACATCAGTTTACAAGCAGGGTTTAAGACAGAATCATTAGGGGATAGGAGCCTCAAGAATTTGCATGAGGAAATATTATTCCCCTCCCTTCTCCCAAAGGATCAAATACTCAGACATTCCAAACGTTTCACAAAACAAGTATTCACAAATTTCAGGTAACACATGAAACTGTGCTCTAACTTTTCTTTATGTCCACAGAAATCAAGCCTGAAGACTTTATTACAATACATACAAGTCTTGTCCTGAAGCATTAATCAGATACTTATGATGATATTGAAAATAATTTCAGTTCTGCATTAAACAGACATCCCCAAAAACACTAGTAGTTGCATGAGATGGATCATTTTAGAAGACAGCCCCATAAATTGCTGCACACATGCTAGAGCCTGTCTTCTAGGGACACTGAAGGTAGGTGGCACCCAGTCCTTCACAGCAGGGTACGTGAGGAAGGGTGAAAAGGAGCACTTACTTCTTGCCACTTTAGATCTTGTTCTTGTAACTGTTCTTTTATCCTTTGTAGCTCTTCGTAACGGATTTTGCGCAATGACTGCAGCTCCTCTGCGCTGACATCATTCAGAGATTTACTCCTAGAAAGAAAAAGAGTCCTCAGCTTTATCACATCTTAGCCATCATTTATGCAAGCGAAACCTGAGAGAGAGATTTATATTAGTACAACTGCGCACTCTCAAGTGTTATTTTGAATAGAGCAGGAAACACACGGGCAGCTGAATGAGCAAGACTGGGACGTGCTCTAGTGCCAGCGCTCAAGTCGGTAGTTGCATACTTGAGCAAATAAAATCAGATTAAGGGAATAAGCAGCTCTGTAGCAGCACCATGCTGATGATTCACAATGAGCTCCTCGTACTTGACCGCTACTTCTGTTTAAACTTGTTACTCTCTTCATTGACCTTGTTCCGTTCTTTGACCTAAAAGGTATCCCCCCTCCTCAAGCCCAAGTTACCATCCTTCCACTTCTCTCCAGTAACAGCCCCAGAATCACTTTCTGTTCTTTCCTTCCTTAGGCTAGTCATAAAAAATCAAGTCAGTTATTGATGTACATTTCTAAAAGATAAGTCGTTCACTGCTAAATGCTCAGTTCATGCATGTTACAGGCCCCACTAGCCTACAAGACTCCTCCCCAAGCCTCCCTGATGCTTTCCATCCAAGTCGGGATGGCTAACACAGCCATCTCTTCTCTAATTTCTTCAACGTGGCTACAAGTTTCCCCCATGAACTCCTACTCACTAGTTCCCTTTAATCTGAATTCCTCGAAGCTCATGTTTCATGCCTTTTTTCCCCCCTCTCTTCAATACTATTTTCTCCTTTATTCTTTCACACTGCAGAGATAAACATAACAGGACTTCTAATTTAAGTATAGGAAAAGACTCCTTCCTGCTCAGAGCTGACCACAAACTTCTGAGACACCAAGCAAAATGCAGGTGTTTCAGCATAAGTTTCAAAGCTGTAAGATAAAAGGAAAGCTAGGCTTCTGGGTTTAGTTTTTATTTTTTTCAGAAATACCTTCGTTCGCATTTGTCCAAACAAAATCTTTATGACAGTGGGGTGTAACCAGGTTCTAACAGGACTTGAAAATGTGTCACTCCTCTTGATACGACAGAAAATCAGGTTAAAAAACAAAACTGATTCAGCACAGGGCCTTGGTCTAATCTGTTACATACCAAGAGAGCTCTGAAATAACAAACCAGACTCTCTCACTTCCTCCCAAGAGGCCCAACTCACTTTCATTGGTAACATAAAACTTTGGCCTCTAGAAATAAAGGCCAGGGCATTAACTAATTATACCTGTTTGCTTGTCTACTTCCTGAATGGGAAGAAAGCTAAATTTACCAAAAATCTCCTGGTCACTATTGCAGAAACTCTTCTCTTGTACAGCTTTTTTTTTTTGTTTTGTTTTGTTTTGGGGTNAACCAAACTGTATCTAAGTTATCAAAATTGTTCCAGATGAGTTCAAGAAAACTTACATGACTAGGGTTTCCTTTTCTTTCTCTCAAGTTTCTATATCTGCCTGCAACAAAGTAGGAAAATCTAGACCTAAATACAATATACCCTACGTACCGGCATATTCCTATATTCATACCAAGGAACAGGATGTTAGTTTCAATTCTAGTCTTAACCTCAAAATATAACTAATGACTTGAGCTTTCTGAGTCTCCCCCTCCTAACACCTAACAACTTCTGAAACATTTTTTGCTTCTTCTGGAAGTGTTTAGTATTTACCAGGTTTTGCCTCAGGATAAAAACAAATATGTAAATAAATAAATGCACATTAAAAAAAAAAAAAAGAACACCATGCATAACCAAAGACTTATCATGCCATCACACAGTAAGTGGAAAAATATTTCTCTGAGTCAGAGTACATCATAAACAACACCTAAGTTCACATGGCACTAACTAATAAAAGTTTACCACTGAGGATTCAATAACCTGGAGTATATAAAAAAACCACAGAACATTCATCAATCCCATGATAAATACCATGTTGTTAATTATTTTTAGATTCTAACTGTACAGCCTTTGAAATAAAATATTTACCAATCTGCCTTTACATTTCTGAATTTTTTAAAGCTTAATTTAAATACAGAACACCAAGTACTTCAGCAGGAATAAAATATTAGAGCTGATTTTCAAAGTGCCTGATAACCATAACTTGGATACCCTATATGCCAGAGAGAACTTTTGCCAGACGCATAGCTTTTAGTCTCTTACATTCATTACAAAAATTGCCCAAGCACAGAACAACAAAGCAGCATGCACCAGTTGCTTTCAGCATGAGTTTTTAGCTATTGTGCATGCACAAAAATTTAAAGAGGCAAAAATAGTGTTATGAACTGTCAAGCTTTTATAAAACTTACCCTTGATCATCAGAAAGCTTTTGAAACAGTCTGAGAAATCAGAAACCAAAAAAGAAAAGATTCAGTGTCTTGGTATTCATAACGACATTAACACTACCAGTACACCAGCACTCTCACTAAGTGAAGGGGAAATTGAAAGCTTGAGGACCAGCCAGCATGGAATAGCACATTGGAGATCTGACACTAGTCAAAACACACATCGGGACTTGCATGATGTGTAAGTCGGGCAGAAAACTGGCAGAACAAGACTGCCTGCAAGTTTCCACAACTTCTGATTTAGCAATACTGCATGAATAGAGCCCTGTATTAATTCTGCATCACTTATTCCAGTGCTACTGAACAGCATGATGCTCAGAAGATACTCATTTCAAGAAATGAAAATTAATGCCAACTTGAGTCCCTCAAGAAGCCTAGCTTACAGAGGCTGTTTTCTTGTTACTTCAACCATCAACAAAATGAAAGTAATACTTGGAATGCATAAGAATAAAATGCCATTATAGAAGTTTAGCACATTAAGCAGAGAACTAATTTCATCCAGTGTGACTCAAGAGGATTTTTAGTATTCTTGAATATGAGTATTTTTTTCTATTGAATGAATACTTAAAATGTGAAATATTTTCAAGCACTTCAGAAATATTTCTCAGTGAAGCTCACACTTCATTAACAGCATTAAGCTTAAAAAATAAGTGCAGCAACATCGAAGTATCAACTGGAACACGGAGGTGTCTTAGTCACAAAGTAATGATGCACAGCTGGGAGAACTGCAACTTGCAATGCCGTATTTTCAGAGCTAAGGAAACGTTCAAAACTCCACTCTCCCCCAGCAATTACAAAATCCAAAGGAGAGCCAGAAAGTAGTTAAAAACAGTATTCAGTCAGAGAAGAGAAATTTTGAGTATACCAGGAAAAGATTAGGGGAAAGTATTAATCAGGACTGTATGAAAGCAGGGGGAAAATATTGGTAGAATAAAAAATGTCACAGTGGAATTTAATATTACATGGACACACACCTTGCATGCACCGTGACTCTGGGCAGGCAAAACAACACTAATATTTTTTTTCACCTCATCTACTCATCTCAAAACTCTGGCAGGACAGTTTACAAGCATTTTCAAACTCAGGTGCAAGCAAGACTATCAGAATGCTCATTTCCAGAATGTATCGTTAAAGCATTCATGTGTTTCAGAAATTTTTTGCCAATTATATTGGGGGAAAAAAAGAAAATATTTCTAGCCTCCACAGTCATTTGAATAATCACTTTTCCTATTCAACCATAGAAAGAAACTTAAGCAGAACTTTGAGCCTGAAGGAATGATAATATATTTTCTCTAAAATAGCAGCCTAAAACTAGAAAACATTGTAATTTTTTTTGTTGAAAATATGGTATTGCAGTCATGAGCTTCTATTCAAAGCAAATAAAAAGCTTGTCCAGGATGCCACGAACAAATAGCAGATTGCCACTCTACGAATGGTTCAGCACAAGACGATGCTTTTCTCAACAGAAAGGGTTCAACGGCACTCAAGCGCAACCTGTGCGGGACACAACCTGACCTCTCCACCATCTGCCGTTTCTTGTGTCTAACTTTGCTGGCCTCCCTGATAGCCTCCCACTTCTTCCAGTCTTCTTCACTGCATGGACCTGGGATGAAATTTACTGGCTGGATGCTGCTTCCCACCTTCCAAGATTCAATCTTGCGGGTCAGCATATCATCCTTCTTATGGCGGGAAGATGGTGACAGCACTCTGCCGTTGCTCTTTCTTTCCTCTGGTGTCGTGTCTTTTTCAAGTAAACATAGAAATTTGGACCGAATCTCCTCCGGAAGACTCCACGGATCAGGAAAGAGTGCTGGGTGATACTTGTCCGGAGCGCCCGATAAAGGCACCTCTTTTTTCTGAGAGAGGATTTTACGGAAAATCATGTCATCCTTTTCCAAATCTGGAATCACAGGTTGGCCCTCTCTGGGTTGCAGAATTATCTCACCCTCTAGGGGAGGCTCCTGCTCAGAGAATTTTTTAAAATACCGGGGGTCCTGGAGAACAACTTGATTCACATGGAAAGCCCCCGTTTTCCGAACGAACAAGTCATCGTTTTCTAAATCTGGATACAGATACCCATTTTCTGCGTCTCCTTGGTTGCATCCTGGTACAAAGGAAATATTCTTTCTACATTTTATGAGCCTAGGGCCAGAAGTAGGATCAATTTTGGTCTTCGTTTCAGAAGACAAGTAGTCAGAGTATTTTTGCAGGGCCTGAAGTAACGAAAACTGACTGAAGCATATAAAACAAAAGGAGGGAAGTAAAAATATCATTAACTAGCAAAAGACAAGCAGATCACAATGTATTGTGATATACGTTTGGTTTAGACTTGCAGTATCCCCAGCAGTACAACTACACCGCTTAGCATTCACCACCACTAACCGTAGCACAGCAAACGTCAACCAACATAAAGGTATCACAGCATACCAACCTGCTCAGAAACAGCACGCTTACATGCTCACACATAAAGCCAGTAACCCTACACAGCACGTTATGCTTTTGCGTTTACATGTTTCAGAAGACCAGCAACTTACAGCTACATAAAAAAAAAACCAACCCAACAAAATAGTAATAACCAGAAAAGCGCGACATAACAGAAGGTGGTTTAATTTCATTTAGCCATATTTCATATCCAGCCATTTCTTTTTGATGCAGCAAGAGTAGAGCTCATGCAGCGATATCAACCTGGGCTGATCAGAAGCCTCCAAGATTTTTCCTTCTGCAATCTGTGACAATGAGCTTCCCACATAATCAGCAGTTGGCTTATAGCTCTGATCCCTTCTGCAACTGCTGTTCCAGTCAAAACTTGGTCTTGGTTGATTAGCAACAATGGCAGAGCTTTGTTTGTAACCAAATTCCTCATCCTCAGAATCTGATTTCTTTCTACTGTACAGCAGCATAAAGAATAAGCAGAGGGAAAGAAAAAAAAAAAAACAAACGAAGTGTACTCATTGAGTAAAATGCACAGTGGCAACAGTGTAATGGAAATAATATTTCAATTATTTTCTCAAGAAAAAATATAAAACAAATCCTGCTGCTACACTGGCAACAAAAATGAAAAAATAAAAATGAAGTCATACAACTACACTTTATTTGTAAGTTTTGCACACAGGAGAGAAACAGGGGCATGCATGAAAACGCACCTGAACCCTTGAATCTCTTTATACCAGGGTTTGAAAGAGGATTTCCTGATTTTTTTCCATAGCAATTCTTCTTCTGGAGTCCAAAACTTAGGAAGAAATTTGTCAAAAGCAACCACTGTATTTGCCGCTGAAGAACTTAGCTTGCGAAAATAGAGATCATCTTTTTCAATGTTTGGGATGCCTATTTCTTCTTCCTCATCCTCATCAAAATACCCAGTTAATTCTGAAGGGATGTTAACTCTTGGTTTGTTTTCCTCTTTAGTATCCAACTGCCTCTGCCTCCTCTGGTTACTGTTCAAAATACCCAATTAGTTAAGATATTTTAGGAGCAACTTGACATAAAGAATGCAAAAAGACATGCTTTTTGGCTCAGGACTTCAACCTCGTGAATGAAGCAAATTAGTTCTCAATTCCATCACTGCAGCACCAGAAATAATATTTAAAAAAAAAAAGTTAAATGGTTATAACAACATCCTAATGCCTCTGACAAAAATACAAAGTTTGACAGAAAAGGCATAATGAATTATCAGCTATGTTAAAATGCCAATTAGAAGACTAACTTTATGGAGTTATTTATGGACTGCAATTTGGGTAATACAATAGTTACTGGATCTTGGATTAGTATCTCTGACCTCAGTGGTTCAAGCATTGCAGCTAGTGGACCAGCTGGATAACTTTCTTGTGAGCAAGATTTAGGAGAGTCATTGCGCAACACGAAATGATGTCCAGGTGCAGCAGAGCTTACAGGGCTCTTTTTGGCTAGAAATCTACGTTTTGCTAAGTCATCCATAACCACGTCGGGCAGCCTTCTTTCAGCTTCTGAATCAGAGTCACTGTCATACTCATAGATCATCTGGAGGGAAGCTGGATTTGTGAGCCCACACTCTGCTCTGCTATTTTGGCAGGAAGCTACGGGATTCCTTTCACGTCCACTGAGGTTGATCAAAACAGGAACAGAATGAAGACAGTGAAGTCACGAAGGCAATGATGAAACCCAAGAACTGCCCACTAATCTCATCTGTATGCACCAAGAAGCCAGACAACCAAAATTCATCACCCTATTTTGGAAGGCTTTAATGAGAAACTAAAACCACAGGTCTAGCTCTCATGAACTTGCATTCAGGATCGTTTAAATCCCCTCTATCTGGAGTCTGACCAGCCTCAAAACATTACTCAAACACCAGAAAACTATTTATGTGGAACAAAGTAAAAAAATAAAACCAAAAGAAAAAACCAACCACACCAAAACACCCACCCACCCCCCCCATTAAGATATGGAAACTCAAATACTTTACTTTGTATCGCAGCAGCAGTAGCTTTTCATTAACTAATAAAGAAATCATTTATTTCAGAAGTCCTAAACCAAAGTCTGCTTAACTAAGACTGCACACCAGTACCTTGAAAACGTTCCATCTGACTCGGTGAAGACAGGGCTTGCCCAGCTCCTCCTGTTGTCCTCATTCTTCTCTGTCCTCTTCTTCCTTAAGGGTGCTGGCACATACACCGCTTGCTTATTTTTGTTGGGTAAGAAGCGATTGAAGTCAGCAGTAGGTTTTGGTTCAATCACAGAAATCCTACGGTAAGATCTGTCATCTTTATGGGAGTCATGCATTTTGAAAGGCAGTTCCGAGTCTGTGTCACTGTCGCAACCTTAGAAGAAAGGGGAGAAAAGGGAAAGCACAACCATTATTTTCTAGACACAAGCTTCTAGCTAGAACTTGCACCAAAATGTTCTAAAATCAATTTAGCTTCATATTCAACATGTTTTGGCTGTAAACTTGCTGAGCTACTGTCAGGACAGTAGAATTATTTTTAGAAGTCTGTGGCAAAGCTGCGATAAGGTCCACTAAGCTGAGTTTGGTTTGCATGCCCCTGCTATATTTGTTCCATTCTTTCACTATCACTGCTCCCTGCAGGAAACAAAGTGCTAAACTCTAGACTGAAGATGTAAAACAGCAAACGTACTCGCCACTCAAATTTAGTAACAAAGCCAACCAGCAAATAGTTTAGCAACATGCTCATCTCACTAGATTAACACCCAGTAGAAGCCCAGGGTACACCACATATGTAACATGGGCACATATTGCTTTGCTTAGATCAGAAATGCTCCATGTGGCCTTGGCCCAATGATTTTATGTTATTCACATGGAACAAAATCCAAAAGCTCACAGTTTTTACAACTAAGTTAGACTACAAGCTTGTATATAATTTTAAAGCAGGGAAGGAAACACAGGTTAGAGTACAGTTGTAGGGATCCAATGTCACAAACTTTCTTCTTGTTACCTTTCTTTCGATGACAAAAGTAACGACTACTATTCTATTTTTAACCTAGGTGAGAAAAGCCCTACTGATTATTGAATATTCTCAAATGGAATAAAGACATAGAGGTTTGACATATCCACAGAAGAAACAGGGCAAGAGACTCTTGCAACTGTTCAGTTTTAGGTGATCCCCTCAGGATCTGAACTCTAGCAATTTCCCTTCTTGAACTATCGAAAAATATCCCACACATACACACATTCTAACACAGCTGTGAGAACAAGAGTCCCAGCAACCCTTCCTAGGAAAATTCATGTGTGCACTGCTTTGTTTCTACCAACTGATAAAGGTCAATATTTGCTTAAGCAAAATGCAACTGCGGCAGTTGCAAAACTAGAATTGCTTTTCAAGCCAATTTAAGTCCTGGGCACCTGAAGTACTAGGTCCATACATTGCCTTCTCTCACACTTGTAAGACATACGTCAACAAAAGATTTAAAAGAGGAAAAAAAACATACCTTCACTGCCACCTTTCAAGGTTATATCTGATGAAAAGCTTGTGGATGATCTTGAACCAAGAGAGTCCAAGCTATCAAAGGAATCGTCTCTTTTATGGCTAGCAGAAGATGAAAAGGGCTCCCCCCGGTCAACGTACCAAATATCACCGTACCCACTATCCCTGCCACTTCTGTTCAGGTGGCTGGACTCTTCAAGTGCCTACAAGAGTAAATTTTGAAAGGTCTTTTGCAATAATATAAGGTGCAAGTGCTACTCGTTAGTTTTTGCTCAGAAATTTTTAACAATGCATTTTCAGCACACAAATGGACTTTACCAAAGTCTACTGCAAACCCCTAAAAATTACAAGCTTGGATATGAGATTCAACACAAGGTCTTAAATTTCTCTTATATTAGCCAAACGGAATCAAGACAAGGCTTTTCACAATCTACCACATCAGTAAGGAGAGGTGGATTCTGAATTTTATGATTACATAGCAGAATTACCAGTGTAAGCTAAAAATCATTCCTTTCACATGGACTTTGATAGCAAGCAGAACAAACAAAACAAATAACCATGTCTTCCAAACTAAGAACAAAATTAAACCTGCAAGAGACTGTTTAGAATTGATGCTGTAATGTATAGCAAACTACAAAATTTAGGCTGTATGTTTATTATCCTTTTTAGAATCCTTACCTTAGTCAATGCTTGTCCTAATAACTTCTCAAATGCTTTAAGGTTGAGGTATGGACCATTATAATGGGGGTTGCTTTGAGCTTTTCTCCCAAGCCAGTACAGTGTAATCAAAACCTAAAAGCAAACAAATAAAAAAATCAAATATGAACTTCATTACTTACCTCTCAAAACATGTACCAGTACAAAAGCATCCTAGCATGCTGTTAGAGATGTTTTCCACAATGAAGTGTAAAATCTTGTCTACTGCATTAGCTAGGATCTCCACCAAAACCAATTAGAGTGTTACAATGCCTCTCATCTATCTCAAGTAAGCAGATATAAGTACTGTTTCTAATTATTACATTTGGGAAAGTAAGCTGTGTATAGATCATCATAAGATGGCACTAATTTGCATCAGATAAATGAACAGCTGAAGAATAAAGTAAACATGATAGCACCATAAACAGAAATGCCTTTAAAATATTTAATCAGAATTAGTGTGAAATTGTTTCAGAAAGCATTGAAGTAAGTGTGTCTTACATTTTTCACTCTTCTGTTGGTCTCCTCCGGTCTGAAGCAGGGCAGGGAATGAGAAGAACAAAACAAAATAAAAACTTTTAGAACATCTGACTTAAAATTTAGTTATTATTTAAAATTTAAAAGGTTTCAAGCCTAATTAGAGGCTAGTATAAAATACACAACTATGTTCCAAAAGAAGTAAAAAGCAATTTGCTTTGAATTCACAGGCGTTATACTGTGCTATTTCAATCACTGCATATAAATCAAGAAACTAGCTGATCTATAATAGTTTCTGATTTAAGAAGAACTCAGAAGGGCTCTAGGCTTTTTTAATTAGCTAAGGTTTTTAGTTACCAACAAAATAAAAGTGGAAAACAGCTAATGACTTTGGGAAATATAGCCTCTATTAGCCAGGAAGATCTTCAGTTCCACATGAAAGCAGATTAAATTGTTACTTTTTTCCCCTGATCGTATTATATTTTCCAAAATATTTGCCTCAGACACAGAGAACACTTCAGCCTAAAGAGAATTTTTCAGACAAAAAATGAGCAACTGAAACTGGGACATCTGGAGAGAGATGTTGTAGGGCTGGAAGGAGGGGTTTGGTTTGCTTCTATGTAAGATACGTGTTTCTCAAAAAAACAAACATGCAATCACTGACATTCGTAAATTTTTTTAACATATCTCGCCATTTTGTGGCACACCTCGGAAGTGCACCAACGCATGCGCACAGTGGTGAGTCCCCCCCACTCATTTTAAGAACAAGAAGAAGAAACTTTTTGGATAGGAGCCCCCCAAACTTGCGGTACGACAGACTCAGTCCTCAGGTGTAAATATCCAGGGCTGGACTGCAGACAGCAGCAGGACAACACTCCCACCCATACTACCAGCAGCTATGGAACGGCAAGTGGCTTAAATACACCGAAACAACTTTTCAGCTGCCCCACACACTGTTGGTTTGGAGTGGCTCAGTGGCAAGGTTCACACACAGCAGGGTGAGAGGGTTCAAACAAAAAAAAGCCACGAATTAACATACAGTGGCAGAAAGCCGTATGCAGAGCTCTGTAACAGGTCAGACTAACAAGGTATCAGGGCACTTATCCTGTTTCTGGCCGTCTAGGAACAAGCTAGTCAGAGGTTGCTGGGAAAAGGTAAAATAAACCATTCAGAGGACAGTTACGAGGTAATAAAATGATGACAGGGCCTGGTCAGCGTAGACGGCACTCTTCATGGAAATACGATATTCAGTGCGACGTGACAACCAGCAGAAACACAGAGCGTCCCTCCTTCTCTTTCCTCCTAGTTTGAGAGTGCCCACTCCCACTCAGTGTGGCTGTAATTGCCTTGTCTGTCCCCTCCACCACAAAGAAATCAGGCTGCCAGGAACACGAAGCCCTGAGACGGATCTGACCTGAGCAATCCCCACCTACAGCATCTTTAACACCACATGACAAAAATGTGACTGGCATTCTAATCAGCAACCTCTTTCACATGGATAAGGAGGAATCTTTCTTCAATGTGAAATATTTACACCTTTTTTTCTTAAAAAAACCCCACCCCTTCCAAACGCATTGTTGTTCTTTTTTTCATTGGGCATAATATTGGAGAAATTTTTCTTCTTCCTTTTTTTCAGTACATGGATTTTGTTTCTGGTGTCCATGCTGCAGGACACACCACGGCCATGACTTAACGTGCTGACCAGAAACAGACTGGTTTCCCAAGAGGATGGAAAGTTGTTCTTGTGGTGGTGTCATTTCACTTCCCACACCTGACAGAAAGCATTTTAAAGGTTTACACTCTAGCTTCAAGGTCTAAAAGCCTTTCATTAGGGCAGAATTTCTTCTGTTAATTGCAGTTATAACAGCAGAGTCCATGCATGCCCTTGCAAAGGGTGCCTTAAAGTTTGCTTCCAAACTTTATCAGTCTAACAAGCCATGAAAAACTCTGCCCTTAGTCAGCTGGAGCCTGCATCCAAGAGGTTGTCAGCCTTCACATAGAGCAAAGCTATGAGATTGAACATGATGGTGTCCACTTCTGCTTCCCATGAGTTCTCCGGGATCATTTAGGTCAACCATTTGCAACAGGAGCAACATTCAGCTGCCTTTACATTTTAATATATTTTCTATACTGGAATAAACATGAATACACTAGGCCTGCATACTTGGGCTATAAAGACTGCAAGACTTCGGACATTCAGGTAAACCAATGAGCATAGTTGAGACCCAAGGTTGGAGGCAGGGAGGTACTGCACACATTTGACTGAGAGACAGTACTCCATTCACAGGTTTGCTCGGCTAACAACGGAAGCAAATGGAAAAGTTGGTTATTCTTTGTTGAAAAAGTTTCTTCACTTGCATGCTCTCTTTTTCTCTGAACTATGCCTATTGGTCTCTACACCTTTTAAGCAACTTGTCATGATAGACATACTCTGAGCAGAAGAAAAAGCAAAACAAGAAAACCCCAGCTAATGTAGAGCAATCAGTCCCTCATTTATATAGGCATATATTAATTCTTTAGTGGCATTTAACCAAGGAAAAGAAAGAGGATTCTGGATGGTTAGTGTATTATCCTAAAATCTGTGTAAAACAATAGGTATATAATTTTTTTGCCAAAAGAAAATTCTGAATAAAGAAGTAATGTTGTTATCTTACTGCAAGGCCTTAAAATCATTTGTCACCTACAAACTTCACAGATGCTTCTCCTGAGGCATGAAACTTGCAAACGATGCAATTTGCATCCACTTGCTATCATTCTCCAAATGAAATAAGAGCCTTTTATATGTATAACCTGGCCAAGCTCACAATGCACATCTGAGCTTATGCGCACAAGCCATTGCCCAGTTACCCTCCAGTATACTGCATTTAAAATAGCTGGGCAAATATCTGTTGAATAGAAGTGTGATACAAACTGAAGAGCTTTTAAGAGGAATGACTTTTCCTGTGAACACCAAAATAAAAAAAAAAAAAGGCAAGATTTTAACTCAATTGCAGTAAATGGAAGCACAAAAATGAAATAATGATATTAAATAGCAATTCTCCTTCATAAAATATTATCAAACTGTAAATACTGTGCAGCATTATGCAAAGAATTCAACTGGGGTCTTGTGTATAGCTCTGAACAACTACAGTTCATAGCAGGGGACAAGACAGAGGCACCAACTTCAAGCATAGCAAGTTCTTTGCTGCTCTGAGACGAGGCATGAACCTACCTTCTCTGACAACCTATTGCTACCCAACAGCCAGCTCCTGCTCCCACCTCCACACCCTTTCTCAAGTCTGACTCTAAGCACACAGGGCTGAAAACCTCAGTTTCTCACACTGTATTTGAAGAAATCGGAAGATGGAGTGCAAGAACTTCAGCAATGTAGCCCTTAAGCTTTTTAAACACTGCTTAACAATTATAACCTTATTTTGAACATGTTTATAGCACTGAAGTGCACACACAACACTGCTTGTGGAGACATTTGTCCTACGCAAGCTATTCTAGGAACTGATGGGGTATCCCACTTGCTGAAGTACCTTCATCAATGCAAATAAATGCCAATCCTACACTGGGCAATTGTCAAAGAAGTCTGCTTTTTGATGTTTTCATCCAAAATTGACAGAGCCAGTTGGTGCAGACTATATTCTTTATGAGAATATTATTCTGTGTAACCCAATTTCTGGCTTGAATAAATGAATGCCATTACACTGAAAGTTATAAGCAAGCTGCTGCTTTGCTCAGGAGGGCACAGCCAAGGCTGCATCTTGAAAACAATCTGCTGAAAGAAGTGGGTTCCTGTCCAAATGATGGTGCAACACCGCCTACCAAACCACTACATGTCATTTCAAACATCACCTTCTCTGTCTTCCCAGAGGTTTTTATATCTCCTTTCACTAACAATGCAGCTTCGCTAAAGATGTCTGAGCTAAGCAAAAGGAAGCTGCTAAGGAGAACAGTTAAGATCTTGCAGAATGTTATTCCGAATACTTCATCTGTTCTTGCCACAGTCTCCGCATTTTAGCATTCATTCTGAAGTTTAAAAGAAAAGCAACACTGATCCTCTGCGTTATCTTATCTAACCCCAATGTCAAACCCCAACTCAAAATTGTCAAAATTTTGAAAGTACAACTTTAATTCACAAAGTGTGAACCTTAGGTGTTGGCAGTGGTTTCCACAGAAGTTTATGTACAACTTCAAGATTAGCCATCCTGGAAAAAATCTATCAAACACAGCATGAAAGTCTAAAGGCCACGAGATAACAGCATGTGGCAGTTATTATAATAATTATGAAGTACAACTGCATGATTCCAAGTTGAACACTGATGCAAAAAAATGTGAAATAACCACCTGTGGAGAAATAATACCTTCAGTGTAAATCATCTCATCTACGTCAATCCTTTAGGAAACAGAAAAATACAAATGGGTCACAAATAGCTCTCCCTTGTTAGTAGGTGATACAGTTAGAGACCAAATACCTCTGTTATGTTTGAACACAAAGCATATCCACAAACACCACTTACGCCCAGCCAGCACGGACCAATGGATGTTTCTCTAATGAGGACCACTCTGCAAGAATAAAGCAAATTGACATGGCAGATCAGCAGGCTGATCCGCAGCTCAAGGAATTTATTCTCAGCTCCGCTCTTTGCTCCAGGTTAAATAGCCAAATTAGTCACCAAGGCCCTAGCTTGATAATACAAATGCTTTGGCAGCAGCTCTAGCTCAAGGATTTCCTGGACTCCCTTTCCCTTCTAGCCACTCCTGTTTGCTGCCCCCATGGTTATGCCAACACGACTCTGAATCACGCTGGAGTTCCACGTTATGCATCAGGACCAGAGGGCTGTGTCCATTTCTTTGTTTGGGTTTTTCCTAATACACATTTTCAACCCCCAAATTGACTTATTCATCTGTTTTACAGCACGCTCGTACAATTGACTGCATCAGCACCACTGCAGAGGCAAAATGTTGCCCACAGAGGAACGGGCAGGGGGCTTGGTGCTGCTCCACACGCCAGTACTGTGAGAGTCTCCGCACGATGAAACCCCAGCCAGAGGCGCTCTGTGCTTCCCCTTCATCTACTCACACTTAGCTTTGACGAGCGAGGAAAGCCTGCTAGTATTGTTTTAATGCACTTTGAGGTACTTAAAAAAAAATTGTACAAGACATTTATATACCTTACAGTAGCCAGCAGACCACAGTACTTTAAGAAATCATGAACTAGACTTTAGCCAATTATAAAATATATCCATTAGCAATGCTGACACTTACACATACACCTCCCCAGTGCCTCCTTACAAAACAGCAGTGCATTTTAAGTAGCTATGTTTAGGTTTGACTTATTTCAAAACTTTTAACAAACTCAATGGTTTATATTTTGTTTTCGTAACACATTACATGGCTTGGTTCCCCTACATCCTAATATGTATAAAATTCCAGCAACTAGCAACTTAAGATGTCAAATCTACTCTGACACTTCACTCTGTTATTTTCCAGGGAGAACATCAATGTGGAACTCAAGACCTAATCTAAGATATCAAAAGTCTGAGCAAAATTCTGGAAGATGATTTTACAGCATCCTGTTCAGAAAGCATGGCTTTCTGAGGGTCTGTTTCTCATATAGAAATATATTTAAAATACAGATTATCAATCTATGATTTAAAAACAAAAACAAAAAACAACCAACCAAAACCAAACCCCCGCAAAAAACCCCAAAAACCCTAGATCAAAGTATCCTCCTCCACTAAATGACAGTTATCTGCCAAGAAGAGGCCACGTGGTCATGCCCAAAGAGATAAGAAAAGCCCAAAGAGATAAGAAAAATCAGAACCCATTTATGGGGAGAAAGAAGGGACAGAGACACTCCCACTGATAGAAAGGAATGTGCCAGTGACAAATGCACCCTGCCCAGTGCCAAACCCTTCCCTTGGTGACGAATACTCCAGAAACCCCAACAGCTGCCAAAGCTGTCTGTTTTCCATCCCTTCCTCTGTACTATAGATCTCACGAACACAGGACTTGAACAGATTTCTGTTTAAACAAGAAGTATCAGCGCTCTCCTTTTGAACTTCCATCCACCAAGGCAGTGGGTATATCTCCCAGATGCCCTTTGAAGGACTTGGAAAAGCCATGCCCTGACCTGGGAGCAGGAGCAGAAGCAGGTCAGCAAGCTGCAGAACAAGCCCGCTCCTGAGCTCCTTGTGCTCTATCCCGACACTTACCAGCTTCACTTACGCTGCAGAGGAGGATGTCGGAGGGTTTGAAGGATTCTCCACCCCCGCCAAGGTATGCTGTGCAGGAGACGAACGCCGGCTGTCCAACTAGCAGCAGGCTTGTGCTAAATTTCAACCTCTTTGGCCACCTACTCAACTACTATTAATATTGCCGTTATCGGATCTCACTGAATTCCCACGTGCTACTGAGAATAGAAAGGCTCCAGTGGAAGATGGGGCTGCCACATGGGTACAGAAACATGAGGACATTGCTTCACCGTTTGGATTCTTAGCAAACTGATATTCAACCCCGAGAGCCACAGTTGACTGCCGAGATTGCTGGACAAAAAACAGTCGGGTTATGGCCGCAGCGTTTGAGAACGGCTTTTAGAAATGCACCTTTCTATTTGGCTATAAAAAGCACATGTATTTTCCACAGCAACACATCCACTGGACCCAATGCCATTTACATTGTAACAGCACACAGAGTCAGGTATAAGATGACCGTATAAAACTGAAGTGTTTCTCCACACCCCTACAAAACCGCCGCTTGGCAGCAAGGAGCTCTGTGGGCCCTGATGACCGAGCAGCCTGTCCCCACCCCGTGCTCTCGCCCACTAATGAAGGGGCTGAGGGGTGGAGAGGAGATGCCCATGAGGGGAAAGGCGGAGAGGTAACGCAGCCGACCAACACCCTCCGTGGGAACACATCTCGTCCATCACCTCAGAGCCTATCCCTTCATACTTCCACTTGAGCATGGTGCTTCCTTGCTGATCTCACCCATTATGCATCCATGCTATTCTTAAATCCCTTATCAAAACCAAAACAGGCACTTCTAGAAATGTGCACCAGCCCCAGCAAGTCACCGGACACTCATATTATCCATTTCCTCAAGCTCTTTCCTGACCCCTCCCTGGGTGGTCCATCTCTGCCAGCTTCCTCGTATCTCAGTCAAATCTACAGGTTCTCCCAAAGAGAAAACTAATATTCAGGATAGTGTAGGGCAGAAGGCATACCTGTCAAATAAAAAAGAAAAATAAGTCTCCCGAACAACCTCCAAAACCATCCCCAGAAAAACAAGCCTGTGCAGACGAGCCCAGCTGATAATCTGAGCACTCCTTGGCTCTCGTCTCAGGGGTGGATAGGGGAAGAGGGATGGAGCATCGCTGCAGCAATAACTTGCACATAAAGATGAGACTGATACTGCAGCTTCCTACTCAATTTTTAAGCTAGAGTAAAGAAAATTATTTATTATAATTAGTGTAGCTTTGTTGACTGATCCCTTTTTGAGTCTTTTTCTTACTCCATTCCTAAAAACACCTGAAAGTCAGCAGTTTCACTAATCACAGGTACTTAAACTGGATATTTCTTCTATTATTTTGTTTGTTTTTTTCCAGGGCAAATCTATAATTTTTCCCCAGTCTGTATTGGTTACTTTAAATTCCAGGTCTAGACTGGTACATATGGAAAAATAAATAGCAGGTATTTTATTTCTGAAAGCTACCAGACACATGCCATATACTTTGGCCACAAAGCATGAGAACATCCATTGACTTTTATGAGAAATGATAGCCTCTCTGCACAAGGAATTAGAAGCTGCAGAGTTGACTCCAAGCTCACACAGAGCGTTAGGAGTTCTCAAAGGAAATCAAACACTTTGTTCACATTCAAGAGGATGTTTGAATTTCAGAGGTGAAAGTAATTGCTTTTCAAGAAAAAAGAAAACCCACTTAAACACAGCAATTTAGATAGATTGCTAGATAGCTATCATATCACTATTTACACACCCTATAGATTTTTAGAACTTCCAAAGCATTGGTCTTTCGAACTTGGAGCATATCACTTTGCTGGGTCACTCCATCTCCCCTTTTACCACCCTGTTGCCCCCCCCTTTTATTTTTTTTAAACCTGTACATAATTCAGTTGACCCCGGCACCAGGGTTATAGTAAACGTTACCACTTCTGCCTTTTTTCTTCCCTGTACCTTTTATAAACGTTGAGATTTATACTCCCCCTTCCCTACAAATCAACAAGCTTGAGCTGATCCTATTGATCATCAGGATCATCATCTACGTTAATTTCTCCCGCGTTCAGTTTTGAGGATCCTTTCCCTTCATTCCCCCCCACCAAACTAGACCATTTTGTTCAAATTTTGTAGATTAATTTGAAGAGAAATCCATATGGGGAACACACACTTTTGCTAGCGTTCTTTCCAAAAGGAAGAGTTGGTATATCTGGGGAGTTGCTCTGAAAAATAAGCATCAAAATAGGCAATTAAGTGCAATGCTGTAAGTTTTTAGAAATATATACAAAACACACAAAGGTGCAGCTGTGAACTAGCACAGAAATAGTTCAACAGCATTTTAAAAAAATTATTCTGTGTGAAGCATATTATTTGCTTTAGCTAAGATGCAGCAACCATGGCAACTCACAGTTAGCATTGCTTCAAGACAACACTGAAATTCACCTTTTTATTGCCTGGTGCCTTTTTGCCATTATTAAATTAAGTATTTCCAAAGTTGTTCTCATTTTTACTCCCACTCTTGCATCTAACCGAAGTATTTCAACATCCCCTCTCCCCACATGCAGATACCAGAGGTAATTTTGTAGAATATTCTTCCTTACTGACTCATTTATTTCCTCCAAAGTATCACTCAGACACCTCTGCACCAACTCAGGGCACGGATAAAGAAATCACTGCAAGGTAAGCTAGGGTAAAAAATTTTCCATCTACCAACTACTGTCTTACCCTCGACCCCCAGGATTAATACCACCATTCCATTTGGATAAAGCATTCAGAGGTGGTCCCTTGGGAAGAGCTAGAATTTGGCAGGTTATACAACTTTGCTTGCTCAGAGAGACAGAGATTTTTATAGCGTATATAATCAGAGAGGAGAAAGAAAAAAAAAACAACACACAAACAAAAACCCCTCCTACGTTCAATCTCCTCCCTTGGTCCATGCCCAGAGAAAGATTTGGTAAACATAATCCTTTGTTATTTTTGTGTCAAGCAAACCAGTGGTGATGAACAAGTGCCTTGTGTATACAAAAACAGTCTACCACAGCTTCTAACACTCAATAGCGACTTCAGGAGGTTTATTTCATTTCTCATGCTGTGCAAAAAAAAAAAAAAAAAAAAAAGATGATAAAAAAACCACCTCATGTCTATGAGGTGTTACTGCATAATTCATACCAGATATTTGGCAGTGAACATATCTGCTGATAAAGAAAAAAAGATGACTGACAGTAACTTAATCTGGGTACCGCTATGCTCACGCCTGTGCCAACACTGAGTTTCACCAGCCCAAACAGATATCTGCTCGGTTGCTATTGTTCTAACGCATACAGAAAACGGTTCAGCGCAGAGGTGACTCACTAAGAGTTAACAGCAGAAACTACAGATGCCCTATCCATGGCCTGTGAGTGGGAAGTAATCCAGACTTCAGTCCTCTCCAGTTGCCATCTCTGCAGGGGAGCCCAGACCCATAATGCCAGGTATAAGCATGAGGATGGATATATCCTCCTGAGAGGAGACAGACCCCCTGCGTTTTGGGGGTACGTGGAATACGCAGCCCTTGGGACTCACTTGCATATTTCTGACAGCTCATTTTTTTCCCCTAGAGCAATTCCAATGTAGTGCTGGCTAAACTATAGTACAGGAGGACAGAGACTTGGGGCAGTGTCTACCCCAGCCCCTCTTTTTATTCTCACCTTTTGTCATATTATTAAAGAACAAATGCTTTAGCAGTTTAAAGGGGGGTTACTAAAAGCAGGGCTTTGTGGGAAGTGTCACAGAGCTAGGATTTTGGAAAGAATTTAAATTTATTTATAGAGATGGGCAGAGCGAAGATGACAAAATGGAGGTACAAGGTAAGCGCAGTTTATTCCATGATAAAGATTTTGGAAACAAGTTAAAGTGATGTTGGAATTTGTTCTTAGGTAGAAATAAATCACTACTGCGTGACTACAGCATTTAGTTTAGTCTGTACATTCGGAATAAAAACTTTAAAGGACTACTGGGTTTTCTCAGTAATATTTTGGCAAAATATTTCACTAGCAAATAAGCACTGAAGAAATTATAATGCTTCCTCTTTGAAATTTTGCCATATTTTCTCTATGTTTCTTTGGGTTACCCTAGCAACACAGAGCACAACCTCATCACTCATCACACAGAGCACAAAAGTATGAAACACAGACTGAACCTGACTTCTCTCTATTGAAGTCAGTTCTCTGTTAACTTAGGGTGATGCATATATGCCCAAAAGAAGTGAGGTACATAGACACAACTGAACTTGATTATTTCCTATGTTTTCTTGATCTGCCTTCAGTTTTGAAAACATAGGTAGAGTCAGGAAAGAGCACTTCAACTGATGCAGAGTGAAATGTTAATCTATTCACCCTTATCAGAAAAGAATGCTTAAAGAGGATGTATTCCCTTGAACAAACTCTCCCTGCTGAGAGGAGGCTTCTTCTCTGCTTTCAGTCCAGAAGACATGGCATGAAACAGCAACAAAATTTAAAACAAAACCAAGGGTAAAAAAAATCAAGTAAAATTCAAAAACTGTACTAGTCTTAACAAAAATGTGCCCTTTTGTTTTGGGCAAGATCTAAGATTAGCAGGTATTATATTTCATATTTGCTATAATTTTCACCTCCCATCCGTAGCTCCTGCAACATCCACACATAAGGTAGCTGCTTAAAGATGTAATTATTCAGGTTCCTTATGGCTTCAGATTAATTTCTGTAACATTTGAAATTACTAAATTCAATTTGTTGCTATCAATATTACTGGATAAGTATTTGGGTTTTTATCAGTTTGTTTGGGGATAAAGAATTTGTCCACTCCAGTGGACAACAGTGCTTTAAGGCTACTTAGAGCAGCCAAGTCAGAGGGTATTTTTAAACATTTGCTCAAAACATTAAGCTTTTTGGGCCAGTTTTCTGGCCAAGTTTTTAATGTTGGAAAAATGAATGCTTTGTAACTCTGAAGTGAGAGAATGGGTAAAAGTCCAAATACTTGCTTTGCCAGAGTGTTAGAAAGTCTGTGTGGGAGGCAAGAAGGGGGAGAGAAGGTTAAAAAGAAGTTAAGCTAGTCTGACCATATACCTCTGAAGTTGGAGCATTTACATCAATTCTGAGCATCCCAACCTACTGAAACCAAATGTGCTATTAGTCACTTGAGAGTTTCTGTTGTAAAGTCAAAGGAATCTGAGAATAAAAACTTGAACAAAATTAATGATATGGGAAAACAATCCCAGCCAAGGAACTATAGATGATCTCACACCTCTCTTTCACTGGTACTCATGAAGTATGTAATTTGTACCACAAAACTGATGACTGAGGGAAAAAAAAGCTTAATACACCAATTAAGACACCACCAAAATGCTCCAACAAGCTATTACAACTAAGTCTGGTGGTAGGGAGTGGAACAAAACGATCTGATTCTGCTCCAAGTGAGGCCATGGCAATATTCCCAACATCTTTAATGAATGCATGAGTAAATGCTAAATTAGGAATCTTCCTTCTCAAGAGAAAGAAGATACTATATGCACCAACTCTTGGAAACTACAGTTAGCCATCTGCAGAATTTCACCAACTGCCTAGCCAGATGAAGCATTGGAGAAATAGGCTCCACAGTGGTGGTAAGCTATCCTTCCCAGAAGTCAATCAAACCACAGAGCCAGAATAACACAGAAGCAACCCTTGAGCTCTGAAGAGACTATTCTACAAATCCTTTCCCCAACAATCCTCACCATTTCTACATGAAGACCAGGCAGCCAGATAAGGTTAACAGAAACCTTGAGACTCTCATCTAGGAATCCCCAGCTTCTGAAGACTAAGGGTCTCTTGAAAACCTTGTGAATGGCAACCGTTATTGCATTTAATAATTGTGAAGATTAAATCAAACTAATGGTTTAACTGCAAAGTATGTCAACGGCACCAGTTTCATAAGGGACAGTACGCACGCATGTTGGTTTAATGAGTGCTAAGTCCAGACCTGCTACCTTGGAAGTGTCTATGGAAGCAGCCCTTTTGATCTCAGGTTTTTAAGCCGTATTTGATTCAGAAATCCCAACAACAGTGCTGTCACTATATTCACTGTTTTACAGTTCAGTGAAAAGCCAAGACCTTATCATCCCCCGGTTAAGACTGAATCTAGCCAGGATGAGAAATGCAAAGGCAGTTCGCTAAAACTAATCAGATGTTTCTCCTCTTGATTACACTTAATTCTAATGTAGCCTACCTGAAAGAAATTACAATTGGGGAAGAATCATGCAGGAAGGCATCTCAGAGGTCTCATCACCAATGTGCATATTGCAACAGTGAGACTCTTCCAAGGTCTCCCCTCCTTCTTTTCACCTCCAAGCTAACAGAGCTACAAGAAGAAATTAACTCAGTGCAATGGTGGAATAACCAGTAGCATCCTCCAATGAGGAGAGGATAAATCAAGTCTCTGCTGATGGTTTAGGAACAGGTTGTGAAACTACAGCAACACTCAGCTACTCCTTGACAGGAAGGCAACCACCATAAAGTACAGGAAAAAAAGAACAGGATGGAAATACCTTCACGCTCTGACCCACAGAAAGCATACATGGGAGATAACCTTGAGCATTATCATCACATTTGGTTGCCAGATGGCAAACAGTTGACCACATTATCCACACAATGAACATTTTTTGCAATATACTTTCACTTTCTTGCTGCATAGTATTAGATAGGTGCAGAAGGCCATGAAAAAATAGCTGGGTGCTCTTAACATATTATCCTCTCTACATTTCAGTGTAAATGCAGTTAGTGGCACAATTAACCTGCTAGAGTATAAGTTTGAAAAATAAATTTAATAAAAGTCACTTTTGTAGATTTTTTTTTTTTAGCAAGTGAAGGTACAAGGACATGCAACAGTCTTCATGACCAAGGAAATACATTTATGGCAGAGTAGTACAGGGTACAAGTTTTCTAAGATACTCAAAAATATCTGCAGTGTAAGTTATGCAACCCTCATCTTTAATTACATAAATCAGTACTATCAAAAACTGCTCTTGATATAATAAATCAGCCATCTGTTTGATGCTAATTTATTGGAAGACACCGATTCAGAACCACTGCAGTAGTCAGATATTTATTGCTCAAAGAGAATGTGAAGTCTTCTGCCACACATTTCTCTTTGCGTGGAAAACAGCACATGGAATACATGTAGAAGTAGGCACCCCAACATTTTTTTCAGGTAGGAGAGAATCTGTGGAAGCTTTTGCTAGGGAAAGAAATCCAAACTGTTGCATGAATGCTGACAGAATGTCAAGTATGTGATTATTTGAACTATTATTGAAAATAACATAGTGATTACTTAAACCCCTGAAGGAAAAACCCTAACAGACACAGGATAAGTACACAGATGAATATATTTGAACTGTTTTGTATAATAGAGTTACCAACAAAAACCAGGCAATGCTTCAGAAAGGAAAGCCAACAGGAAAAGAATAACAAATTAAAAGCACAGAGGTATTGTTCTTTGCAAAGAGAAAATACTCCTGTCAAAAGCACTCCCAAATTGCTTCTCTTTTTAAGCAATAACATTGAAATTTTAGCATTGATGAATGCTGATAGCATAGAAATCAGCAGATTGGTTGTGAAGTAAACAGGCCTTTTAAAATAAGTAAGTGCACATTTAAATTCATTCTGTGCTGATTTACAATGTATGAAATCTCAAATACGCTCATTTTCAGTGTCATACTAATTCCCCTCAAAAATATGTTCACTAACACACTCATGATTCCAGAGCAAGTTTCAGAAATAAAAACTGTTTCGAAATTCTGCTTTCTTCAAAAAGGCTTTTATTTTTGCTAATTTTGGCTTGCATAAAGGATCCTGTGTTTCACGGGTACAACTGAGCCTTGCCAAAGTGCTTTCACAAGTTGAAGACTGGCCAGGGAGTACCAGCAGTGGTAAGAGAGCTTTAGTCAAACCAAAAAGCAATTCTCTATGAAAAATTAAACATATAATTATCCAGTGAATACAGTATCACAGTATTTACTCTCTTAAGTAATTATTAATTTTATTGCAGGTACAAAGATTAGAATGGACTGCAACTTGCTTTGTTTAATGAGCCAACTTCTTTTTCTGCCCTCTCTCTTCTACAGGGCTTTTAAGTTGACTATCTATACCCAGTTTGTCTTATACTCTTGTCTTTGTCCCTATATCCTGCTGTGTTGACTAATGCTTAAAGAAGAGCCACATGCTTTGAAATCCTGGCTATAAACTAATTTCTGCTATATCCTCCACTACCAAGGAAAGTACAAGGTAATTTTTGCTAATAATTACCCACTAATTATTTTTTGTATGTAAGGATCAGGGCATTATACACTTTAAGCAAATGCATGGAAACCTCTACAGCTACTTTTTGTAATACCATTAAAGACTAACCTTTTATAACCATCACCTGCCCATTACTTCAAAGCGTGCACTCTGAGGCTGAGCCAGTGTTGCTGTTTGTTTTGTGAGTTGCCTGGCAGAGATGTCTGAGCAATGGAGAATGAGAACAGCGAGAAAGCATCTTGACTGGGTATCCCAAATTAGCTGGAGAGTTATCAGAAGGCTATTCTGAACGATGGCAGTGGTGGCACGCAGATCACCTATGGCCAAGAAACTGAGAAAACACCACCCCCTCTTCATTTACAGGAAAAGCAGATTCTAGAATATTTTACAGGTAAAGATTAATCATAACAGACTTGTTTTGAAACTGAAGGGAATCTTCAGAATTAAACATAAGGCATTAACAGAGAAGTCACAGTACCAAGAGCTGAAGTAACCTCAATAATTAGCTGAAGTACCCTCTCATGGGAAAGGGTAGAAAAAAAACCCCAACATTGTTCAGTAGTTTTCTTCCACCTTTTTCACTGCTCCTTATTTCAGCTTGTAAGGAGCCCAGCCTCTCCTGCGAGTACAGATGCACAAATAACAGAAACATGTTCCATTAAGCCTTGTACGCCAAAGCCTACATGCAATTAAGCTTGACCAAACAGTTTCTAGGAGCTTGAACATATTTGCTTTCCTGACAAAAATTCTGCAAACAAAAGCCCCTTCTATAAGTAAGGTATGCGTGCCTTTGGTACATATCCATCAAAAGGATTCCTTCCTCAGGAGATAAAAGTAAGCTTCTCTCTCTCCTCGGACTGATCAGACAGCAATACGCCATTTTACATGATGGAAACCATACAAACACATTCCTGGGCAACAGGAGACAAGAAATTTCCAGTGTTTGCCGCTTCCCCACCTCCCCTGAACCAGAATTAAGCCAATACAGAAACTTTCATTTCAGGCTCCTCTTGGACCTGAAAAAAACCCAAAAAATCTGTAGGCAACTACAATTTGCAAATGCAATCCGTTCTGCCATATGAGATGTTGTACTTGAAAGTGAGAAAATGCATTTTGGTGATGCTGACAATAACTTGCAATGCTTCTCAATACTAGTGACCAGCTGAGATCCATTTCTCTGTCATACTTAATAAAAAAATAATAAAGAGCTTAATTTTTTCACATTAGCTTTGAATCAAATTTTGCTGCAATTTCTTTTGTCCTTGCTACATTGTCCTCTGACAAGTCCTGTAAAGGAACACGTTAATTTAGGCAAAGCTCAGGTTAGATAGCTACACCAAACAGCATGGTACAGAAATATTAAAGCTCTCGTGGAAAGGGAAAGATGGGTAAAGGAGAAAGATGTGATGTGATGTTCCTCCAGCAGGACACAGTCACAGGTGCCTTCAACAGGCGCTCCAGATGCGCTGTGGTGGGACACAGCTCTGGGTCAGTACTTGCAGTGTTAGCAGAAGAGGCTGCTGTTCCCACGGCCTAGGTGTTAAGCCAACCCAGCACACCTTATTGTGTAGACCTACTTCTGGTCAAGTAAAACGAAGGGAAGCTGTGTACTACTTGAACCAGTGGAGTCCTTTCTTTTTCACAGACTATGCTACCTGGGAAGAAGCATTCACTGTTTTTTTGACCTACTTCTACATAAGCATTTTCACTTACGTGCTCATACTTGAGCTGCTTGAGAGAACCAAGATTTGTCTTTGATTCTCCTCATGTATTGTTATATTCAGTTTGTATTGTGTTTAGACAGTTTTTCATGCCATTACAATTTTTCACTGTAAAATTCATCCTTTGGAAAAGTATATATAGTGAAGGCTAAAAAAAAGTGCTAAGAAGTGAACTTTCATGTACTAAGTTCATTCTTAAGATTGATTTCCTATCTCTTCTCAGCCCTATTTCAGTTCAAATTGGAGTTCATGAAGATTTCACAACTGCTCAGATTAAGCTCCAGTTTGAGAATGAATTTTTGAATCCTCTTTGGATTCAGATTCTTCTTGGTTTTTACCCTGTCCGGCTTTCCCCGCCTTCTCTGCCCTTTCACTGCAATGCCCCGTCGTGTAAATACACTGTCTGAGAAAACCAAGAAGCACCAGTCCTTCGGTCCAGTTTTTCTCCTGATAAAACTCACACTGTCCAATAAAGGAAGAAAGTTTATCAAGCAACTTTGGCGGACACCTAACACAATATAAGCATGAAGTACCTGCCTTAGACTATTTTGAGGGTCTGAACCAACAGTCTTCCAAAGCAGTGCTGGAAAGTCAGGTGATGAGCTGGATGTGTCCTCCTGTGTACGCAGCCTGACGCACAGCTGAGAGCAGCTACTGTGCACTCATTGCTCACACCAAACCCAAACAAGCACAGCCTGGGAACACTTGCTTGGGTACCATGTTTGGTGCCATCAGTCCCTGGATTCACAGATTTAAAATCCGATTTGATCAATGAAAAAGAATACTGAACAAAAAACAGAAGTAATTTACTAACCTAGCCACATTGTTTTGGTGATGATCACTACCCTAGACTGACTACACCACCTGGATAACTAGAAATTTCCGCATAGATTATTTAACAAAAAACTAAACAAACTAGCTTGCTGAATACACTCACAAATTATTCAAACAGTATTAGAGAAGACTGAATTAAACTAAGGAATTTGGTCACAGGTCAAAGAGGAAAACACTTTAGAAAGACAAAATGTTATTTATAAAAAGAAAAGTATCCTTTCGCAGGAAAATTTTTTTCCACTTGAAGGAATGAAAACATCGCAATGAAGTGGCAAATACTAGTAGATCACCAGTGCTAAGTGACTTTTGTATGATTTCTCAACAGCAAGCAACACTCAACACAAGAGGCGAGCTCAGATTTCAAGGAATACAATGTTCTGCAAAGACAAAGCAAGCATTCTGAAGGACCAGCTTAGCAGAGGAGTATCATTACTGATGCATCTTATTCTGCACTTATTCAATCTGGGTGGGTGTGCCTTCTGCATAACCATCTGATGTGTGATCTTACAGTTACATTATCCATGCCAAAATCAGTAACAAAACCTCTTAAATTAACTGAACTTTTCAGAGCAAAAGTAGGTTTTAACTAATGATGCTGAATATAGTATATTGAAATACATGTGCCAGCTTATTTCAAGAGAATTTCAGCCATTCTTATTTATTATTCTTATGAAACGTTTACCAAAATTTCAAACTGCTTGATGAAAAACCATGGAATGTTAAATTACTAAGAAATCAAAACAATAATATTTTTCCCCATGATTGCACAACCTGGTTACATATAGAAGTAGTCAGATACTGGTCTAGATTAAGAGACCTACCCCAATTTTATTCATCTTTTCAGATACCTCTGCATACAATGTTCTACGCTTGCTAAAGCTTTACAATGGTAGATTGCTTGTTTGATTTAGTAAATCAAATTAATTGCCTCCATAAAATTTGCTTTTGATTTTTTCCTTAGTTTTGCTTCTTGTAGGTTATCTTCATAGATCTACAGAAATTAAAAGCAGATTTTCACTGGATGCGACCTTTCCAAAACCGCACAGAGGAACATCCACATGGGGCCAGATCAAAACTCTATCTAGCCCAGGATCCCATCCTCCCATGCAACCTCAACTGGTTGCCTAAGGACAAGTAAAAATAGAGCAGGCAAGATGCTTCTCCTTCAGAGTCTTACCAAGCTAGACGTGGTTTCCCTGTATTAACTAACTCTTAAGAGACTTCCCTTCTGTGAACTTCTGCATTACTCCTTGAACTCAAGTAAACTTTTATCACCCACAGCATCTGTTGACAAGGAAGCTTACTGCCCCATCGTTTGTTTCATCAATTATTCATACAACATCGGACACGGCGACTAGTTGAACCACTTTGTCCATGCCATCTGCTAGGGGTTTTTTGTTTGAAGCTTGCTACTTTGTCCACCTCTTCTCTTCAACCATCATCTCTCTCTCATGCTCAGGACTGCTAGTGTGTTTAACCAAACCTGCAGCTGAAGCTACTCCTACTTTTGGTCAGAGGATGAAGATCTTCCAGTTCTATAGATGTGATTTTGGGGGAATCTGGGGAGATGAAGTAGGAAAGCAAGGAAAGGGAAAGTGATAAAAGTCCAAAGCTTCAGATGGTATTTACAACACCGGCAAACTCCAGATTACCTACAGCAGCACAGTGATGTGCCACTGTTTTTCCTATTCCTAATACTTCTTAACAATGCTTGGGTTTTGTTTCAGGGTGGGGTTTTTGTGGGGATGTTGGGCTTTCTTTAGGTTTTGCTTTCTTTTTTTCTTGGACTGGTACTGAACACTGAATAGATGCCTTCAAAAACCTCTCACAAAACTCCCAACCTCATTATCTCAGACCTGAGCACTATCAGCTGTTCCAGAACTCACCATTTTATACACAGAGTTGGAATTGTTCTGATTTTCCTTTACTCACTTAAGTAACCCAAGTTTTTCTTCTATTTTATATGTAAAAAAAGAAGAGTTTCTGAAAAATTAACCCGCAAATGAATATTAAAAGCTGTTTGCTAGAGTAGCTGATACTGGTAAATTTGGACAGATTAGGACTAGTTTGTGGAATTGTGCAGTAATTCCCTAATTGCACAGATCTCTGATGAAAATACATCGCATCTTCAAGTCAAACCATAAATATACCGTGCCTTCTGTTAACTCAGGCATTTTTAGCTAGTGCTTTACCAAGTATATCCCTCACCCCAGAAAACGATCACAGCTGAGAGCATCTTACAAACACCAGGTCACGGAGTTAAAAAGAATACATTACTGCACCATAAATCTGACAAGCATATTTCAGCGTTTATTCACAGGGCACAAGTGGCTCTCTGTAATTTAATAGCCTTTGCAAAAGCAGAAGTATTTTGAACTTACCCTCCCTTTCCCCACCCCAGTTAAATATTTTATCATATTAACGCATTGGAATCCACGTCAGTTGATGCGTATCTGTACATACTGGGTTCAAAGGTGTGTACGTGTTTACATTTGCAGGACATTTTTTCTAGAAGGGAAAGGAAAGAGGAAGTATCATCTGCATTAGTCAACCTTCTCACTCTGGTCCCAGCAACTGGCCGCAGCTTTCAAAATTTTTCTTTCTGAGTCATTTTCTGATGCCACGCTCCCTCCCCAAGCAGACAGGAGTGCGGGGAGGGTACAGATGATACGCCAGCGGGCAGGTCTGCCGGGAGGACCGGCTCTGCAGGAACCTCATGACATTCAAGGAGGACAAAGTCCGAGTCCTGCCCCCGGGACAGACGTAACCCCTGCGATGGCAGAGCAGGGTGGGCAGCCAGGCCTGGAGGTCCTGCTGGGCTGAACATCAGCCAGAAGCAGACCCTGGCAACATCGGCCAACAGAACCCAGGGCTTTACAAAATGGAGCATGGCAAGAAGGCTGACGGACCTGGTCATTGCCCCTTTCCTCAGCGCTCATTATGCCACATCTATAATGCTGCCATCTCCAGCTTGGTGCCTCCCAGTACATGAAAGACGTTGGTAAACTGGAACAAGTTGAGCGGAGGCCACCAGGATGGTTGGGGCTGGAGATCCTGAGCTTGACTGTCCCGCTCGTTCAGCTTGGAGAAGAGTTCTCCAGCTGGGTTTTCTTTTGTTGTTGTTAGGTTTTCTTCCTTTTGTTTCTTAAAGGCAACAGATCTCTATCATTTAAAAGAAACGTGAAAAGATCATGCCTTTGTATGGCTAAGCTTGGCTGCTACCTAGCACTCTTCATTCCTCCTACCCCACCCCTTCTTGTCTTCTAACCATGTAGCAAGACATGATTTCATTTAACTAGTTTCAGTGACAAGACGAAAACAACCCTGCAACCCTCAACATGCGCTTTATAAAAATATTTGAATTTGTTATTGCATTACCAATTACGCTCTGTAGTACAGCAGAAAAACCTGTTAATGCTACCGTGAAGGACATTATGAGTGCCCCAATTAAGCAGTAATAACTACTAGAGCTGAAATCTCTGCAAGCGGTGTAACAATAGTATTAATCACAGCTCAGGAATAAAAATGGCCAAAATTAGGGTTTTGCATGAAGTAGGATCCAGAACTGTCAATACACTGTTTAGCTTTACTTTCCCTATTTACAGAGTATGGTTAACAAACTCCTGTATCCATGGAAAACTTAAAGAAGCCAGCTTCCCCCCCCCCGGTATTTAAATATAGGAGCTCTTGCTAATGAGTTGTCTGTCTACAGAAAAGCTAACTGAACTTCAGCAATTTAGCGGTAAAATACAATTAAAAATGAAAAGATAGTGAACTTGCATACATCTTCTGTATAATTGATATTAAGGTAACACAAGCTTATTCTTTTTAGAAGTGCTTCAATTTCCAGCCTCAGACGTAAGCACTTTTTTGTACAAAAAAAAAAATCACCACCAAAAAAATGCAGCTTTTCTCTACCTTCTTTCATAACTCACTGCTACTCATCCAAATTGCTTTCTTCTCTCTACTTCATTGTTTTATAAACTGCATTTAATCCTGAAATGTTAGAGGATTGATGTACATTCTTAAAATTAATACAGGTGCCTAAGGTTTAGATGGATTCCCAAAAGAACATTGAAAAGTATTGCAAAAGGCTTTTAGTAATAATGATTTTGTACCCGCAAAAGTTATTCCAGAAATACTTTTAAAATGTAATAGGATAGAAAATGAGGACTTTAAACAAATCAACACCTTCCAGCAGAAAGCTACTGCAACGTCCTTCAGCAAATCATTCAGTTTTGGAGCATAACTATTTAAATTGCAATATAAGGCTATAGATTTGTGTCACTAGAGATATCTGAATTGGTCTTGATACAACTAACACACACTAATGTCCTTTTTTTCCAAATTTGTCCGGACTCCTCCAGTAGACTTGTAGGTACAGGTATACAACTCCAGAAGCACTTAATTCTTACAGCAGAATCATCTCACAGAATAGATAAATGGTAAAATCAAACACTATCAAGAGTATAATCCCATAAAGAAAGCGTAAATTATTAACGGTTAAATTATTCAACAGAAGAAATGAATAATCTCAAAACATTTCTCCTAATGACCAGAAACTTCACAGATAAAGTAGAAAGATTAAATAGCACCACACCCAACACTTTATAGACTTTACACTGAAGAGTTGGAGGTAAATTTCTTGTAGGTATGGTCCAAAGTCTGCAACATATTTTATTGCCTACAACGGCTTTACTGGAATGATTTAAAGCTTATGCAAGTTAATGACATGAGTGCGAACATTATACGCTAAGCACAACAGTTTCACAAGACTGATAAAATACACTCTATTTTCTTTTTTTTTTTTACCTCTGCATAACTGCCATCAATATGAATAAGAGTTGATCACACAAAATGCATGTTCTTGAAATTAGTTATATCCTAAACAAAACAAATACAGCAATTTCAATGTTCAGAATACAGCTATGGCAAGGAAGATTAGCTGCTATAAATATTACCCATTTCTATGAAATTGCCTATAGCAAAAAGAAAATTTCCACACTTATAAAGTCATAGGAACATTTCTAGAGTCACTCTGAAGTAAGGGTGCTGCACTTTTCCATTTCGAGGGAAGTGTCACTAGGAGACTCAGTTACCACAATAAAAACCTATTACAACCACATGTGTAAAATGTCATTTCCCTGGATATTAAAAAAAAAAAGTAGAATTCATTGTTCTAATTAAGTTTTGGTTAAATGGTTTGCATTTCTGCTTTCAAGACTCAAAAAATGTTGTCTTTTATTCTCTTCATCTCAACCTGAATTCAAAGATAGTTTCTTAGACCTTTATGCCCAAGCCTTTGGGGTGATTGACTCCAGTCACACAGGTATAAGCTGGAGAACTCACACAGGTACAAATCCTGGGCTAAATACTATCACGCTTCTTGTACTGAAGCACTTGGCTTTCATCCAGTCCACAATTTTCTATTCTACACAAAATAAAAAGGCAGGAAGGGGTGGTTCCGTGTTGTGTGTTGTGGGTGTTTTGTTTTTTTCTTTCTTTGAAGCCAAATTAGAACTAGGTTTTTCAAATCATTAAAATGCCTGTTTCTTGGAAAAAATCAGCACAGCAAATTCAGGTTCAGCTCCATCATGCACTCTTATGCATGAAATTCTTAAGCAAAAAAAGATTTCATGAAGATACAGTAGCTCTGCAAATACATTAGATATGGAAGACCACCTAAGTATGAATTCAGTATTACCAACAGCAAACAGCAGTTCTGACCTACCTATCCACAAATGGACAAGTCTCCATTTTCAGGGTATTTGACTCTGCCTCCTTTGAACAAAATATGGCAGTTCTTGAAGCAGAAGATGGGATACAAGTCCCAAAAGAGTATCTTACCATTTTACTTCAAGCAGGTAAGTCACATGCCAGAGAGTTCAAAGAGTTGAGCATTACTGGCAAAGCAACCCCAAAAAATTCCTCCAAAGACTGAGGCGTGGTACTGCTTTCACAATTAAAGCTCTCTAAAACCCAACTTTCTCAGAGTGCTGACAACAATCCTCCACTCAAAAAGACCATTTTTTCAGTGGTTTCTATGCAGATTGCTTTCTTCAGTGATCTCTTTGGCAAAGGTAACATTCAACAAATAGAACAGAAATTTCTCTTTGCCTTCATTGACCCTGCAGAAGAAAGCATCCTGAGCAGGAAACAGGAAACCTGGCACATTGTGCAGGACTAGACAGGAAGAACATAAAATTCATGAGAAACCATCAACCTAAAAAAAAAAATCTGACAAAATCTCTTTTCTAATTAGTAACTAAAGTCTACAGTTACTTTCCTACCACATGAAGAACAGGAAGTTGCTAAAGGACTGAACATAGTGCTGGAAGAAGCTACATGTGCATTCAACCCCTCTCTGCTACTGTTTCCTTGCTATTTTCAGGAACCCTGTTATATGTGCACACTTAGTGGCTGCACCCAAAAAGACAAGTGAGGCAATTTCATCACTGAAAGGAGGTGCTGGTGTTATTGTAATCTGAATTATGGGATAAAGAAGGTACTAGAAGGTACCTACTAGGTAGGTAGGTGTGCTTTATGTTTGGCTTGACTTGGTGCTAGAAGGCTTCCTTTCGACAGTCCCTAGAAGATGGGTGCTTAGTAAGGGACAATAGATGGGATATAGCAGATAGTGATTCTGTACATATGTTTAAAATAGTTTATGTTGGTATGATCGATATAATTGTTCATTCTTATTTAATTGTAAGAAAACCCCATGAAATGTATCCTTTTCCTGATGGATGAAGAGCTGCAGAACATATGCTTACAACTGCATCGCTTAGCAACTATTCCATTTTTTCAAGCTTTATTTTAAAAGCATCTAATCTCTGACCAACCTTTTTGTGGTATTTTAAATTCAGAAAGTATTATCTCTGAACTGAAATAGAGAGCCTATCTCAAAAATTCAGCTTCTGAAATGCTTGAACGCAAGGATGAACATGACAGATAACAGTTGTTACTTCTCTCCAGTTGGCTCTAGTTTATAGAGTTTTATCCTACAGAAAGCACAGCATTCAAATTTTTCTAGGGTTGTTCTTTGCTTTAGGAAATTATGAAAAATAATTGAGCTAAAGGAGCATTAAATTGCTAAGTTAAAATTACCCAAAAGATAGAAATGCCAGGGCTAGACTGAGAGCTCTGTTACTTTATCTCACATATGCGCTCAATCCCACTTCAGCAAGACTTCTCTGGCAGGGTTTTCTATTTGTTTCATGAGATTCACACTTCATTTAGCATACAGGATCAGTACTGAATAAAAGAAAAAGTACAGAGCAGCAAAAAGTTGAAGGCCTTATCCAAATACCAAGTTTTGCAAGGTGCTGAGGTATTTCCAGCTATCTTTGGAGGCAATTTTTGAGCTTCATTCAAGACTTACTCTAAATATAATCCTATGGTAATATAATTAGAAGCCAAATATTTTAATTTGATCTTTTATTGAAGAATGACATTAATATAGTAAAACTTCAACATCAGGACCCAGGAGCTCATGGTAGCTTTAAAAAAAGCTTTCTATTTAAGATTAAGGCACTGAATTGTTTCAGAATTTTTTTGCTTAGTTTAATATTTTCATCTATTAACCCACCATTGTTTGGATTTATTATTAGTATTTTATGAGATTCTTTAAGTGGATACCTCATTTCACAGAATTAGAATTTTTTTCAGATGGAAGAATTGATTTGCTTGAAAGACAAGACAAGTTTTACTTATGCCATCAGTTTGATTGTTCAGGCTGCCTCCTTTAAAACTGGTAATTGGGATAACAAATTCTGTCAGAATTGAAACTCTCACTTTTAACTCCATGGCATGATTTTACTAAGAACCCTTCCACAGCTGGGAACAACTGGGTGTGTCAACTCTAAAGAGCTGGGTAAGGAAGTGCTTAACATTTTTAAATAGTAACCATGTTGACAACTGAGAGTCACTGAGCTCATATTACATTCTTACTCTGATAGAACTAAAAAAGAATCAAATGAATATTAAGACAACCTTGCATTAGTATAAAAAAAACAAAAACAAAAAAAAACCCCAACAAAAAACCCCACAAACCCCAAGCTGCTGGGCTTTAAAATAACATCCCCTTCAATTAAAAATAATAAAATCCTAAGCTAAAAAAAAAATCAAATATACTGAAAAAACTGAAGAGGGACACATATGCATTTAGACAAATAACTAGCCATGAAACAAGAAGATATGCACATGACTGCCGGACACAGTATGTGAGGAATAAATCCATCTGGATAATCTTTATTGGAACACATGACACATTACTGCACTATACCGTTGAGCAATAACTTCTCCAGATTTACAGAAAGACTGAACTATAAATCTCAGACATTAATCCACATTCCCATTTTCATTGGCAGAAAAGAAACCATCCATGCCACGCCAGTATATTTTTCCACATCACCCAACAACTAATCTCATCGCTGATCTGGCACAGCATAAAGTTTGCAAGGTTTTGAACAGCAACCAGTAATTTTAACCAGCCGTCTTCACACAAAGTTCTAAACAATAAAATTTTAAGGAGATTTTTCTTTGCAAAAAAGGATAATCGCGTAATCACTTGGAACTTAGACTCTGGATATTTAAGAGGATTCTTGCCTCTCCTGTCCCAGATACCAGTAGTAGTAATTACAGAGGAGGGTTTCACATTATGCCTGTCCACCATCTATCTCAGTTACAATAAAAAACAAAAATACAAGTGAAAGTTACAACCTCATTACCAGATAGGAAGATTACTTCTTAGTACAGTTTCTGGCAAGCCATGAGTAACAGAGGGTCTTTACCTTAATTCAGGTGCCAAAAGAACATTAACCACAGAGAGAGTTTGGTATTTCTTACTGACTTGACATTATTGTTGATGAGACAGGAAGATGAAGTGCTATCAGCAAAGGTACAGTGAAAAGCAGCAAGCTTGCTCAGAAACGAGGTACGAGGAGAAAATAACTTCTCCTGCTGGGAAGGGAGCCTGCCCAGGTGGGACAGGACAGTGCTCTGAGATGCCAACAGCCTGAAGGCATATGATTCCCCCACAAGGCAAGAAGGAGGAGGTACCACACGGAAATGCCAGGCAGCAGAAACAGGGGGAACAGAGGGAACACCTCTTCATCATCCTCAGAGGATAGGTGTATCTCCTGGAGGACCTTCCCAGCACCAGAGGCATCAGAGCAATTAGACAAGTCTACAGAAGGCCGAGTGCAACAGGGACAGAGACGCAACCTCCCAGTCAGTGTCAGAGACTGGTTTTGCTCTGACATGAGATTCAACTCTCACGCCCTCCTTAGCAACAGAAGAGGACCCAGCCTTTTGATAGTATCTTCCTTTTATTTATTTTCCACATACAAGGAAAATCAGGCATTTTCTTATGCCCAGCAGTACCTACATATATATCCTAGCAGCACGCTCTTCTCAGCCATCCCAGCCTGAAAAGCTGAGTGTTCAAGCAACAGTTTATTTAATCTATTCTGGGTAGATAAAAAGCACATGCTAACGGCGGTACAACGGCAGAACACAGCAATACCGCCAAGGTGTCAAAATACACACTGCTTCAGGCACACGTTAACGTTATCCTGTACAACCTATCGCAGATGGTTTAAGATGTGGGCAATTAGCCTCTGGTGATGGCGGCAAAAGGAATTTGCTTAGGAATGTTAGAAAGCCCAAAACAAAATGCAGTCTTTTATAAAAATCAGCGTATAAAAACAAGTTTTCCATCTTTGTGACATGAAATTATTTACTTTTAATGCTGAGTCCAAGGTTAACAGGGGATAACGCAAAAGACAGACGTGAAACAGTATCCCTCTTCTGAGGCCTGGCATCCTATAAGTTTTGAAGAAATTTGCAAGCCAGTTTGAATGTACGAAATAAGTAATTTCTATTAAATATCAATAGTTTTAAAAGATCAGATAAAGTTCCTGATCAGACAGCATTTCTCTCCTGACACATATATGACTCTCTGGAAACGCTCTGAAGACCAGCTTGCTCTCTGGGTAATCAAGTGACACATAATTAACTTTTCAATGGAGAGAGTTATCTTCATATAACTTATTTCCTTAATGTCTTGGAATAAAACTCCCCTTGCATCCCTCCCCAAGCTTCTAAACATGTCAAAATGTGCTAGGATAGTTAGGTTACCAATTTACAGTGTGCTCAGATACAGAAGTTTTGAATTACTCATTTTGCATTTTACACACACAGTGTGACTGTCATATGATACACAGTGTGTGGAAAATCAAACTTATATTGAAACAAATTAAAAGAGCATGGCTATGCCACTGGCAGCTCTTTTGACTTTAACCCAGACTCCTTGCATTGCTGTCCATAAGAAGTGCTCAACAGTTAAATCTGCGTTTTTGAAACACACTAATTAAACCGTTGCCAAGTAGGTATGATGTAAAGCCCCCACTGCCTTATGACGACTTCAAATTCCAGCCTTACTCTCTGCTCCCAGAGCCGGGAAGGAAACTGGCAGAGCTGAAAGGACCCAAAAAACCCACTGGGTTACAGACCCACTGGGTGAACTTCATGGCTGACCTCACTTGGGCACCGCGGTTAACGCAGGGACGAGTTGGACAACATACCTTGCACAACAGTTTGCTAACTCGACCTCCCCGGGCTTTCAGCTTGTCACTACTGACGCTGCTGAAGCCCGGCTCTTGGCAGCCTCAAGCCCTTCCCAGCTATACCCTTGGAGCAAACCTCCACCAAAATAACTCTAGCAAGGGTTTTGTGGATAATTATAGCGTGGGCAGAGGTTACCAACGCTCCAGCTTTCGGCATGACATAGGAACCAGCGGGGAGAATACCGGAACCCTGGAAAGGTGCCAAGTCCCTAAACATCACGTTAGTGAGAAATTACGTTTCGGGTATGAGTCAAAGATTGGAAAACGCATTGCCATCTCAGGTATCAGACCTCAAAACGGTACAAACTTCCATTCTGAAACTAGGCAGAGAGTATGTCAATATGCTACCACCCAATCCACCTACAAGAGATTTCTTTCTAATTAAAGCAGTTATGTGTTATTTCACAGTATTTTTTCTTCCTTGTATTTACAGAAGGATAACTGTCTATTTCTTTTCAATAAAGCTGGTAATTTAAGACAGGAATCAATTCTTAACATCTAACCTGACAGGTTTCCAACAAAACTCACTAAAGGTTTTTGGTTTTTTTTTTGAAGACTCAACAATAAATTCACCCTTTGTACCTACCCAGTAAAACCAGCTAATACTGTAACAAAGCAAGACAATATTTTTCCATAACACCTGTTAAGTGTCTATATATTAAAGCTCCACCTGAACCTCTCAGAAAGCAGTAATAAAACTCGTGTTAGGAGACACAGCAGTCCTGAAATTTGAGAATCCACTAATTATAGTTCAGAACCAAATGACTGCTATTTCACAGAAAAACTCTCTTCTCTGCAAACACAACAATTACCCTTTGTGCAATTCAGTACTTGGTTTCTACTCACACACGCACTCCCCTTGACAGGAGATGTGACATTCGGTGACAAACACCTGATTATAATTCAGAGTGGCAAGACCAGCAGTTCTCTAGGAACACCGTACTGCAGCCTCAGAGCCTTTCAGGTAGGTATCAGAAGTACCACCTCAGCCTTTCAGATTCTACATCAGTAATGTCAAATCATAAAAGGGAAGTGGTGCTTTCAGTAGCATTTAACAGTTAATTTTGCTGCAAGTTTAAAATAACCTGAACAGCTTATGTCTCATATATTAAGTGCTGTAAATATTCATTAACAATTAGTTTGCTTGTAAGGCATAATATTACTTCATTTTTTAAATTAATTTTGTGCAAATCTTATCTACCAGCCTTAATGCTTAAACCCTCACCACAGTATTCAGAACTGCCTGTACCAGATTAAAAGAATTTTCCATAAGCAAACATTAGGGAACAAAAAAAAAAAAAAAAAAAAAAGACTGTGAAACAGCTTAGAGGGAGAAGGGGAGGGAAAAACCAAAACCACAAAACTCACTTGACTGTAACTCGATTGGACAAATCCTGAAGATCTCCTGGGTGAAAAAGCTGAGCTTCTTTCAGTCCAATATTTTCGCACGCTTTCAGAAAAACATTTATATTATCCTGTGAAGAGAAGTAGAAAGCAGTTGCTTAGTTAAAAGCACTAAGCAGGTTTTGCAAGATGATTAGTGTGAGCCTCTAAATGTCAAAGTCCAGCTCACGGAAATAATACTGAAAAAGCAATCTTCTGGATCATAAACGCAGGTCGTTTCTCATGCACACAGGCAGGCTGGTTTGCGATCTCAGTGACTGAGGGTACGTTAAAGATTACCTGGCATAAGGCAGTGGCGAGCCAGTAGGCAGCAATCTCCACTTTGATGTCAGCTCTGCTCAGCAAACAAACGCCCTCTTCCCAGCTTTGCACGACAAGCCTCACCTCTTGCCTTTAAAAATAACTCCAGCTACTGACATTCACCACCCAGAAACTCTTGGCAGGGGAGGAAGAAGAGGAGGGACCCGCTGTTTCTATGCTCACAGACCGATGAGGGAATACTGCACCTGGAGTCTGGGTTTGGTTGCTGAGCAAAGCTCCAGAGAGACAGAAACCAAATCGTATTCAGCTCTGCTGCTTCCTTACTTGGGGGGTTTTCTCTCCTTTTTGTTCCTCCCCTTCCTCTCCACCCTCCCCAGCTCACACCAATATATAACAAGATATAGGTGCGGTGCATTACAGCACCCACTCCCTGCACCTGCTGCAGATCAACTGAAGAGCAAAAGCAAGGTTAAAAAAAAAAAAAATCCAACGATCTAGAGAGAGATTATACAACTTGTGATCTCTTTCCACTTCATAAACAATAGGCAATAGGCAAGAAATTCCTTCTTGTTAAGGCGGAATGCTATCAACAACAAAAGAATGTGCCCTCTTGAGCACTTGCTCTCTTCAGCTGGAAGCCACAGGAAAAGGTACACAAAGTTACTTAATCTGTAAGCTACGCACAGTCCTGTCATTTGAAGGGTTTGTAAGTCCAGGTACTGGCATCAGAGTTTCATAGTATGGAAAAGCTCCACTTCAGCAATTTAATACGCTTTAAGCTTTTTTTTTTTTTTTGTTTAACATATACTCACTGGATATAACAATTAGTCCACCATTTAAAAACTATTAAAAAAAAAATCCACAAAGAAAACAGCAGCTGCTTCTAATACAGACTTCAAAAAGTAAAACAAATACTTCTGTGAGGTAAAGCAAACCCAAGAATCCCCACAACCTTCTGTTTTGAAGGTCCCTAGGATTCTAGTATTTCATGTCAGTCTGTCAACATGGCTTCACTCAAGGAAAATATTTGAACAAGGTATTCGCCGTGCAGGCTGCGGGCTCCACGTTACAACATCCAGAAGATTGCAAGTGCCTCATGCTATGAAGGTTATGTCCCAAAGCCTAATGGGAGCTGTTCCGCTGGAGCAGGGGAGACAACATGACAATGATGATGGGGGACATGACCTGGTTGTGGATGAGCGGAGGGGGCTGGGAAGGACAGAGGACAGGCAACCTCGCCTCTGCCTCGGCACCAGCTCCTGCAGCACCCAAGGGGCTGCCTACACAAGCAGCCAAGGTAGAGCTTCATGCTGGGGATGCAACCTCAGGAGGGGCATTTACTTTTCCTCTCCATGCAATGCCCCTACAGGGAAAGCTGGCTAAATATGGCATTTTAGTCCATTAATAATTGAGTGTCACATTAGCACCAAAACCCCAAGGATTTGAAAGGGCGGCGTTTCTTCTGCAAGAGACCACAGGTTAAAGTCTCATTGCGAGAAGGAGAGGAACTACTTGTTAAAAAACACATATGCAACTATCAGGTCAGTATTCAGGGGCCTGGGGAGTCCAAGAAACAGGCAGGTAAGGCAAAGGAAGAAAGCAGCAGAGCAGAAGAAACAAGTCATTGCAAGGTAACGAACAGAACTGACACCAACACCAAGGCAACATGCCCTGATTGGTCTGACCAGGCACCAAAAAACTCCCAAACCTACGGGTTACGTCAACTGAACTGCATAGAATGAGCACACTGTGCAGGTAAACAAGGAAGATTTAGAGAAATGGATGCTGCCTACACTCAGAGTGTAACAAAAACAAAGCAGAGGAGTTGCTCATCAGTGGCTGCTCAGCTGCACAACCACCGAACTGTTGGAGAACGAGAGAATTAGTTTTGAAGGTGTTGTGGCAATTAAACCTATCAAACATCAACCTTTTGATAAATAACACAGCCCCTGAGAACATCGTCACCGACATGAGTCAAGACCTTCAGAAACGGGTCAGAGGCAGTGGGAGATAACATGGGAGGCAGAACACAGCTAGTCACAGCACTAACTGGCGTGCAGGATAAAACATGGTTCAAAATCTGCCTCCCCCCAGCTCCCAAGCCAGCAGTTTGATCACAAATGCTATCTTGCAGGTGACTGCCCCAACACCAGCTCTCCTCCGGTCGGGGCCTGGAATTCACCCCCAGAGCATCAAGTGAGGCTACCCAAAAGGCTATTGCTCAGGTTTAGGTATTGACAAAAAAAAGGTATAATTTCAACAAATCAGGACTTATAAATACTGTCCTTGCCAAGTTATTCTTGACCATCTCTAATCATCATAGTAAATCACAGAAGCTACAGGTCTCAAAATAGCTAGCAGCTGTTTTAAACCCTACCAGAATAATGAACCTGAAAATGAGTTTTAAATAGCACCACAGAAATAAGCAGAAAAAAAATCACAAGCTATCAACCTTGCAGTTAGATTTATCATTAGAAATGTGAACATGAACATTGTTCGGTGATGAATGTGCTCAAATATAGAAGCCATCATGCTATTCCTTTTATCAACATAACTGTATTTCAGTAAGACTAATGGTCATTTACCACTTCAGCTTCAAAGGTTATACTGAAATCTGAATCTCATTGTACTCCATAAAAAGGATTCTTTTTAAACATTCAGAACTCAAAAGCCTGAAGAAGCACAACATACCAGGCCTATCTCCTGGTGACAAGTTACCCAAGCAGCGTGCCTGAGAGGGGAAAAAAAAAAAAAAAAAAAAGTTTTCATGCCTGTGTCCACAGCCCGCCTCTGACACTGAGATGTTGCCAACCTCTGTAAATGAGGGCAGGCCATTTCAATTTAAGAAAGATTCAAGTCAGCAGAGTGGCAGAGAAAGAGGAGAAGAGGAGTATGATGATGAGGGAAGACAAGGGACCTATATAATGAGAACTGGAGAACTTGGCCCTGTTATACGAATAAAATGGAGCACAAGAGACAATACTGCTGCCATCTACCAGCACAAGGGAAGCAAAACCAGAAGGGGAGAGAAGAGCTGCCCAGTCCAAAGGCAAGGATCCATGGTCATGCAGATCAAATACATCTATGCAGAAAACATAAGGTTTCCCATTAAAAGGGAAAGCTCCTGAACTAACACGGATAATGCGGGCAAAAAAAAAAACTAGGTAATTTTAATACAGGACTCGATCAGTGCATTTCTGTGAGCATCCGAAGTCAGAATTAGCATCACAGAATTACAGGTTTTAAATCACAACAAAAATAAAGCCTGAAGTCTTAACCACAAAATTCAAGTGCAATTCATTTCTGGTATGTTAATGCTACTTCTTAGTGTTTTGGTGGGAGGGGGTGGGAAGGTTGGAAGGAGACTGGGGGGGACCAGTTTTTTCCCCAGACAGTGTGCATGATGAAACAGCAGAGCATTTCAGATGCTCCCAGCACAACTTGAGTTTCCCACACACTGTACAGACTTACATTAAATGCACAGCACAGAACGCTGACTAGGTAGAGCTATTACCATTCAGCATTTCATTTTTGCCTCAAACTTCAAAGTAAACCGCACCCAAAAACTCTGCAAAGTTGTAACATGGGAGAGACGGAGCCGGCAGTGGGAAGCAGGTCATCCACGAGCAGGCATTTAAATACCACCGTTCAGGGGAATAACAAACAATGCCACATGCTTTCAAGGCATGCACCTGCCTTTCTGGTCCCCATGGGGCATCATTAGCCACAAAACCTTCCCTCTGCCCGAGCATCCCCCTCTAACCAGCAGTGGGAAGGAGACAAGATGCCATCCCCATATTGGAAGTCAGACTGTGGTCCATGTCTTCCCTCCAGCATCCTAGCAGAGCAGGGTTGCCTTTCTCACTCCTGCAACCTCATGGACACGAGGAGTGGAGAGAGCTAGGTCTTCCCTGTCCTTCCTTGCTGGACCTCAGTGCTGCTTCTGCTCCTAGGCAAGGGGCCGGGGGACTGCACCAGAGCTCTGCACCTCCAGCAGGTGAATGGGATGGGAAAAGCAGGGCTGCCGCTGCAGGGCTCTTTCCCATCACTATCCTCCAGACTGCGAAGAAGAAGAAAGAAGCCAGTCACTGTATGGGAAAACACGAGAACATGGACACCTTCTTTTAAAAAAATAATTAAAACAAGTGATTAAAAAAATTCAGGGGGCCACAACTGGCAGTGGTGCTGTGTCTGCACCTGTAATCAGCTCCTAATGTACGTCATCATGGCAAGAACTTGAGACAAAGTTGATGCAGCACTATGAAAAGGAAGACAACCATAAAGCACTGGTGACGTGGTGGTAGTGAAGTAGATAGTTTCCTCTAGACCTGAAAAAAAAAAAAAACAAAAAACAAAAAACAAAAAAAAACAAAAAAACAACAACAAAAAAAAAAACAGGGAAGAAAGAGCACTTCTAAAATGGAAAAAAATCATAGCATGAGCAACAGGGAAATGAGGGAAAAGACAAAAGTAGAGATGCAAGAAGGATTGAGAAAGTTGACCTTAAGTAGAAAGAAAAAAACCAAACTCAACCTGAGAAGGGACATACAGGGCATAAAATACAAAAAGAATTTTAAAAATCTCTAAAGTGAAAGAGCATAAACTGAAAGGTAATTAAGAGAATTCCCCATATAAGAACGTGTAAATACCATCTTATTTTGACTACTTGTGTGCAATGCAACATCACACTAAATTCAGTTTGTATATTTCAGCTGCAATTTAATTAAAAAAATAAACCCCTCATTATCATTATTATCTGGGTGGGGCAGGAATATTAATTTAAACATGTGTGTAAATACATTTGCTTTCTTTAGGGTGCAGTCATGCTGTGTGGTAAACCTGCCTTCTCCTTAGTTAACTGTTTCCCTCAAGCCCTACGCATGCACGGAAACCCAGCGAGATCTGGTAGGCATACAAGTTATGGCACATCTTTCAATTCACTTGGCATCTGGGAGAAAAACAATTTAATTAACATGGTGTTTTTCTGTTTTTCCTGGCTTCATTGGCCAATAGATGAAGACAGTCCTCCAGGTTGTCTCCTACTCTTATGCAAATACCGACCATTTCAGTTAAAGCCCTTAGTTCTACTGCTAGTAAAGCTTTTTTTTTTTTTTTTGTTGGGGTGGGTTTTTTTGGGGGGTGTGTATGTGTGTGGAGCGGGATCTTAGGGTTTTTTTTGCATACTACGAAGGGGAAGAATGGGAACAGAATTTCATAATGGCACCCTATGCTCACAGGATTGTAAAGCATATTTGCATGAAAGTTTTACAGCATCATCCAGACTGTGACTTGGTGCCAGAAGTTGTTTTCAATCTCCAGCCCCAACCCCCCCACCACCCCCCCAAAAAAAAAAAAAAAAGAAAAAAACCCCTCAGTACCTACAGTGCCTAGCAACAAAAACTTGTGACATTTAGGAAGAGAGACTGAAGCATTTTTTTGGCTACAGAGTTCTGAAAATTATTTGAATAGATCATATTTAGCAGGCACGTTTCTTAGTACTACATTTAGGAAGGTATTTGGAGTCATCTTGAAAGCTGTGTCTCCTTCAGTTCTGCATTGAGAACAGACCCTCCTTAACGGCACCCGCATTCCCTTAAGTAAGGGCTTATTTCCATTACAAAAAGAGGGATTTTTTTTAAAATTAGAAAAATGTTTTTCATGCAGCATTATACTGACCGCTAAAGCTGGCTCAAATCAGTTTGCCACAGAATTTAGAGCTGCATTTTGCAGCAGCATCACTGCACAGCTCCGCATTGTTTATGTTCCGAGGTGGGGTAAGGGAAGAAACCTACAGCAGGAGCTCGTTGGACAAGTTGGGTAACTCGCTCCTCCTCGGAGGTACGTTTCGGTTATTAGCGTTGGCTGTCGGTGCAGGGTGGGAGCAGAACGGGTGAGGAGGGAGAGCAGGGAATGGGGCTGAACCAACCTTGTGGTCTGACCACAGGCCTGGGAGTCAGGAACTCCCAATTACCACCTTGGCCTTGCACCTGGGGATGCTGGGTGCCCATCACCCATTCATCCTGTCTGTAGGCTGCAATCCCAGCTCCTACACCTCTTTGTACTTCTCTGAAGGCTGCTAATGGGTTCGACCTTGAACAAAAAGGAGGAGGAAGGGGAGTGGGTGGAATAACTGAACTACTTTTTTCCTCCCTTTTTGGGCCCAAAACTAAAAATAATAATTAAAGCAATCATCCTGAAGGCACAGTTTGACTTAGAGTGACCTCAGGGCTTCTGCTGGGTACATTATCCCACCTATAACAGTGTGCACAGAGCACTGTATTGGCAAAAGGTCAGAACTGGTGCTAATTGCTTTGCCACTCCCCTCTCTGTGTCCTTCATTGGTTTTCCACATTAAGTAAAATAATAAATTACTGTGATCCTTGACACAGGGATTCCCTGCCCTAGCTCTGTGCACGACTACAGACACCAACTCTTTAACAACTCACTTCCAGCTTTCCTCTCAAAAAGCAGGTGCTCCTGCTGCCAGAATGCAGGAATGAAACTTTCTGCATGAACTCTCCCATTACCCTGGTGCTCCCAGTATCAATAACTGTAAATCATAGCCAGGAAGAGGAACATTCCCCTTCACCATTGCAGTTCACGAGTCTCAGGGTTCAGCCGTTATGGAAACCACATTCTGAAGCAGCCTTAGATAAGAAGCATTTTGGTTTTGGATGAAAAGACCCATCCATCCCCCAAAATCCCAACTCCATCTGTGATGGCCGCAGCTGGTCACAGACCTCTGTAAGACCAAGGTGTGTGTTGAAGGATCTTCCCCAGAGCTTGTTCCTGGCACTGCCCACTGCCGTGTGTAATGGCCAGCAGAAGACCTCTCTGCCCAGCTCACCTCATTGCCTGCAACCTCTTGCTGCACTGAGCTCCACAGTTTCTTTCCAACAGGAGAAATGGGATTAGGGAAAACACATATTAGAAATTAATGGGTTTTCTTTGAAGCAGTACTTCCAAGTTGACAGTTTTCAAGGTGCTTGACACAGGAAGGGACCAACTGTCCTCAGTGACTCGAAATCCCTCCCAGGTCCACGTCCCTTACCATGCTACAGCATAACCTTTGCTATGACATTACAGCCATATAGCACAGCAACAACGTGTACCAAATGAGCCTTTTATTGATAAGAGAGAGTGAATATCAGGTTGTAAACTGCAGGTGAGTTTCTGGGATGTCACTACTACCAAATAAGGCCAGCTGGAAAGGAAAAGGGCAAAAGTACAGCACATGGGCACACTGGGCAGCCATTCCTTGTTAAACAAGAGAGCTCTGTGTACTTCACAGCTTCATCCCATTTTGGACAAGAGAAAAGGCATTTAGCTTGCCCACTCACAGGCATTCTTGCTGTACAGAAAGTATAGGCTTGGAAAGCCAGTATGGAATAAACACCACGGGCTATTTCCATGTTTAGACAAGCCTTAACTTTCCCACCAGGAAACTTGCATTCCAGGCAAAGTCAAGGCTGGGGGGGGGAGTGATGTGCTTTTCACCCTGAACAGTTTATACAAAAACAGACTTTACAAGCTAAGTGTGTAAAATACTCCAGTGCCAAGTCACCCCACTACACAGAACTGGAATGACAGTAATCCACTTAAAGGTGAAACTTCCCTGAAGCCTAACAAGTAATAAAAAAAGACCTCTTGTTCTTGAAACACAAAGTTTTGGCAGAGCTTGCACCTCCGAGCCTGCTCCCCCCCCCGCCTTTTTTTTTTATTTGTATACACAAGTTTTTCTGTTTTGCTCACACAGGTTAACAGTTTGTTATAGATGAAATTCAGCCGCTCTGTACACAGGGCTTGAAACAGAGCCAGTTGCCTCAGATCCTCAGTTACATAGGCCCTGATTTTTAGACTACAATTCAGTACTTCATTCTTCCTAAAAGAGAATTTGGAAGTTTCCTCTAACTTTGCTTCCTTAAGCAGCCAGACATCTTTTGTTTCTCAGGAGGAGTAGCACCCTACTACCCTATTTAACCCTTGCTGCCCTCTGTGGGCTCATCCCACAGTGTAGAGAAGCTCCCCCTGCACACCTGGGTCAGTCTCCCTTGAAGCCCATCCGAACCCATCTGAAGCCCATTAGTGCCAGGCTTCCTTATGTTCCTCCCTGTCCTCACACCCCACAGAAAGCAAGCTCGGTCACTGCAGCGGCTCACCACCCTACATGCAGCAGCATTGGTGTTGGCATCGTATTTAATACCTCTTTTACATACAGCACCGGAGGAGGGTGATTCAGCACAGGCACACAGGCGCGGAGGTGTTCAGACAGGCGTTAGAAGATGTGGTATGAGGATTTTGTACCAAACAGAAGAGTGAGTAGCATAGCTGTATGGCTCCAGCACTGATACCACAGAAAAAAAGTTGTCACCGCTGCAATCAACATCTACTTTCTTTGGAGACTGTCGTGAATTTTTAGCACTGCACACCAATAAATATTTGACAAGCCAGAGAAAAGCACTGTAGCACCCAGCTTCTGCAAGAAATCTCAAAACTGTGCTTCCTTGGCAAAGGCGGGAGAAATCAGATTATAAATGTCACAAGTATGATTTAAGATGTGTACCTTTTCTATGTGGTTGACATTTTTTTTCCAGTTAGGAAGGAATGTTTCTTTACAAACACAGAAGGAGTCATCAGTTACTTAAGGAAATAAAAATAGCACACAATTGACAGAGTGTACCACAGACTACAGCTGATTGAGTTGATGCTGGAAATTTTTTGCAGTCTGTTTGGCAACTGTATTTATGTATTTTGTTAAGCGCTGGCAAGTTGAGGCAAAAAGGGTCACGCTTTTTCAGAGCTTTGGTTTAGAGCAGGAGGAGAGATGAAAAATTTTCACATTAGAAAATTCTTGCTGCCAATCATATTACTTTACAGTCAGTTTACAAGAATTTTTTAATTAATTAATTAGCACTTTGAGATCTTGTCCCAGTAACAGGCTGGAAGCATCAGTCTGGAAGACATGATTTCATTTAAAGCATCCCCTAAAATACTACTTTGGATTCACAGAAATCAAGCAGCAGGCACAGCACTTGCTGTCCCCTGACTAGGTATCAGGGTGAGCAGTTGAACCACCATTTCTTGGAGTCTGCACCCGTATAATTCCTCTCCACTTATATCTCCTAGATACATTTCACTTCATCATCATCCACCCAAAACATGTCAAGTTCAACCCAGTGCTGGGCTTCATTCTGCCTAATCAAAGTCTTGAGCAGCTACTAAAATTGTCACAAAGAGTTTGCATCAACCTCCCCTTTCCCCACACCCTACATTTCAAAGTGTTTAGGCAGCAACAGAAAACAATTAAAGGAAATTCAGGGCTAAGGCTGAAATGTACCATATGTTTTCAAGCAGAAGGGCACAAAACATCAGTAAACCACTGCCGAGATTACATACTCCCACTATCAGGCATTGAAAGACTACAGAACAATGTCATCGCTAGCTATTAATAACCATACTTCCTTTCTAGCACACAACCCTCTTTTCTTAATTGTCTAGCAAAGGTATTTCCATACAAGCCACATTCCTCTTTCCCATAAGACAGCAAAAAGAGTACCAGAAGTGATTTATAGTTCAACACACATTCCTATCAGGTGTCGCATCACTCCTGACATTTCTTAATTTATAGTTTTAGGTTCTCAGAACTCAGGTCAGACTCTTTTTTTGGTTTGCAATACAGTCTATGAGAGAATTGGACTAAGAGTCAAAATTTCACCCCCACCCTACTCTGACTTATTGATTGACCTCACGAAAGCCACTAAAACACCCTCTGCCCCTTCTCTGCTATCTTCAGATGTAGAACCAAAACCATGGTGAAGACCTCTTTGCGAAGTACTCTGAGATCTAACATTTTAAAATCTTTCCGTGTAAGGGGTAAGACTTTTCTTAAATTCTTAAGCATAATGATCAGGTTTCTAAAACGCTTCATAAATTTACAAAGACCAAAAAAAAGTCATAGCGTCCTTTTTTTTTTTTTAAATCATTTTCATCCCCCGGTTTGTGTGCCCATCATTCTTCCAAATTTGAAGCAACATCTGTTTAGGTGTTTGACGTAATGGCAGCTGAAACTTCTGAATTTTACACCAAAAGACACACATGCTAATTTCCAATTGCACTTCTTGTAGCACTGACAAATCTAACTAAAATTCATTAAGTAAGAAATTTAACACTTAGATGGTTACATTGAAACACCATGCTGTGTCACTTCCCAGGTGAAAAGATATTTCCTCAGACTAGCAGAAATTCTTTTATGTCCAGGAAACTTGTTTGAGCACTTTAGCTGGACCACTGATCAAAGAAGAAGTTTCCCCTCCCATGTAATTGTACTTCTCAGAACAAAACTAGATACTTTAGGTGTATCCTAGTCACTTGTTTGGTAACAGTCAGGTGTAAGTCCTCATCTGGTTTGAGCACTTTGAAAGTCTGAAGATGTTACTGCACTTACTTAAAACAATGCAGTAAACATACCACTACGCATTAAAATGCTTTTCAGTATTTAATAAACTATATCATTTGCCAGAGCAGACTGGATTCAAGCTATAGCGTAACAACAGGCTGAAATATCTAGAGGAAAAAGAGGCAAAAAGCATGAAGAACATAGTGCTTCAGATTGCTTGTTTGGTTTGGGGGTTGGGTTTTTTTTTGTGTGTGTTTGTTTCAGTGTTTGGGGGTGTTTAAGTAATCATATTTTACCATGCTTGAAAGTTACACTGTCCTTCCTGCCAATTACCATTTCTTTTTTGAAAAATCTCTTGCTTCCCACAGGAAAAAGGAAAACAACACATTGGAAGTTTCGCTACCTGCAGCATAAAAAGGATATTGAAACAGAAGAGGTAGATAACTATGACTATGAAGAGGAACCCTACCTCACTTTTGCCATCTGAAATGTTCCTGAGCCTGCACTAAATGTGTGGGCTGCTTTATAAACGACAGCCCATGTTGGATGAAGGGCATGACCTCTGTCAGACCGTATTCACTTTCACTTTCTCTCCCTTCCTCTTCAGTTTTAGACATATATAGAAGAATAAAAGTCACAAGAAACACTAATTGCTCTTGAAAAACAAAACCCTCCACTCACACAAGCAAAGATTATGCCAAGTAACTAGAAGTTTCTTAAAATACTTGTCTTCTGAATTCCCCATCAACTTGCTGTGCTTATTCATCTGGAAAATGGGCAATGATGCCTCTTTGACTTTGTTTACATGTTGAGATTATCAACTTTTCTGAAAAGAGACGTGTATCATCTTGTGCCTTGCCTTATGAAAAGCAGTACCGGACTAATCAGCTTCCAGGTGAAAGACATCAAATAGGACTTACACAACTTCACTCTTCACAGCAGTGCTGCGTACGCACTCGCTCTGTACCTCTGAATTTACAGTCCAAAGACAAATCAAAATCCCAAGACCCAGATCAGCCATGAGGGAGAGGGAGGGCAGTGGAGGCAGGGCTTGAGGCAGAGCCCACAGCCGCCGTGCTAGCTATGATGTGTTCTGGTCCTCGCCAAAAAGGCAACTTAAACCTTCAGAAGAAAAAGCAACGCTCCACATCACTCAGTATTACTCTCTCATCACTGCAAGAAGAACCATCAGGCAAGCAAACAGAGCATGTCAAATGGTTATCAGCTCATTAGTCAGCTCTCGAACAAAATTTATGAGGCTATTTCTTCTTAGCGTTTTTGGACACTGTTAGCTCTGCACAACCAGCAAGCCCATCCAGGTTTGAGTCTTTATTTTTTGGTGTTTTGTAGCAAAGCAAAGAAAACAACAGTAGCTCTAATGTAACTTAGTTCATTTATTTGTGTATTTGCCCTTTCTTATTTGCCATGAAGAATAGAAAGGAGAAGAGGTTCTTATACTCATTTTCTCATGCCAGACAAGCTACTATTATTATTACTAAAGTAGCTCATACTAGTCTAATTCACAGAGCAGGAGTTCAATATTTAAAAATCTAAATTATTTTTAAAAAATACAAAATGCAAGAAGAAAGCAAGCATGGACCAATATAAAGGCTATACTAAACACAAGGCGATGAACAGCAGGAGAAAATAAATAGGGTTTTCAGCATGAAGGAATGAACTTCAGAAGTAGAGCTGCTTTGAAAAAAAAGGATTCTTTTGTTAATTAAAATAAAATCCCTTGTATTAATATTACCACCAGATTTTCTAAATTTAATTAGAAAATATAACTAATTTGATTCTAAGTAATGTAGAGAAGGAATTTTGTAGCCAAGTCCTAAATAAAACATACAGCTGAAATAATCTCTATTTTGCAAGTGTAGATTTTACCAGAAAAATTGTTTTAGAAGTGTCCTATAATTAAGTCAAAATGTCATCTGCATGCCATTCCCCTGCAACAGCAAGAGGAAAAAAAAAAAAAAACACCCACCATACCAAAACAAAAAACACCACCAACATCAGCCTGTCAAGAAAACTTTCCCACAGAAAAGGAAATTTTGGCCAGCTCTACTTGATGCCAAGAGATAAGTACCAGGGCGGTTCCATGGTTTGCAAAGTGTTAGGCACAAAGGCTCAGAAAAATATTCTTTAATGCAGCATTTTTATCTCCTCCACCCCATCTTTATCTCCCCTTTCATTTTGGTACAGCTTTCTTTTATATTTCTCCCTTCTTACCTTTATTATTCCCTACTTTCCTGGTGTAGGATGTAGATGCCGACGATTTGTGTAACAAAGTGGCTCTCCCCCTCTGTTTGAGGTGGTTGTCTTGGTGCAAGTGGAATTAATACCTTCTGATGCATTAAAAAAGTAAATTATAACACCACTACATTCTATAATAGATTGCGTTAAAGAGAGGGAACGATGTTTGAAGGGCACTTGTCAGAAGGGCATGTTGGGCCTTGGTGAACCAGAAACATAAGTGTTTGAACAATCCTGCTTGGAAAACTATCAAGACACTCTTCACCCTAAAGGAAACCCAATTCCCCACTAGAACAAAAAAAATCCCACTCTACAGTATTTCAGATGCACATGTTCAAACCTGAGACTGCCTAGAGATGTGCAATTTTATTCTCTTGTGTGAAAGGGAAACAAAAGTTCACCAAAAAAATCCTCTGCCAAAGCTGAAGAACTTCATGAAGATGAAATCTGGTGCTAATATTCATCCAGCACTCACATCGCGAGAGTCAGAGTTCGCAACATCTCTATTCGTATGAAATGAAGGACGAACTTTAAAAAAAAACAAAACAAAAAACCCAACACACTAATTGCATTTCATTTACAATTCTAAAAACCCAATAGCTTTCTACTTTTCCCTGTGGTTTGACCGCAGTCCTTACACCTCTGATGTGATGAAACACTTCCCAACCACAGAGCAAAGCATTGCACTTCGGCCTTAGTCACAGGAGCTGCAAGGAAAGATAGATGGTCTTCAGCAACCAAATCGGTACATTGCAAGGCAAGGTTCCCATTAGCTGCCACTCTCCAAAGGACATACTGACTCTAACTCTAAATTTGCTTCACCACCTGGTCCTCAGCTGGAAACTTAAACTAAAAATTTGCCTTGCTACAGAGCATAATTATTTATCCTGAGCAATGAGCAACGTATTATTCTGACAGATATGTCAAGCTTACATATACCATACAAAACTCATTCACCTTCCCGCTGTCTCATGATGTCTTATGAATTCCATCCCGGTTCACGATGCTTTCTGTGTTCAGCCAACTGGGTTGGAAATGTGAGGTTTCTGGGGAAGAACAGCGCTGCAGCCAGAGATGCGCCTCAAAGTGCTCCACAGAGCCTTGTTGGAAAGTATGTTGTCAGACCACAAAGTCCTCCACTTATGTGATTATATCTAAGCCATCTCACATGCTGGGATTCAAGCTGAAAAACCCATATTTATTAAGAACCAGGTTTTCTTTGGGTTTGCTTTTGCTAAGCATTCATTTTATTTCTACCACGCCCCAAGTACTGTAAGCAAAATCATTTTGCAGGATTTGAACCCAGCAAGATTTATCAATTTGAGTAGTTTTCTTTAAATCCCATCTCTATTTCATATAAGTATGGACCAGAAAAAGTGAATTTTTAAGGCAGACTGCACTTTCACTACCGTGCATGATGAAACCCCAGCTTCCACAATCCTCTGACCTTTCGGTTACCCTTACTATGTCCTCCAGAAATGCCAGAGGGCTTCAGGAACTGCTACCCTGTGCTGGTTTGCTTCCCTGCTCTGCTGTACTAAGGAAAATATATGCATTGCTCTTTACACAAACTGTGTATTTTAGACAATTTGAAAGTAGAAATTAAATTTGCATCTTCCAGAAACTGTTTTAGTGCAAAGGTTTTAAACAAATGGTGTTTTAAAGTGGCCAAAATTAAAGCAAACAAACATCCACGTCCCAGCTAACTCCCTTTGGGAAATCTATGGGAACGTTACCATCTCCGAAACCTGCTGTGCACTGTTAAAAATCAACCTGCAGCAGGTGGCATCTTTGTGTGACTACTGCTGAGGTTAGTTCTTTGCACCCTGCAGAGGGCATGCCTCATTCCTCAGGAAACCACCCTAAGAGCTGCACAGACACTTCTTTGGTCACTCGTCTTTGACCACCGCTTCCCTGCAACAGCTCTGGTACTTGCCTTACCTCCAGTGAAGCAGTTCAGTTTTCTAAACTGGAACATAAATGAATAAACAAACATGGCTAATTTTGGCTAGATATCACCCAAACCATGGGAGGCATGTGCCTCAGACGAGAAACGGATCAGTGGGGCTGCAGCACAAGCTGCTAGATGGAGAGCAAGTTATGGCCAGGTCGAACTCTCCCTCCCAAAGAATTTTAACAAACCCTTACACACAAGCTGCAGCCCAGCCTTCCTGCACTGTGCCAAACTGGGGATAAGTTTGATCAATTTTTTTAAGTTTGCCTGGTACCAATTCAGCATTTTTTGTTAACTGAATGGTGAGTTTCATTTCAGTATTTCATCGCCAAAACACCTATATTTATTTATCCATTTCATCATCATTATACCTGAACCACTGTGTTCCACACCCAAAACTGCTAGACAGCAGTATAATCAAACTAAAGGTGAAAGCTAAGCCTTATTTTCAGTTGTCTAAAGTGTGGCTGGAATTTAGGCAATCCTGCCAGTACAAAGCCCCTATTATATTTCATGAGAATTAAGGTGTCACAAAAGCAAATATGACATAACAAATTAATAATGCATTTACTTCATTAAAAAAGTACCTCAGTTCCCTAACTCAATATAAAAAAGGAATAGCCCACAATATTCCATACAAAACCTTTTCCATGGGTCAACACAAAACATCAGCTCCTCAATGACTATCTTCAAGTGGTATTTTAACAACAATACCCCTGGATGATCCTGGTTTATGAGAATCATTCACCTTTCCTCCCCTTTCCTTTATTTTTTGAAGACTTGTAAGAACTAGAAACAACTTGAAGGAATAATAATATGCTACAAGGAAGATATGAACTACACACCTAATGAATACTCTAAATTTTTGCATCTGGAAACAAACAAAAAGTGCATGTAAAAATGAGAGTTTTTACAGTTATGATTCGAGACTACACTTAAGTCACCACAAAAATGAAATCTAGCCTATGGTTTTCTGGTTTGGATCAACTGGCTACTTCAGAGGCCATTTAGGCAATCAAACTGCTGATAGAATAACTGTGCTGTCATCCCCAGAATGATTTTGGTTTCATTTGAATTCTTTTTTGGATCCCTCACGGGAAAAGAATGTGCAGCACTCATTATTTGCAAGCCTAATACCCTGAGCTTTTCTGGGACAAAGGCAACTAATACTTTCTACATTCATTTGATGTGGAAATGCACGTTCTCAGCTTGTGCAATAATACATGGCAAGTTAACCCAATCTTATGACCTCTGGCCAAGTTAACTACACTTCTCTAACGAGATACACAGTTGACCAGCCAAAGCAGATGTTTTGTTGTCTCATCCCATTAGAACATATAAATAGGAGTATCTAGAGGTGTTTTGCATTCTACTCCTGTTAAGAAATCAGGTAACTTTCCCTAATGTTGAGATTGCATGTTTACCATAAAGTGGGATCTTCCACTTGTTACAGGAATCATGTATACGCCCCTGTTCACCTTGGGTCTTTTAAGATGGGACCAATAGTTCTGGTGACAGGACTAAGTGACCTAGATACCCTAGTAACATGAATAGCCAACACGGCTTTCGTAGAAAAAAAATTATGAAGAAATAATTATTTGAATTCGTTTACCCACAAAAGGGTTTCTGATGCTAAACGGCTACAAAGTTTATCCTACAGTCTCTGACCAGCAAATTTGCCAGACAGCATACAGGAAATCTTNGTGTTATTTACTGCCAAAACACTGGCAAATCCCTCAGCTGAAGCCTGAGGAGAGATCTTTGCATCAGAGTTATTTTAATGTAACCTAAGCTTTGCTGTGGGTGGGGAGAAGCTGATTCTAAAAATACTCTGGTTACACAGCACATTTCCAAGTCTGCCCCTTCCCTAACAGAGGGACATCTGAAATGGGCTTGTGAATATAAAATAGGATGGTGGCCTTTAAATAAAGGCAAGTAACACTATATAGGTTTGTGCACAGGAGCTGTCAGTGCTTGCTATATCTGGGGAAGATGAAGCTTCACGCAGTGACAACTGATTAAAGGTACAAATCCAAATCACAGAACAGGTTACCTTTGTAATCTGAGACAATGTATAAATGGTACTATTTTAAACAAAAATGGAAATGGAACTAAAATTTTGAAAACTTAGTAGGTTTTTGTAGCAAGACCATGTAAGAACAACAGGTAAGAGAGCGCTCATTAAAAACAAACAGAACTTGGCATCATACCCCAGATTCTAGATTTGATGTCATTACTTACCAAGCCAGCTATTGGAGTTGACAGACGATTGATCTTCTTAATGATGCCAGGTTTGATCTTGTTAATCAAACTAAAAAGAAGTCATATGATTTTCTGTTACATAATCAGCTTGAAGCATGAGCATCAATGCTTATTAAGAAATACTTTACATGTAGCTCTAATTTATATGGCTTGAACCAAGTAAATTTGAACCTATTAATGTCCCCTAATGTTTTTTTTTTAAATTAGTTTTCCAAGAAGTGACAAACAACAACAGGCTGTAGAAGCAAAAATGGGACGAGTCACACACACACAGGAAAAAAAAAAAAAAAAAAAAAAAA
>WEKW01022463.1:71079-109362 GCA_013389905.1 Sula dactylatra
AGAGATTTCTGAGAATGGCAAAGTCAGAAAGATGAAGAGAAAATGCCTGGACATGCATAGGCCGAAATGGATCTATGTTTCTATTACATGGGTGGTGATGTTAATCAGACTCAAATTTCCCATTCAAAGATTTTCTTCACATAAAAGTTCTGATGCAGAAGATTTCAAAAATATATCAGAGTATTAATTTTCAGAGTTCAGTGTGAAAGCATTGATATTGCTGTTAAGTGTACAAAATCAACTAAGTTTTCATAATGCTATCAAGCCCAGTATGTTGTGTGCAACAATCATTTTTGGTACATATAATTTACACACTCAAGTCATTTTTCAGTCTCAGCTGGAAGAGATTGCACCTCACATCACTCTTTATACAAAAGTCATAATTAAACTGAGAAGATAGGACAGACTAATGCATCACTGTTGAATGCACAAGCCCAAATGCACACCTTTTACTCCAGTAAGGATGAGGAACAGGATTCCTTGCACCTTCACACACGGGTTTTCAGTCACGGAGGTAGGGAGATACTGTGGTTCACTGAATTACACGCTAGACCACAGGATCAACAGAGAACGGGGACTTCAGGACACACTACAGACTTCATCTGCCTATATACCTTTGAGGATTTTGGACTTGCTCCCTCTTCTTGTTGCTGCTTGTCTGGCCAGTCCCTTTACCCCACAAAGCATCAGTAAGGTTTTGTGATCTACCCACCTCAATGCAGAGTCAGGAGCTGGAGTTTAAAACTCTATGTGGGAAAAGGCATTTTTTGCTCAAGCAGCAAATTTATTTTGAAAATAAACAGAAAGAACAGAGTTTACCTATACACACTGGAGTGGACGATAGATTTCTAAGTGCCTGCAGAGCAAGTAATGGCTGCAGGTCCTGAGATTTTTCAACTGCATTAAGGTATTTAGTAAACAAAATACATTTAATGACTTTTCCACAAAAAAAAAAAAAAAAAGGGGNCAAATTTTTATTTGCTTTATTGTACTTCAGAACATGAAGTAACATGTGATTGAGAAAACTTCAGTGACTTCCTTCCTCTAATGTATACACAGGAGATACGATATAATGTAAAAGGCTTTATTTTGTCAACTACTGATCAGCCAGTCAAGATGCGTTCTTGGTCATTCAGTGGGCCAAGCAAAGCAGCTGGACTGCTATAGGAGTAAAGGGTGCAAGTACAGGTCTTATCTGCTATAGTTTAAGTCAAATATACCATCTCCAGAAATAATATATCTGTGGACATTACACTAGCCACGTCACAAGTGAACCAAGGAAATGCGCAATGTCATGTCTAGTTTGTCTCTACTATTTAAGACCTTGCACTCTATTGACTTTCATGAAAACTGGACACCTGAAAACCCTCCCCTGTCTTGCTCTTTTCTGTTTCCACAGAAATTCTGTGAAAAATCACTTCTTGTACTTCAAGTGTGTCAGTTATGACACAGGATGACAGCCATACGATTCAGTGCAACATAATGAGGCACCTTTTCCTTTAAAGAAAGTTGCGTGCCTCCTGAGGCAAACTGCTCAGCTGAAGAAATTAGAGGATATTTTTCTTGCATATGGCTATTAATTACAGATAAATTTAACTGATTTGCATTTGGCAGATGGAGGCTCATATTCTTTTGCCAAATAAGTATCAACAATGAAGATATCGGAGGATTAGAACATATCAGTTCACTGCCAATTCTTAAAGACACTATTTAAGAGTTACAGCTGAATATAATACACACATCCCACTAAATACATACCTGAAGAAATACCTTATTAAACGTATCAACTCTTTTTATTACCACATTCAGTCTAGATAACATTTGATTACATAAGTTATGAAAATGCCATGTCCACCTCTACAACACCATTCAGTCTTCAAAATAAATCAACTTCTGCGTATCATAAAGATAACTGCAAAGCAACTAGCAAGACAGCGCAATGGGCAAAGGGCCCACAGGAAAAAATAAAGGCAAGAACAGAAAATACAGTAATATTCACAGAGGGAAAATGCAGGTATGTTGCCTTTTTGCATTTACTTTGGTTTTGTTATACAGTAAAAAAATTCAGAGAACTGTACCTTTGTAAGTATTTCTGAAAGTTAACTTGGCTGAACTGATTTAAGAGTGGCTCTGAGATTTGAGATATTTTAAATGTCCTAGGTAGTTCTTTAATGAGATTTCTCTCGTACTGGTGTTCTAATAACATTTACACCTGCCGATCCTTAAAGTACTAAGGGATTAGGACCGCTTCCAGTTCTGGAAGCCTGCTCCAGTAAGTACAAAACCAATTACAGATATGTGGAAGAGACCTGACGAGTGGACATTTTACACCTCTGACTCAGTCTAGCAACGAAACCAGACAAGTCCTATTATTGCCAAGCCAAGGTTTTTAGAGAAAGCACTCCATAAAAAGCTGAGGTCAGAATTTGTTGTTGAAAGCAAGAGCTAAGTCAGTCCATGAAGTGCTGAAACCTGGACTGCACATGCACATACATGGCAATGTATTTCTACACTACGCTGAGACCAAATCCATTTACTTTCGTAATTTTAAAAGTGCTTTTTTTGAACAAAATAAAAAAAAAAAAGTATATTTTTAGGTATGCAAAGTGCCATCCAATAGACTCTACATTATTGAGATATTTGGATATAACCATAATTCCCCAGAAGACCAAATAGCTCCTCTCATGTGTATATTACTTACTAATACTGCTCTTCAGTATAGAACATGAAATCAAAGGTCTGCCTGTTAGCTTTAAGATACAATTTTGTAAGATTCACTTCAGAAATTAACTACTTTTAAAAATAAAACTTATGTGGGTGTAAAGGTCTCTGGATGGAATACGTAGCTTTCAGGATTTAGGGAACAACCAGCACACAGTTTACAATAATTTCTTACAGGTGGGTGGGGATGGGGGCCAAAAACCGAAACCCCAACAACAGGGGCTATAGGGGTAACTGAGTGGTTTGATCTCAGCCATGGCCACACCACCTTGCACAGGCTGAAGAGAAAGCCCAGTGATACCACGAGTGTTATAACCAATACAACTAATCAACTGGCCTGAGGATCAGCATGGTCCTCCTGCTAACATGAGCGTGTAGGACAACACATGAAACAGATCTTGAGAGATGATGCTTGAAAGCTGTTCTACCTTCCCATGACAAAACATGTAAGAAAAAAGGAAAAATTACTTACTACAAAATATTTTTGGTACTTCAAAAAAAATTTCGAACAAGAGGCCAGCGAGTAAAGAGGCCAACTGATGTTAACATAAAGGATTTTTATATAGGTAAGTGGATACTCACTCGCACAACAGGACCCCATTTTCTAGAGCTGCTCGAAAGTCTTTGGTTCCAAAGCTTTTCCCAGTAACTGTCTGTAAAAGTAAGAATTGAGATTTCACTGGACATGCATGCAAAATCAGGACTAGCAAAAGTATCGAAGAAGTACTAAAAAAAACCCACCACACTTGTTGATTCAACACTTAGGTCATACTATCTATTATTTTCTTATTTAATTTCCAAAGAAATAAGTTTTTAAAAAATATTTCTTTATGCCTCAGAAGAAGTCAGATCCAACATCTTCAAATAGTTTCCTCTACTGTAAACCAATCTTCAGCTGAATTCTGTGGTAATACTTATTATTTTCTAAAGCAATACCAGCCACATTGAAAAGCATAAAATAAATTTCAGACAGAAGTGCTAAAGAGAGAAAAAGTCTTTTGTCTCCTACTTCATATTACAGCATGTATACTCATGATATCCGGCACAAAGTATTTTAATAGGGTTTTTTCTTTCCTGCCACTTGCATCTAAGGCAGTGTGACTAAAAAAACACTCCAGCAAGTCTGTATTACCACGTGCACATCAATTCCCATTACTTGGCAAGCAGCAAGACTATACTAATGGGACTACTTTTTATATTCAGAGTGAAAAGCAGTGAACAAGGACAATGTCTTATAAAGGACTTAAGATACCCAAGGCCAAAAGCTCTGCCTACAGGTTTCAGCAAAGTTTTTTTCCACACACAGACAAAAAAGAGATTTCCTCCTGGCATCTCAAACAAGAGCATCAACACAGCACTCTGCTCAAGTCTAAATTCACTTGGATTCTTCCTACAACATTCCCCCTCTGCCCGCGTCCCTCAAAGCAACCAAATTAGGCAGACAACTTCTAAACACCCAGATTAGTAACCCACACACAACTCAGAAAAGGAGTCAATATTCCTAAAACAGTCCAAAAGAAGGTTTTGTCCCACTTGGGAATAGGTGTCAAATACTAGGAAGGATATTTATGTGAGCTTAGAGGTCACCAGGTTCAGTCACCAGCTAATTACGAACCTCCCTTTGTGGATATTGACCATCCCCGATACTGCACAGGACTTCAGGCACACAGTTAAACATGCTGTGGAACCCGCGTGCATCCAGACCAAAGCTACTGGTTACCGCAGTAATTAAAGAAATTAGTAGTGAAACAAACAAGCTATGCTTGGTAAAAGAGCAAAGGAGAGGATGTAGCTCTTTATGTATATGTTACATTAGCACCCTAATTTTTTTCCCCCTAAATTGCAAACACCAGAAATGCTAGAATTTAAACAAGTAGTTTTTACATAAGTAATTTTTTAATTAAAAAACTAACTTCAATCTCTCTATTGAGCACAATTTTAGATGTTACAAAAAAAATCTTCTTTAGGGTTTAAGGTTTTATTCTAGGATTTAAAAAAATAAGGAGAGAGAAAGAATTATGACAAACCAACTCAAGAAAAGAAAAATTTCAGCATTCGGGGCGGGGGGGGGGGGGGAATCAACCCCAACACTTTTAACAAAGGATGACAGTGATTACCCTAGGAGGACTTCATTTTATAAAATATTCCTTTAACACTCTGTTCTTATGGAAGAGTAGATGTTGCATTTTAACAATACCATCTTAGCACAGCATCTGAAAATTACCCTTATCTCAAATAAAATATGGCCTTTTGCTTCCAAATTTGTATAGAAAGCTGTTATATTTAGTGATAAGAATTTTAAGGAAACTAGCCAATGTAACATTACAGCACTGAAAGTTTAAATATAAATATTTGTGTTCCCCAGGTAATAGGGAATATGGCTTACAAATTAAGCTGTTCATTCTGTAGGCTAGAAATTTGAAGTTTGCATGGCATGCAGCAAAACTGTACTGTAACAGGGGCTGTAGGACAGGGGTCTAGCTGTATGGTTAAGTTTCAAACTCCAATCAATTCTAAAAAGTTACTCTCATTCTGGAGTTGTCACTGACATCTACAGGACTACACAGTCCAAATATTTGGTTTAATGTAGACAGTTTACTGGTAAGTCACACATGCAATAGATGGTGAGATGTTTCCTTCACCTAGAGTTGAGCTGATCTTAAACCTGCAATGTCTTATGTATCCACAAACAACACTCACACTGAAATTCCTTAAAAAAAAAAAAAAAAAATCCTAGAACTTCAGCATGTAGCTAAGGAAATCACTCAAAAATGATTCTCAAGAAGTCAAGGAGCATGTGTCACTGAAGACACATTAAACTTCTGCATAGGCCCTCCAGAACACGAGTGCCATGCTGCCGTGCATAATCGTGTTCTCATGGCGCATTTTTTGGTCTTTTCCACAAACGCCCTCCCAACACTTCAGTCTCCAAAATGCTACGTGGAACATTTTTGACTGCCACAAAGCCTTCAGGCACATGACCTCAGGTAACTAGAAGCCATCCTTCAACAACACGAGTGTCCAACTTGAGTCCAAGGTTGTAAATGCTACTATTAAGACTTGCAGACCTCTTGAAACTACATTAGAGGACATTACACTGGAAGCATTTTGACTAAGTTATTTGTGCAGCCTCTGTGGCAATAAACACTGGTTTGATATACAGGATGGAGCTGTCAGACCGATCTTGTGGCCCACAGATTTTGACGACTACGTGGTTTGTTGACATTAAAATAAAAGCATCACTACTGCCAAGTTAGGTTTCATTAATATTGACTTTTAAAGTGTAACTAATAATTAAGTAATTAAGAGGTATTCTCAAGAAACAATTTAACACTAGTGGCTTGAAACCAAAACGTTTTCCAAGTTGCACAACACCTTGAATTTGTTGCTGTCACAAAAGAAGTACTCCATTTTAAACCAAGCTTTCAGACAGAGACAGAGGACTTTTCACAGACTTTCATCCAGCTTATTCCCACTGCAAGGCATCAAGCTCAGCTGTAACTATTATAGCCTGCATAGGAATTAAGGATCATTAAAAAAATGGAAAGCCACAGAGTGGCTCAGGGTTCCCTGACTTTTAAGAACACGAGTAAGACAAAAATGAATCCCACCCTGAGATATTACATCTTCAAACAATGTCTATGATTTGTGAGTCACTGTTTATTCATTAAAACTGGTTATACTGGGTGTGGTACTCTTATGTAATAGGCATAATTGATTTTGGACAAATTTTTCAACCGCTTAAGGCCATGTGAACCACCAAATAAAGGAAACACCTTGCAAAAAGTGATTTTTAGCCATGTTTCAACAACATATCTTTTCAAATTATGCCTCTTTTCTCTCCTTCTTTCAGTGGAATGTATTCTCCTTCTTTCTCTGCTTTTTTGATAGAAAGAGGGCAATGACATAATTAAAGGCTATTTCATAAAATCACATTTAATTGCTGCAATAAAGCAGTTTGATTTCATTTTTGTAAGGCAGCGTCCCCTAATACTTTGGTAACTTGCAATTGCCAGGTCCAAGCAATTTACTTCAAACAGTATGCAAATCAAATCTTGACTTATATTCAGACATTTTAAAAATGCTTACACACACAGAGAGGGCTAGTTTAATTTCAGGTTTGCTGTGATTCCTGTAGAAGGGGGCAAATCAGGAAGAAATAACCAAAGATCAACCATGCTGAAGATGGCATGACATCAAAATCACGACAGACTGAACAAAAAGCACGTGGCACAGAAGAATACGCCAATTATACGCCTCAGTACCAAAATTAACATCAAGTACATTTCTTTGGCTTGTCCTACTAAAGGCCAAATATAGCTGATCATAATAGGCCTTCTTTGCCTTAAAAGCTATTCAAAGCTGAAAGATTTTTCAGTGTTAAGACAAAACACTAAGGGAGTTCATCTCAGGTTGCTTCCACGGTTTACACCTATTTGAATGGCTTCAGCAGAAAGACGGCTCTACCGCAGGACAGTAGATGTTTTCAAGTGAGTTGGTTTCCTACACATACCACCACATGCAACTCAAAGTCCAAGGGACTGGCAGGTTTCTCAATTTAACTTTGCTGTGGTGGAAGCACCAAAGCTAGACTCTCCCCATCCAACGCAAGACTCGCACCACATACACAGGCACGCTGGCTAACCGATTCTCCATCACAAAGGTGTTAGCTGCTCAGAAACAAGGAGGCAGCACTGCATCATGCCCAGCCTGTGACCGGAATGATACCTTGCTGCAGAGGAGCCAGGTAGTCACCATCTAGCCGGCTCTGCAGTTCACGCTGGCCAGCCCTGCTCTCTCCATCTCATTCAGAGCTCCTCTGCCACTGCCCTGTGTAGATTACACCATCTCAAACCATGCAGGGACACCACGCACAGATTTGGGAGAAATGCTAACTGCACCAGCATGAAGCACGTAACTCCCTGATGTAGGGCTGTAGGTTAGGGATTGAAGATTCAAGAAAGATACTGAACCATCCATGATAGCAACACCCTTAATGCAGACTCACACAAGGATCTCATGGGGCAAGCAATTAATCAGACAGCAACGTCAAGGATACTACACTGATTTATGAACTTCAGGTCCCCAGCTCAGCCTGCAGCAAGAAAAGCCAAGTTTATCATGCTGAGAGAGGACTGCTCATGTGCTGTAGGGAACTGGGACAACAGTACAAATCTGATGCTGCCTTACCATCTCCACTACAGAATTTCAGCTATGCCTGCCAGTTTCTGTCACAGTGCCTGCCTTGGCAGATCACCTCACATATGCATTGATGTCCAAATTATTACCTTGCTAATGGCCTTTCTTCCCCCATCCCAGCTATCAAAAATCTGGATCAGACTACATGGCAAATGGCTCCATCCTTACATACTCCCAGCATTACATATCTCTGTTTACAGTACTCATTTGTCTCTAACCACCCTCATCCAATATATCACTCCACAACGATACTGCTACTGTAAGATGCACAAGAAGATATATAGGCTACGCTCACAGCCAACAAGCAAGTGGTCAAGATACTTCCAATGCTCTGGCATCTGTATGGTTTGGCAGGGCCTGGAAGTAGATTCATGACACATTTTTATATAATATTTTGAGTCCACTACATTTTATATATAGTTGTTAGTAACATGCTCTACCTCAGCTTGGCAGATTTTATCTTTTAGAGTCTGTCATGAATGAAGAGTAACAGAAAAAAAAAGTAACACAAAAGCAGTAGGAATTTTTCCCTCTTCTGTATTCCTATAGGAACTGGTGGTTCTTCTGAACTGTGACAATGAGTAGCTGCTTCTGGGACACTTCAGATGCACTACTTGAAGTCCTGCCTCCTCATTTCATGGCTATTTGTAGTCCTGTTTAAACACCATAGGAGATGAGCTTGTCCTTGAATGGCGTACGTGGTAGCTGTCAAAAAAATGCTGCCATTAGACGTTGGAGTAAGGAGCTTGTGGTGTTTGGCCTTTGCAGACTTCACATCCAGTTTTGTCCTCCCCTCTGGTTCTTGCTCTCTGAATTTATTTAAAAAAAAAAAAAAAACCCAAAGGAAAAAACCCCCAACCAACAAAAAATACACCAAACCCCAAACCAAAAAAACCCCACAAATAACCAACGAACGAACGAGCAAAAACTAGCACAGCCACAATTTGCTCCAGTAGTCAACTGATTTGTTCAAGTCCCTCCCAAAGGGCAGATGGGAGACCATATTCAGAGGGTTGCTGCATAGAATCTTGAACACCCAAGTGGCAAAATCAGGCTGGCCACCATCTGGGTAAGAAAGCCTTTAGCATTGCAGAAAACAGCCTGACCACAGCAGTCACTAGCTTTCTTGAAGTCAAACAGTGGAGAAGAGTGGCTTATTTCTGAAGCAAGCAAGATCTGTCTCTCTGAATCTTGGCCCCTGGGAAGATGTACAGAAAGAGTGGGCATTCATATCTTCCAGCCATAGGAGAACACTGCTGGCGTTTCACCTCTGGCAGCAGGAAGGATGCCAGGTCTAAAGCAGCCAAGGTCAGAGAGAGAACCATGCTGCTATCATTCCCTTCTGATCACTATTTAATTCATGGCTAATGAATGGTTTAATTCCCAGTCAGCTGTCCAGCAAGAAACTTAGGACACTGCGCAGCCTAACAACTTCACAGGAGTCAAGAGCAAGACCTGGATTTTTGCAAAAGGAAGCTCCTTATTTCAAGTCCTTACACCTCATTGCTAAAAATCCATGACAGGCATGACTCCACTGAGGAAAAGAGCTGGGGTGGCTGGAAATAAGAAGAAAAATATCTACTGCGGAATCTGCTGTATAATCTAACTAAGAAAGAAGTCTGAAGAGGATCAATATTATTTTTGCCATTGCTCACTTATGCTGGTCCATGTGAATGTCCCCCTTTGTATCCGTAGGACTTCTGTTCTTCAATTGGAATAATTCCTGCTCTGTTGCTCAATGCAAAGCTGTATTCTCCTGTTTAACACCATACTCCAAATCCCTGGGCATCATTTCATTTCAGAGGATGTGGAAATTCTTCAGTCTTCAGCCAAAACTGCTTTTGATAACAAACCAGAACAGACATTTATAAAAAGAAATGACTGATTATTGAAAAAGTCTTACTGTTATTTTCTATCATCAACATAATGATGGGGTCTTATTGTGGTATGCCTTCGACAGCCATGCCAAGACTCCTGAAATAACATACAACTACATTTTTACAAAAGATGAAGAAAAACAATGAATAAGGGGTAAGCAGAGAGGCACATGATTACTGGTGTGGTAGGTGCGAGAAGCATAGATCTCTGCTCATCAGCTGTTACCACTCTGGTTTTTCAGCTCTTCTGTCAAATTGCATATAAAAACACAATCTGAAGGATGGAAATGAAGTTTTTCTTCAAATATTTAAGGGAAACCCTGACTTAGGGGAGCAATACTGCAGAAAGAGCAAAGATAAACATTTGGGATCAATCCAGTCAGCCAAGCTCCCCTCCACCCCAAACAAGACCATCCCCCAAAACATCAAGATTAATAAGCTTACTGTTGTTTATAGTGATGACTGTACTGACAGGTGTCAAACTAAGAAAACCAACATACATTAATTTACGTGACAAAAAAAGGTCTCGCTGTATTTGCGGAGATGGGCAGTATAAACCAGATTGGAGGTAGGTGTTCCAGTAGGACATAAAACTTGCAAATACAAAATGCAATTTGAATGACTAGGAATATCTGAAAGAGCAAGGCATTGAAATGTTAATGTAATGATATAGTTACATCTGGTTTATTTGGATACTATTAATTCCGTCAACACTTTACATGCACACCAGTTCTAAAGCTGCCATCCTAATTGATGCATACCGATTTCAACTTTAACCAAGCATTTACTTTCTCATGTGTGTTTGCAACTAACTTCAGTCAAATAAAAATGGATACCTATGCACCTTCCCAGGACAACAGAAGAGTAAGACAATTTTTTTTTTAAATTTGCCAGCTGAGCTCCATACTAGTTCAGTGGTTGTTGGTGAAAGAAGGGTGGCAGTGGGCGCCTTAACCATAAATGCTCTTATTTAAGCAGAGAAAAGGACAATATCATAATGAGAAAACAAATGTTCAAACATTCAGTTCACTTGTGAAACAAGAAAACAAGCACTGAATTCCTTAAATATGCAAAAACATTGTTGACTGAAAGTTGTTTCTTCCAAGTAATTCACAGTATAATGGTGGTGTACTACAGCTGGGTGTTTGTTTCTGCTGGGGTAGGGGGGTGGGGGAAGAAAAAAGTTAAACATACCTCGGGAATGAGGAATATGAAGGAACAATTTCTAAAAAAAGTCATCAAGTGAGATAACAGAAGTGATGAGCAGAGGTTCCAGTTTCACTGCTTAGAAATCTTTTAATGATCATGTTTCATAACGTATGTGCTCTCACGCTAGCCAAATGTTGAACGTGCCCGTTGTGAAAGTCAGTCACTCCATATACCATTTCTTATTCTTTTTTCTGAAACATCTACCTCTTCAGCACTGCACTGGTTGTTACCTAACCTCACGCTATTAATCCCTTTCCAAGCTGGGGAATAAGCAACCAAGACATACACGAATCTGTGCATAGCTGTGTCTTAGCTGGACTCCTACAGTGTCCACCTGGGCATACGAAAAAGTTGCCCTGAACAGGAAATTGGTATGTTAGAGGAGGTTGAAATGAAAAGACTAGAAGAATATCAGCAACAACACAGCTTAGAAAAGAGGACTTGCAGTAAGAATTAGGCACACCACAAACTGAAGAAGGTTTTGTAGGGCTGGCTGAGCAGTCCAGTCACAAAGACCACCATGATCTTCCTGCTGTCCTGAAATGGCACCAGAGCCTCCTTTCCCACCCTCTTCCCTATGCCCATGTGAAGGGCCTGTGTTTAGAAAGTATCCTGCAATCATCCAGATTAACTTGTGCTTTAATATAGTACGAAAAATTTAAAAAAAAAAAAATCCCCACGTAACTCACTCACATATCCTACCACCTCTCCCCTGCCGCAAAACGACCATGGCAATGAGCCAGGGGTTCCAAGCACTGGGGAAGGGCACCACAGGGCTAGAGCCACAGTACGCTGGAGATGAGAGTGGGATAACATTTGGACTTCGTACAGATTCCTGAGAGGCTTAACATACCCAAAGATCCACTGATTCAGTGCCCTGACAGCCAGGCGGTACGTGACCGATGGGATGGATGGCAATGTGCCCTCACAAAGAACTTCAAGTTCAGACAATAAAAATAAAAAACCCACCCTGAAAACCTCTATGCAAAATTTGTCTACACCATTGCTTTTGTTAAAGGATGAAAACAAAGTTTAGGATAACTGCAGCACTTCAGTTTCAGGTGTACAAGGAAAAAAATTGTTTCTACAAGCTTCAATTAAAATAGAGGCATTACTTGGAATATTAACAGATAAAATGTTATGATACTAAAATCACATTTGTCTAGGGCAAACAAAGAAAGGATTAAAGCAAACACAAATGTGGACATTTTTGCTGTAGATGTACTAAAATCACTCTCGTCTAACATTTTAATCTGTTACCTTATACTTAGTATTTTAAGTAACGCCTCCACTGTAACTAAATCTTTAAATATCTTGTTCATTTAGACCGAAAGATAAATGCAAGCTATAAAAAGCCTTCTGATGTTTTTATTTCCCAAGTTTATAGCTCAGTTTTACTACTATTGTAATTCCAGGTCAGAGAGTATATGCTGCAAGTTTCAGTACAAGCTGTCAGTTCAATAGCATTAATTTTGCAGGAAGGACCTTAAAGAAAGCAATACCTTTTCTTACACTGATTAAGAAAAATATGCTACAACTCCACTGCTATTTGCAAGCAGGTCCCTGTTTGGATTATTTAGGTAACTGGCAGAGAGATACAGAGATACTGAATAAAATGGCCAAAACCAGAGCACGCTTCTGCCCTAGATTACAGCGTGCTCTTACAAATCAGTTGCCTTGGTCTTGGGTGTATTTAATACTTTGATTTTTCATATATTTTAAATATGCAGGGTTCTCAGGAGGGCAGTGCCAGTGCCATGAGTGAACCCAGGATCTAACCGCAAAGTCTTGAAACTACATTCAGCAGGAAGAGGGAAAAGGCAGCAGATAAAAGAATATGCACACAAGAGGGAAATGCCTTAGATAAAATTGCTTTAGTGTGTTTAGCAAGGTTATTCATGCATAGAAGTAATTTTTTGTTATTACTGGAGATTTGTCAATCTTTTCAAACTTTTCAGCCTTTACTGGAAGCTGTACTTTGGGCAGCATATGTACCAAGACGTGGTATGAGTCAGATTCAGCCAAAAACATTCACCAATACCCCTCCTTTCTCTCTCACGCATACATCCACGTGCACACACATAGTGTTTGGGGAACCAACGGCCTTCTCGCAGCGTCTTCCCTCCCATCCCCACATCCCCTGACTTTTATATCTCCTACACCCAGAGGTTTCCAACCCATTTCACCAGGTTTACTTAGCTCATTAACAAGGCAACAGATGGACGTCGAGCAATGAAATTGTGTGGAATTGAACATTTAACAGGGTCAAAAGACACCATAAAGGCAATTAGTGTCACATACAGAGTTTGGAAAAAATAGTCGTGACACCACTTCCCAGTAAACTATGGTACTTGGCACTAATTGCAGCGCTTAAACAATATCATTTAGAAATTTCAATATTGTCTAGCAATAGTTATGTAGAAATAAACCATCAGGTGGAAGCCACTGAAATTAATGCTGACTTTGCTGACTCCAGCTGTAGAAATATGATGCTCTTCTCTGGAGTTAGAATAATTCAGGGGGAGAGATTAGCCTAAGAGAACTCCACTGATATGACCTCTTCAAATCAAAATAAAAGCAAGACTGTAAAGCTCTTTGATACTACTGTGTTTAACATTTGGGGCTTTAACTACATTTAAGTTTCAAGATTTGAGAGTAAGTAAGCAGTAGAAGTTATCCTGAACTGCAACATCAAGAAAAAAAATTTTTTTAAAGAATTTTTAAAATCTGATGTTTAAAACAATATAAACACATACTAATAATTGTGTTGGGATATCTGAAATAACACCATGTGTGCAGCAGGTTACTAAGCTGGGAGTGAGAATTCTGAGGGCTCCGCTTCCCAAAGCTCGTAGCAATATACTGTGTTACAGGTAATGAGCTCCTAGATTACAGCGTTGGATAGCAGAGGACATTGCCACTGCTTTGCAGCACCATCTAATGAGAGACGCCAGGTATGACATATGACCAGAGGCTCTGTGCTTACATGTAGTCCCTCTCCTTGGCAGGAGATGAAAGAAATTGCCTCTGGCAAAGAAATTAGTCAGAGGAGGAAGGACGGCTATGGAGGAAATTGAAGTCCAAGGGAGCCGCAAAAGGATGGACGGCATTTGAAAAGATGACAGGAGCAATACTAGAGGAGGCAGAATATCAGTCTGGGCAAAGGAATAAGGAAGTTAAGGCTCAGTAAGTTTTGCTGACCAACTCTTGTCTCTGATTAGGTTTATGAGGAGTTCTAAAATATGAACGCTGCCCTTTTAAAGGATTTAAATATAAAGGAATATTTGACGAGCACGTAGCAAGTTACTAAAGTGTCTTTATACTTGAAGAACTCTGAAACGAATGTGCTCTTGTGCTTGCTCACACAGCTTTCAGCTTTTCAGGGGATCCTATTCCAGCTAAGCCTCCTTCAAGACCTTTCTGTCATCTCACAGCAGACATGGTTCCACCCTGAACAGCAGCCTACGCTACTCACCCATTATTGGTAATTATATATATTTTTCCCCCAAGATATAACTCCTTCACTGTGTGAGATGTATTTGCCTTCATAAAAATAAAATGTCATTGGTAGCAGAAATCAGGGATCAGGCTACCATTGACCTCAAAATCAGGACCTCACCCTACTTAAAGATTAAAGGTGACATGAAAAGGTCCCTCTATGCACCACACTGCCCTGTCATCTGCCTTTCCTATCTGAACGTTTCGGTCTAATCATCTGAGGATTTATTACGCCACATACACCGCTAAAACTCTATTCTCCAGGGAACTCTTCTGCTCGGTTTGCAAAACCGCAGACAGAAGCAGCATTTGCAGCTGTCAAAGTCATAGGTGGCCCCACACAGGGATAACTGCAAACTTTAATTGAAGAATTAACGTGAAGAGCAGGATAAGAGATTGTGGTCCAGACGGGAAGCCACGAGTGACAACTGCTGCTCTTCCAAACTCTTCCTGTGCTTCCCTATTCCTATCTTTCCTCTTTGACATAGCCACTCACCACTCCGCTTCTGATCCAGGCTGAACATCAATACAACCCAAGTGTTGCTCAACCACCTCCAGCGTGACACTTCCTCCAGCCATTTTATTGCTCCTCTGCAAATGCAACTTTATTCATTTAATTATTTAAGGAGCCAAACTGGTTTGACAGAGTGCTTGCCTCCTAACCTGGGTGTGTTTAGAGGAGCCCAAGATAAGATTGACTGTCACAGCATCTACACAGGGTTGCTATGTACTCGGCCCAGAGGTAGGATTTAATTACTAGGCAAAAGTAGCCAATCTCCCCCTTATTACAGAAGACAATTATAATTTGCTTATATTTATTATGACATCCTTGCAGATATGTTCATGACTCTTTGTAAACAATTCCATACCCTGCAAGGGAGAGGCAGAAATTTACCCCACAGTTTCCATATTCAACACATTAAACATTTAAAATGAGAATTCTCAACATCCATGAAATTTAGTGATATTAAAAAATTGGGCTCAAAGATTCCATGTCACTGAAGAATGCAATTTATTTTCCTCTGGAAAAAAAAAAGAGAACGGTATATCAAATAATTTATCTGCATTTGGCTGATACATCCTTTCTCAAAGAGAGATGCTGACCTAAAGTCCTGTGTAGAAAAACCAGAGAGGTTCCAGCCTGTAGTGGGCTGGTCCACGTATACTCACGTAACCTCCCCTAATGGTAACAGCCACAGTGGTTAAAAAAGCCCCACAAAACACACACAAGAGAAGCACCGAGATGCAAGCAGGCCAATTGTACCAGAAAATGTTCTACCCAGAGCTATAAAAACACTCTTGGAAGACTACTCTGTTCCATTCATTTAGTAGGATTACACTTGTACCTTGTAACCACAGAAAAGATGCACTTTTTGGGTCATAAAGATGCATGTACTTCAGGCATTTCCTGTCTCCAGCTTAACTTTTTGTCTTTAAAAATAACAATGCATTAAATGGAGAGCTATTATCAGTAACCCATACAGTTTTTCACTGACAGAATATCTATGTCCTGGAAGACTGAGATTTTCCTCTACCGTAGGCAAGATGCCTCAAGCATTTCAGGTTCGAGCAACAATGGTTTTTATGACCAACTACCTTCCAGGGCATGCAGGTCCTTCAAGAACATCTGAAGTTTTGCATAGCAACTGAGATAAAGCATAGAATGCCCCAAATTTAAACATTTTCCTCCATACATATGCATGAAGTTGTGCCAGTTTCTACAGCTTGATCCAGTACACGATTACCATTTCTACATGAAAATTTTTACCATTTTATTTACAGCTCAGTAGAGCAGCTGAAGACACTTTTCCTAGCATAACAAAAACAAGACTGGGAAGTGCTTTTAACATTAGGTCACTGCTTTATCAAAACAGAATGATGTCTTCGGGGTTTTTCCAATTCAAAATTCCAGAGAGAAAGGAATGGTAGTTTGTATCATCAATGTTATTTCCGATCCAAGATTTAATTTTGTTTGGGGGCATCACAAAATTATGCTTTTTATTCGACACGTCCTCTTAAGTATTTTCTGTTAGAACAAAAAGTTGGACAGAACTTCAGCTTGAAGCATTCAAACACCACTTGCACAAGGTTTACAGACTAACAAAGGAATTATCCCTTTGAGTTAAACTAGTTGTCCGTCTCACCCAGCATCCTCGGTCTGACAGTGACCTGTACCAGGTATGTCAGCATGTTTGCACGGTGGGGAGGGAGGATTCCAGTACTTTTAAATATTTAAAATAGAGGCATTCTAGCCTTCTCTATAATTAAATGGTAAAAAACACAAGATAGGGAGAGCAACACATCTTTTCACAAACAGTTCTCTTGCATCAGAAATCATTACCATGATCATCCATTACCATCATTACCAGAAAGGAGAAATATCACCTGCCAATTCTTCCTGCCCCCCATACCAAGCTTTTTTTACTATTGGCTTGTTTAAAGATTTCTTTGCTTGTAATATACAATAAAATAGGGAAACATGTATGCAGAAAAAGCTGGACACAAGCCTAACTTGTGTTAAGTCTAAAGTGTTAAATCTATACAATGCCTTTTTAACTAAGGCATGTAACCATGTTTATGCTATTAAAAACTCGTATATCTTATGCCGACCAAGATCAGTGCCTCAGTTTGAGAGGCTGCATTGATATCAGGTGTGAATTCACACAGAATCTGGGTGTTACTGCAAAATTAATCTTGCATATCTCCTGAGATATTCTGACCTCTGCTGTTATAAAGTGGAATTTATTTTGACAGTATTTTTTTTACTTTAAAACACTGCCTTCAGCTGAATAAAAAATTTCAATACCTACAGCGGTCCAGGGTAAAGAAATGATGGAAAAATCGCTTTTATTTTTACACCATGAAGCACAAAAATAAAGTGTCCAAGCTTTTCTTTACCCCTCATGTTCCTATCATCCTGTCATTTATTGCAAGCAGCATATCTGACTATTACATAAATACACATACCCTGTTCTTTGAGCATCTGGGCTCTACATATGCTACCAAACTGTCCCAACATCATCCTTCTCAGAGAACACATTATTTTAGGCTTTTTTTGCAGATACCAGCAGAACACCGAGCACACCAGTATACAGACTATCAGTAATCCAAAACTATTCAAACTACTAATTTTAGGCAGCACATTTTGTTGTTGTTGTTGCAGTTTAAGCTGCATTTTCACTAACAAAAATATTCTACAGTAGACTAGTGAGCTCCCTTGATTACATACAGGTCTAGGACTCTATATTGAATTTTGACAGTACTCGTTAGTAAAGAAATCATATTCTAAATATCCTGTACATTAACATTAGTGAAAGCGTAAATCTGAAGGAATATGACTATATTGTTTGGCAGGATTTTGAAGGCAGGAAAACACCACTTTTTAAGGGATAGGTACAGTCGGAGGGGAAAAGAAGAAACAAGGGGGTATCCATCATTATGTTCTACTTCTAAACTTCTCTTTCCCTCCTGGACAAGAAGTCTCGTCTCAGACCCTGATCTTGAAGATTAAGGCTTGGACCTTTACTGTACTTATCACAAATGCTCAAAGAACACTGGTTCTTCCTTTCCCATCATAACGCCTGACACACTTCAAAATAAAACTGTACCTACTCAATGATCTTAAAGGTCTTTTCCAACCTAAACGATTCCATGATTCTGCAGCTTGCATTATTTCCGCCAGACTTGCTGATTTCCCATGGCCTGGGAGATGATAAAGTATTTGATCAAATATTTATAAACAGTATGAATTTAAAACTCTACCTCCCAGTCAGATAACATTTTTGACTAAGGAATAGAGCGAGAGTGGCACAGTGCCCAACAAGTGTTTTAGCACCAAATGGGTTTTTTATTGGGTTTTTTGTTTTGGTTTTTTTTTTTTTTATTGTTAATGGATTTTTTTTTTATTGTTCTGCATATAACAACTTTATTTTCACCTTCATGCATATAGTCAAATAATATTTTTTTTTAAAAATCATTAAAGGTTTTGCTTCCGCTGGGACAAACATATGGAAATTTGCCATAACATCTTTATTGGAGTAAAAGCAGGAAATGCAACAGCCTAATACAAATAAACCACTGAATCTCAAAGGATCCTCAACTACAAAACAAACAGTCATTAGAACTCAGCACGACACCTTACTCCATCGCATGGATGTCCAGGGGACAGCCTGCTAGCTTACAGCACACAGTCTGCCCCATTCCAATAACCATCCTCACATGTTTTCTTTTGCCTTCAGTTGCAACCACCATCTGCTGGAAACTAAAACAGAAAGGGCCCCCAAAAATGTTAATGCACTATGTACTGTAAGGTACTATGGTTAGTTTAATTTTGTATTCTACCAAAAACATGATGCAAAACTGAATAGCCTAAACCAAACAGTAGTATGATTAAACAGGAACTCTTTGAGAAACCAAGTAGCAAAAATAGAAGTGAACAAAATACACAACTAGCGTAATAGAAAGATTCAGGCAAGTTGAAGTGAAGAAGTAACCAGAGACAAAATGTAGAAGAAATTCTATGGCCATGCTAGAAGAAAAAGAAATGACAGGTAGGGTATGATCAAGGTGAATAAATAGTTAATGACAAGATGGCTATGATGTTCAGTTAAAGAGCTGTCAGATTCCTCAGAGAAGCATGAGACTGGGAAAACAACCCCTGAGAGTAAAAGAAAAGTGTTGAAGATGGCAAAGCCTGGAAGAATTTGCTTAATTAAAGTTCTTCTGTGTTCCAGAGTATGCTCTAAGCCATCAGCAATTATCTTCAACTCAAAGGGCTGGAAACGTCTCATTGACTAAAAAAATCAAAAATAAAGATCCCCTTTAGAGGTGTGATGACAGAAGAAGAAACCAGAATAAGACTTTAGTTTCTAGAAGGGTGTTAAATACTGCTGATTCACCACCACCACCAAGCCATAGCTGTTTCAAAGGGAAATAACACTTTTGTTTGAAAAGTCATGTATAAATATTTTTTTTTTTCCTGCTTTGGCAAATCAACTGGTCTGATACACAAGAAAAACAGTAAGTGGGCTACAGATGGACGTATGCTATGCAACTGGCAAAAAGCCTTGCTATTTTACTTCAAGACAGACTGTGGCAATGCAGTCTAGGTAAGGAGATTAAGAGGCCATTATGTGACGGTAGGAACATCACTTATGTGAACAGCATGTTTCTAAGGTGCAACATCAGACTGGGATAAGGTACTAAACTGGACCCAGAAGAAGTTATTTCAAATTCCAGCACTCTAGTGTGTTCTTTACAAAATTAGGTGACAGACTACAACCATGTTATTTATAAACCCAAAAACTGAGATATTGCACGACCATGGGGGGAGGTGAGAATTTGCCATTCTAGTCCTAAATTGGAGCACTAAATTGGAATCTAAAGTTCAGCCACAGAAAATTCAGCAGAGCTTAGTTACAAAATCTTATTTTTGAAACAGGGCAACCAAACACAGGTTTGGATATTGGATATTCCTGTACATCTCAGAATTTTTTTTTTTTTTTTTTTTTTTTTTTTTTTTTACACACAACAGACTTCTCAGTTTGTAGTTGGTCACCCCCACACTCTTTTATGCCATGCCACTGCCTTAAGTGGTTATTTACCAGTTTGTATTGGTGCAGTAGTTGTCCTACTTTTAGTTTGGTACATTCTATTGCACGTATCACACTTCAAGTCAAGACAGAAAAGACCCTTAAGAGTGTGAGGACTAGTTATTATGAAGAGATGAGACTGGGAGGGAACATTGCTTTTCCAAGTTTATCAAAGCAAAAGTTGTACTAATTGGTTTAATTTGCAGCAAAGATTTGTCACATATTAGGAAAGAAAAATCAACCATAAAAGTTAATACTACATACCACAGACCAGTTTGCCAGTTTTTAAGAGGTTAAAAAAAATATATATGCCAGGAATGGTCTAGGTATAAGAATATCCGGTCTTACAAGAGACTAGTCATGAACTATGTGACCTCTGAGCTCCTTCCAGTCATATATGCAATTTCCACATGAAAGAGTTTATTACTCATTCCAGTCTCATCATCTGAATGCCAAACCAAGAGAAAATTCTTAGTTAAGCATGTATGCATCTGCAGGATTTAGGGCATAATACAGAACAAAGTGAGTTTCAGGGGGAGTTTTGGTGTTGTTTTGGAAATGAGGTACTTCACAGCAACTGCTCAAAACACATGATAACCTAGACGCTAAAAATGTCTACATATAAATAGGTTTATTTTAGGATGTATACTCTCAGTGTCAAGTCAGAAATTCAAATCTGTAACGCCTACTGTGACCTGACATTGTTAAAACAAAAAAAAAAAAAAATCCAAAAACCAAAACACTCTATACCCATGGTGGGGGGGACAGACAGAAGTAGTCCCCCCTCAGGTAACTATAATTACTCAGATCAGGCTAACTATCAACTCTGAAGACATACAGTTTAAGTGGCACTTACACTATCATATATAATGCAAACGCCAGACACTATAACTCTAATGTTATGGTAAAAGTTGCATAGGGAACTATGATTTATTAGAATTTAAAGGCTAAGGCACTGGTTGCATCCAATTTTTGCTCTCTGATGAATTCTGTTCCCCAAGTAGATTCCTCTGTAAGGCCTGTTAATTCTCATCACTTGCTAGGGATGGGGAGGAAGGAACGGGCCAGTCTTTATGTGCAAGGTTATTAGTGTGACATAGCTTAGAGAAGCTCTTGGTAGTCCAGCTGTGCTCCCCTAGTGGCCTCCTCTCCTGGAACTGCTGGAGATGCCTGCAGAGAGATGGGAGAGCACAAGGTGGTGGTGCTGAAGATGTCTATGCACCACTGGCACTTTCTACATTTCCACAGAGATTATGCGACAACAACAAAAAAAATTTCTGCTTTCCCTTTCCTTGATGGAGGATTGTCTTGATCTAATACAAACAACTGACCTACAAGCTCTGAAGGACAAAGGGCTCCTCCTGGGCACCTCCAATGACAGAGTTATGTGGGAATGGGGCAGGTACCAGTGGAGAGAATAGCTACAGCCATTGCAGTGTTTTCTTTGAAGAACTTCCAGAAACCACATCAGAAAAATAACATATTTTTTGGAAGGGAATATTCAAAGTAAAAGCAGGCCTGGACATTATTACATAGCTTTTGGTCACAGGTGCTACATAAATCCACCTGCTCAAGGTGTTATTTTAGCTACACACAAATTTAAAAAAAAAAAAAAAAAAAAAAAAAAAAAAAAAGAAAAATCAAGTAATCAAGTTTTTGCGACCTCAGGGAAGAATATGCAAAACCCCACACAGCCTTGCTGCCAGAGGAAGGAACGGAAGAAACACAGGACAGAAATGGAGATCCCTGGAAGACGTGCTGTTTGTGTTTGCATTTGAGAAACAGGGCAGAGGGTGGAAGATGAAAACGGCCACTTTTGTTGTCTGCCCCATCCAATCCAGCATGCACTGACAGAGTGTCCAGCACAGCCTTTGCATAACCCTACCTCAGATTGGCAGTGGGACATGACGTTTGCTATACCTTGGTCTCCTGCCTTTGCCTATACCCAGTGCCGGAGAAGGCGCAAGTCTGGATAATTCCAGTTCCACTGCTGCTTCCAGCAGCCCTGTGCAACGTCACTGCTGAATTCAGGGAGGTTTCATAGAAACCCGGCAAGCTGAGACAACCCCAAAGCCTGATGACCAAACATTTTTACAGTAATGGCAGCTGGCACAAGAACCTCAACAAATCCTACACAGGAAAGTCAAAAGCTGGTAGATCAGAGGTAGCCCTCCAAGGTTTCGTTTGGATGAAGGTTCGTAGTAGTCAAGGCTACATACCCTTTAACATGTGCCGAATTCCTACCAATACACGTGTCTGTCAACAGATAGGTCTATGAAAAGTGACTGTCAGTCTTTATATTAGATTTATCAATAGAGAGCAAAGGACAGATTTAGGGTCAATGAAGTGAATGGCCCATGTTTCATTCAATGGCTTTGAAGAAGCAAATTAAAATTAAATAATGTCCAACAAAACCAAAAAAAAGCTCGTTAATATTCTTGCCTCCATGCAGGAATAAGCCTACAATATAACTACCCAAAACACTTTTTACCAAAACAAAAAATGGGTACAATAAAACAATTCTGAAGAATATATTCAACATTATTTGAAAACAGCTTATTCTGGAATGAAAGATTTCCCTTATAAACACCATAATGCCAAGTTGAGAATCCCTGCAAAATATCTTCTGGATCCTTGGGAAGTCACAATACACTGCAATGGAGGACATTGTTATTTTCATCAGATCTGAAAACTCTGCACAAAGTAAAACTGGATTAAGCAGTAAACATTTTGCTGGCTAATGGAAGTTTTTGTGAGCAAACTTGTGACACCAACATTTCTGATAAAAAGGAAAAAAATACTACATGTGGAAAATACTGTAGCAGCAAATTCTTTAAAGTGATTTTGCAAACATTGTAAAGACTTTTGTGCTACCCAAAAATGCACAGTAGTGTTCAGATTAACAGAAAATAACTGACCTAAAACATCAACTCCTTTCGTCTTGATCCTATTTTTTCACATAAATGAAACATTTGTGAAATTCATAGCATCTGAATGCCAAATGGACATTTTTTCATTATGACATAGTGAGGGCTATTTTAAGATGCTGGAATGTCATTAATTTGTGCCCCTTAGCTCAGCAATTTGTAAATGATTAGCTCTAGAGCACTAAAACAAAGTAAAGCCTGTCTAAGCCCATTTCATCCAACTACTGGCGTTTAATTCAAACATGATTTCAAGATCTAATGCCAAAACCCAGCATATACTATATATCATAGAACTGATAAGGAAGCCTGATATATGATATATAGCTACAGGAAAACAAGAACAACTTCGTGGGTTTTTTTAAGCCTAAAGCTTGGCCCTTTTAGTTTCCCAAGATTTCAAACAAGTACCTACATTTCTGCTGGTAACGCAGCCCCTGAGGAGCAAGTTCAGCTTGAGATGTCACTGTCAAACCTTTTTCCTACAGTGTCAATAGGAGGGAAGGGAAAGAAGAATATGATTAAGCATAATGCTATTCAAATATCTATTTTTCTGGTTACAAGAGATTCCTGTACTTAACGGCAGCCTCACACCTTAAAGAGGGAAGAGACATGTACTGTCAGATTCCTGTTCCTGCTGAGTTTTACGGGAAATATAAAGTGCTTGGCTGTTGTGCTCCATCACAGGGGGCTGCACAAAGGTTGACAGGACTGCAGCAGCTCTGTAGCTCTGATCTCTGGCAAAGCCTTAAACTCTCAGGAGGTCATAAGACTCCCCAAACAAGGCTAAAAATGAAATTATATGGGGGAAGAGTGGGGAGCTCCAGAAAGACTATGAAAATATGGCTCTCCCGACAGCAAATCGCTTTGAACGGAGCAGCAGACACTACTTTGTTTGTTTTTTACATCCATGAAACAGAACACACCTACTACTTCTTTTTTCATCCCAAGCAACTCATTCAAAGTCAAAGCTCTGGTCTGAAGCTTAAGGCCTTTTATTTTTTTTTTTTTTATTTTGTTCTGGGCTAGCCTTAAAGGAGCAGAGAGAGAGGTTTAAATTTGGCAACATCATTCACCAGGAAATACAAGTTACCTGCTCTTAGGCACCTACAGAGTACACTTGTTTCAAGTTCTTCAAGTTTGAGAAAAAAATCTGGACTTCAAAAAATTCCCTACTGTAATTAATGACTTGCTCTAACTTGACTTTAAATGTGTTTAATCACTATGAAGGAACCAGAAAAAACATTCAGCATCACCTGGTATTTTCCAAGTAACAGCTTTAAAATGGTACTTTACTGTTTAACCAACTTCCACTTTGAGCCACAGGACCTTCATACTAGGCTTCAAGAAGAAGGGAAAAAATAAGCAGTGAGCACGTTGACAGAACTCTGAGACTTGGGTAACAAGAGATGGTGAACGGTCCTGCTGCATGGTCCCACTCCTGGCCCAGCCCCTCTCTGATGGGGTTCTCTGTCCTCACAGCAGGAGAGGACAGAGGGCTCCTGTGGCTCCCTCTGCCCCCAACCCAAACATTTCGGTCAGACAGTTTTAATTCACATGTATATGAGAATTAGGTTTTTAATAATTCTTAAAGTCTTCCTTATTCAAAAGGACGCAGAAGCCAAGAGGAACATATAGGGGAAAGGAATTTTTCAGAAAGGATGATCTAGAATTCTCTACACTTAGACAAAGAGAAATAAAATTTAAGCAACCAATTCCTAACTTTAAAGAAAAAAAAAAATCTGAGAGAGATAATTTTTAACAGTTACCTGGATTTTTTGTAAGTCCTTATCCACCTAAAAGAAAATTTAATGAGGAAGGTATCACATCGTAGCACTGAAACCAAAGCTAGATAATTTCAATAACCACAGAAAAGACATTTCAAGTTTCTTTTCCCTGGCAACTGTTTTCATCCCCAACTGGAAATACCTTCTCTCTCTTTTGTGCTTAAAGAAAAAAAAAAGGTTCAAATACACAGGCAAGCTGCTGTAGCAGCTCTTAGTTGAGATGTTCCCATTCACCTCAGCTGGGCAATTTCCTGACTCCAATGGGTGCCACTAGAGCAACCAGATTGTTCAACATCCTATGCAAATTACTGGAGATAAATGCTCAAATTCACCAGCGTGCATACAAATGCAAATTAGCAAAAAGCAGCACTATGGTAATTCAGCATGATGCTGAATTTAATACAAACATCTCTAAAGGAAATCAACAGGAGACAGGAAGCAAGACAAACCTTGGCACTGTAGCATGAGTTACAGCAGAAGGTCCACATGATGATATTCAAAACAGAAAACCACACTCCATAGACTGTTTCCGGTTTTCTTTTCTTCCCCCCCCCCTTATCTGGAATGAAGATTATTTACCTGCTCCTAAAAAACCAAAGCAAAACAAAACAAAAAAACCCACCCCAAAACCTCCTCCAGCCATGAGTACATCTTAAAGTTGTTGTGGCAGACACACAGTACTAACCACCTTGAACCTTCTCCCCCATAAACTTAGTCTCCGTGTAGCTAAACAAATATTAATAATTGAAAAGCACACAAAGTGATTTTGCTAACGGGGTAATTAACAACTTCATTTCAGTTTAGCAGCTGATTTTTAGTTGGCGTTAAGCCAACAGGAGCTTAAAAGAACCTATTACACACGGATAAGGTTCTTAATAACCCTGTGAGTTACTTCTCGGCAGTTTAATGTAGACCCTGGACTTCAAAGGCCCCTTTTATAAAAAAGGGGACAAAGGGCGGAGAGGTCTTTATCATCATTTATGGTAAATAAGACAGACAAATCCACCACGTACTAGAAAGCTAATATAAGGAAAAGACTGAACTTTGCATGAGCTTCATCAACATCATAGCAGTCCTGAATGTAAGAGTCCTGAACTACCCAGTAGGTTTTTGATTAGAAAATTACAGTAATTTGGAAAGGCAACAGCAAATAGTGCAGTAGCACAGAAGAATCCAGATTAAAAAAAAAAAGTTTCTGCTGTTTTGCTACCAGCAGATGCTTGGGAGGACCCATCAGCAGACTGCAGTGGAGCACGTCCCAAACGCTTCCTAACAACTTAAGTGAACAAATCCCACCCTGGGCACACACAGCTCAAACTCTCTTCATTTTCTGCTGCTCAGCCTTAACAATTTCAATTCCCCTAGTCACGAACACATAGACAGACAGACAAAACTGACAGTCCCTGGAGTCGGAGTTACAGGAATTGCATGCTAAGGTCTAATCACCAAATACACACACTGCTGATAATTAGGCAATGTAGAAACATAAGGATCTTCCCCTTACCAGAATTCACTGATGAAAAACCAGCAATGACATACAGCTTAAAATTAACAGTGTGAAATGAAAAGTACAAACCTTTAAGTGGAAAGCTGCCTAATGTAATTTTCACAATTACCATTTAATTTAAGAAGCAGATCAAAGAAGTGCATCATTTACATTTTCAAACATTAAGTTTTAAAGATCAAAGACCTCTACTATTTCCAGACTGCATATATGTGAGTAACTTGGTTAGAGTAATGAATCTATGCAGAGGGAGAACATGAGCTGCTTGTTTGCTCCATGCAGCATTTCCCCATCGTCTGAGACTGTGGTATCTGCAACAAGCATCATCAACAGGCACCCATTGACACTATATATACATAGAAGCAAGGGGCTTCAGGGTTTAAAATTGCATTATACCAATTTTCTGACTGCTGGAGAACTCTCTCCCTGAAACTAGCCACTGCTGCAGAGATTTTTCACAACTCCAGCCTGACAGCTACGATTTAACAGTGCTTATGTGATGTTCCAGAGGTCATTAAAGACTTCACTTCATTGTAGTGTTTAACCAAAACCGTGTTTTCATGACAGTGCTGTAGCCTAATTGTGCCAAAAAGTTAGAGAGAAGTGCACTATGTAAATATTCCAAAACACGTCAGTTTAATTCTATGTAGAAACTATCAGCAGCAAAAGTGATGTTTTAATGACCACTGGGAGTTGCTGTAACAGACCCTGATCGAATTCAGTGTAAAGTAGAAAGTATCCTGGCACTTATATCCAGGGAGCAATCAAACTTCTAGTTCATACTGAGGACTCATGCTTACTTCTGAGTGCCTCCCAAAAAACGCAGCTTAGAATTCTAGGTCAAAACCGGATTTTTCTCGGCAGAAAACCAGAGAGCATCACAGCCGTAAAACCCATGCTTAAAAAAAAAAAAAAATTTAAACTGAACCAGTAAACAGGAGCTGCTCATGGAAGTTGAGATGGCCAAAACTTCCCTTAGTGAGTTACTGCGTTGAGGAATGTGACAACACCATGTGTGATATGCAGCAATACTTGGTACCTGATCGCTGGTGTTAAAATAACATTCAGTCCCCAGAGTCTTCCTTATTGTATGCTAAGAGCCTCAATACATCATGCTGCCCATCAGACTGGTCCCAGCCACAGGATGGATTTTTATCTGCATCTCCCTTGTGTTAACTATTTTCCTTCTGAACCACGGGATTAAAACTATTTTAAAAGTAGATGGGAGGGAATATATAATGCTAACATTTACACAGAGACTTTAATTCTTATATCATGGTATTACACAACTAACACAGGAAATAAAGGGGCATACGAAATCCACATACCTAGCTCTAAACACAGGAATATTTAAAGCAGCTTTCTCAAGAGAAGTTTCTCTGCCAGACACTTATGGTAAGGATGTTGCATTCTATAACTAAGACTATCAAGCTCTTAAGATGAACAGCCATTACACTTTCACAAGAGTGAAGGAACCTGTGTATTATTAGTACTCTGGGAAACAGCCTTGTGATAGACAAAAGAAGTTACATAGAAGCAAGTTTCATGCTTTAAACCTTCTCCCACAAAACAGAAAGGTGAGCAATATCCAGGCTCTTTAGGTGAAGAAAAAATGATGGGCTGTGTCCAGCTGCAATTAACTCGCAGCATCCTAATCTCAAAGGATGTTTGCATTGCATAACGCTGTGGAATATGTGGGTATTCCTGCCAGATCTAAACCGGTTCACATGGATTTCTGTGTGACAGCAGCCACATTGCTCCCAATTCCCAGCCTACATCAGGTACGCAGACACAGTCAAAGCATGTAAAGGTCTTAATCCACATCTGATAAAAATTAAAACCACTGTGTACAACCTAAGCAACATTATAGGTGTCGGCAGATGGAAAAAAAAAAAATGGTTAAATTGGCTAAAAATTGGTGCATGTCATATCTACCTCCATTAGCAGTCTGCAGAAGAGCGCCCCTTCCCAAAGGGGAATATATATCCCCTGCCTCAAGAAGAAACAAAGACACATATACTTCTTTGCTTGAGCAGAGAAGCACATGCTGAGGTTGGGATGAGAATGATCCAGAGATCCAGATCTCTTCTCGATATCATCCCCCCAGGAGCAATGTCTATTAAACTGAGCCTGCACCAGGTTCATCCATTCCCAAACTGCGCAATAGCGCAAGAATAAAGATAAGACATGGCCAAGCTACAGATACAGCACAGCTGAGTTAGGGATAACATTCTAAGGAAATAAAAAACAACAAAAAAAAATAAACAACAAACCAATAAGACTGAGGTGAGGAAGGCTGGCATACCTTTAAAAACAGCCGAGACGCACCAATATCCTTTCCATATTTCACTCCCCTGTATCTGAAAGGTAGCGTGACATTAGAGATGTCTTCTACTGCCCGAGACACCCTCCTCTATCCTACCTCCTCAGCTGATCACAGAGGAAAGATAAAACAATCAGATGAGTCACTGCTGGAAATCTGCACGGCTGGATCACATCTAACCCATCTACTCACCAGACACAGGAAACCGAATTACTGCCAGACTCCCAACCACATCTGCTTAGACGGGTGGAAAACACTGCTCCAGCCTTACGCTTTGTTACCCTGACTAGTAGATATGGTTCTTGCAAAAGACTTGCCCGCATGCAAAGACCAAATCTCGTTGCCGAAGTGCGTGTGTTAGGTATTCTGTATTCTGACAAAATTCACCATTGTATTGGGAACCAAACATGATTTAACAGCATTCTTCTTAACTAGGTCAGCATATCCAAATACATTTAGGAAAAAAACATTCACCTTTTTACTGTAATTTTGAAGGGGAGCCAGTTTTCACAAGGAAAGATCAAAGATTCCACTGGAAAATGGAATGCCACAAAATTTTAGTTGCCATGTTAAAATTTTTTTTTTTTTTTTTTTTTTTTTTTTTTAGAAATTCTTAGCTGGGGAGGTCAGAAAGGGAAGAAAACATAAAAAAGGAACCACAGGTACACACATACATGCATTTTTCAGCCAGGTCTAACAGTAGGCTTCCATGCCCCATGGTAGGTAAAGCAGATGAGACACTGATTTTACAAATACGTAAATGAAAAAATTAAAATAAATGTAATAACACATTCAGAAATTTAGAACAGTCTGAGACTCTATTCCCCCAATCTTCTAATGACCGAAATGCAAAACAAATGTAAAACCCCCAGATTTAAAAAGCCAGTTTGTTCTACAAAATTTCATAATTTAAATACTTACAGGGTAAGAAATTCACTCCAGTTAGAAGGAAAACGTAGTTATTTACAAATAACCTTAGGTGCACATTTCTCCCCTTCCCTTTCCAAGCCTCTCTCCTCTGTCATTTCTTCACAGCACACAGCTCCCAACCCCATCCACTGACACCTGATATGCAGAACTTCCTGGAGTCTTTAACGATGCTCTCACATGAGATGACAGCCCACGTCTGCAAGACCTATCCCAACGTCACAGAGGACTTTTGGATTTTATCAGACACATGAACACTAGGTCATTAGTGAGCAACTCAGTCTGTGCATTTTAATGGGGATTTGTCTTTGAAAAAATTCACCGACACGTAAGACTCGTAGTTGTGAAGAAATACCCTCCTGAATAATCATCGAGTTGATGTTTATTATATCAGCGTTTATTTTCTCTCCACAGCATGAGGCAAAATGTCTGTGAAAGATACCCATCTGGAGCTCATGCCTTCATCCTCACCTCATTTTCATTCAGTCCAAATAAGAGCAACTCCACACAACCTTTTTATTGAACGCTGAGAACTCAATGAGGGTGCCCACCTGACATTTTAAAAAAAAAAAAAAAAAAGTCATACAAAGGTGAGTCCTTTGTAGCTAGCTAAGACAGTTGATGTCACTTTGTTACAACCCCTTCTATTTGTAAAAGCACATGCAATTAAACGCCTGGCCCAATTTTGCTCAGGATTACATTTTCAGGTACATTTTGTCAGTGGCACTGTTTAGGCAAACAGAGCATGGTGACACGAGGAAGAAAAGAGGTTTTTCCTAGAGCGGAAGTGCAGTAATGCCTAGCTTTGTCCCCAGCTTCACCTAGCCTCAAATGGTATCCAAAGAAGCATTTCAAGGCAGTGCAACAGCTGTGCTACAAAACCCCCCGCAACCCCTATAGCATCAAACCTGGATCTTAATGTTTCTTCCTCTTCTCCACAGCCACTTTGACATCTGGCTTCGTTTGCTTCCGTTCTTTATCACATCGTGATTTACTAGCTGACACGGTCATTTGACCACATAGAAAGTCTCAGATCAAACTCCACAAGCTAGATTTTTCAAATTCCTTCCTGAAGGAAAAAATATTAAATAAATAACAAATAGCGGGGCCAATAAAGTACTTCCAGGAAAGAATTTGCAAGTAACACTGGAGATTAGATCTGGGATTAGATTGCACCCTGAAGGGCAGGTGATGATCACTGCAGAACTGCTGGGCCAGATGGCCCAACACCTCTGAAGGACCACCTCCCAACCAAACTCCAGCGGGACGCAAGGGCTGCTCCTGCCATGGCGGAAGCCAGTGTATAAACACATCAAATACTTTCAAACGCTTTGGCCCAGAAAATCCTGGCAGAGTTTTGATTTAAAATAGCTCCAACTGTATTTATAAGCCTTATGAAATTCATCCTGAAGAAGTTATTTATGGCTGGAAGCCAGCCTCCCTAATTCAGGTGTCTAGCTTATACCTCAACCCCAGGTGCCTAGCGAACGGCTCCCAAGTCATACAAGGAAGGGAGCTGGGCAATCAGCAAGAGCAGGTGATTGGAGAGGCCTCCAGGGAAAGAGCTGTCTAAATTCAGGTGTCTGCCTCTCTTCATCCCACTAGCTCAGCGGCAACCCAACGGCAAGCTGCTACCAAAAGGCCAACTCCGCCATCACCGCCTCTTCCCTGGCACGAGCACTGGTGCCCATCTCGCCTCCCAGGAGCCAAGTGAGTACCAAATACCACAAAACAGGCCGAGTTTCCATCATCAGATGAACTCCCTGAGCCAAATCACTGGAGGGTCTGACGAACACCACTGCCACCACAAAAAAAGGCAGGAGAAGGACATGTCAAGCGCAGGAATTTCAATGACACCTTGCTGTGGTAACAGCTCAGCACTAACACTAAACCACATCGTTGTGGGACTTGCCCTAGGAGGATAGCTTGGCCCAACACCTAGCAGCGCTAGCTGAATCGATCCCAACCCAGATATTCCATTAAAGCTGTGCTACATGACAACAATTTTGACTTTTTTGGCCAACACAGTAAAAACTATTTCCCCAAGTTAGCATATCAAGTTTCTAATAGTAATGACTGAAAGCTGAACCATATCCAGAAACAAAAGTTAAGACTTTCACATGAGCTGGTGCAAAAGAAACGTGCCAACACAATCAGCACTGGCAAAAAAAATAAAAGCAAGTCTTATAATGCTCACGCCCTTCTAAGATAATCTCAGATGTTTTGTACCACAAATGCAAAACACTGTTGAAATCAAGTTTCTCTATTCAGTGTAACACAAATGAAAATTTTACAGCTAAATATCCAACTGGAAGCTAGCACACTGTGAGGCAGATCCATACATCTTTCTTTTCGTTGGAAAAATAGAAATTTAGCACTATTCATAAATGCTAAATTTGCAACTGTTTACAGAAGCTCACAGCATGAGGAACCAAAGAACCTATTTTAAAGTAGCTTATTCACCATGTTCCTTTAAAGTTAGTTTTTTACTTGGACTGACAGTATGCAGATATGTGAAAAATAGCAAAACCAAAACACTCCTCCTAAGGTAATTTGGATAATATTTTAGGTGTGTCAAGCACACCTTAGACCAGCAGAAGCACTTCTAGTACACTGGGTCTGAGGGCACACGCTGTTTTTTATTTATTTGCTGAAATTGGAAAGCCCGTTTTAAGAATTATAGTTAAGAGTTATGTTACTCTCATTAAGCAGAAAAGGTTGAGGGGTTTTAAAGAGGTTTTTTTAAAACAAAACAAAAAACTCCCCCAGGAGTGGATAAAGGAACTTTAAAGAGGAGGAGTGGTAGGTAAAAGAAACAGCTGGAATGTATCTGGTTCTTACAACACAATAAAACCCAAGTGTTTTCCAAAGCTCAGCAAGGTCACCGTCTAATGTAATACACCCAAGTGCTCATAAAAAACTTAAATTTGGACCAAAAAAAAGTATTTCACAAAGAAAAGGTGTTAAAAGGGAGTCCATAGTAATGGGGGGGGGGGAATATGCTGAACATGGAAATCATCATCTCACCTCCTCCCCAACCAAACTATGGGAGGAAAACAAAATACATGACCTCACAAAACAGAAGAAAGTATCAGGTCACAGTTCAGAAAAACAAACAAAAAGACAGGAGGAAAAGAACAAAAGTAACACCATGACTAACTGTAGTTGGTAACCACAAAATACAGAAGAAAAAAGTCCAGTCAGAATTGCCTGTAGATCCCCTTAAGCTGCAATGCATTTCCCCAGTATAGAAGACATACCCATTTCTATAGTCAACAAGTTAATTCTTCCTCTTAAAGTGCCTGCAGACGCTGCTTTCATGCAAAATTTTAAAACAACACTCACAACTACAAAGAGAAACCGTACACAAAGGAAACTACACTGTAAACTCAGCTCAAAGCTATGCATGCCCATCGCACAGGACTGCATGAAGACAGACTTTGAACATCTCTGAGAAATCTGAATATAAACTTGAAAACATATAAACCCACCTGGCAGGAACCAGGAAATAGATTTTACTCTCAAGCAAAAAATCAGTCCCATTTTTCTCTCAAACACATCACCAAACGCACCACAAATACCTTTCCTGAGGTCCAGCAGGAAGGGGACAAGGTAAGAGAGAAAATAATGTTCAGCCGGGTAAAACAATTATTACTGTCACCCTCTCTCTCTAAAACATTATTGCTAGCCCTGTTATATGATATTTTGCCATGCCACAGCACTTTCACAGTCTGCAGCCAGTGGGGAACATTATTTCCAGGATTTACATTCCCACAATATTTACTTAACAGCATGTATATCTATGTATCAATTCATATTTATATATTAATTGGATACACTTAGATTTACTCCATGCAAGGGCTCACTGCCAAGAAGCTATACACAATAATGAAATATTGATGCATCCACCTAAAGGCGGGTTAAATACATCCCTTATGTAGAGCTGAGCAAGGACTTTGGCAGCAGTGCTGTAAGAAATTCTCCAGAAACCAGCCCACCCAGGTTTTATGACTTGACAGAATTACCTCGTATTAGACATGTTTTAGGCAACACAATATGTAGACTTTGCCTTTTCATTCACGCATTTTTCATTGTGACATCATCCGGGACATCGGCTGGCTCTCTACACACTATCTGAGAATACCTTACCCAGAACCGAGAAAAACCTTTTCATAATGATTAGTTCAACTGAAATAAAGGTACCTACGAGAAGAGGATTTGAGCTGTAAGATGAGTCTTCCATCTCTACAGTTATTCCTCCCATCTGCCATACCAGACTGTATGTGTTAGATTCATGCTTGGGGGAAAAGCAAAACAAACACTGAGGTAAGATCTCTATGCAAATACAGAGAAAACATCCACTGCTAGACCTCTTGCTGCATTTGCAGAAGCCATAAAAATATACAGTAGAAATACAGATTTCAAATAGTTTCAACAAAAAGAAACATTTGGTGACCACATGTCAGAGACCATTCACTGGATTTGATTGCTGTACTGTTGGTCCAAACCAGAAGATTTCAGAAAGTAGTCGTGGCTCTCAATCTTTATCCTCAAGCTGACTCTTTCTACCAAGCTACTCTATAAATCTGCTTTTTTAATCTTCTAAAAAGTGTGTGTGTCTGTGTGTACACACACGTATTTCTTGCTAGAAAAAGACAAAAACAAAACCCCCCCAAATAATTTTCCAACACCCAAGATGTAACAGATACTTTTAAATCACAATGGAAGATAGCTTTGGGCTCTGAAAAGCACACTGTAATGCAATAATAAATGTAGTTGTTAGCACACAGACCAGCAGTCAGATAAATTAGGCCATTTCACCACCTATTTAATGGCCATGGCAGATAGGAGCAGCAGAGGTATCTTTAGCTGCCATCCAGACACGCTGGGCCCTCTAACGCCGTCTACCGAAAATTATAAAAAAACTCCCGGTTATCTTGCTACAGAAATCCTAATGGTGAAATACCTCTCTCCATCAACACTGGGTAGTGTTAGCACTAGAAAGAACTTCTGTTCCACTGCAGTGTCCCTGCATGAGGAGCAGTCCCAGGACTACAGGGTCCTGCTTGTGACTCTGAGACTGATGTTCTCGACAACGGTATCAGATGAAATCAGTAGCTCTCAGAATATCTGACTTCAACAACCCTAGATCAGTTATTAGGGGAAGAAGTTCAACTCCGGAGAGGCCTCGTAGTAGCTTGCAATATTAAGGGTTACTTGGCCCCACACCTATTTTTCACTTCAGTGCATTTATCAAGGTTGCTCCACGTGCTTTCCTAGAGCTCTGCTGCTTCCCTCCAACAACTCATTCAGGCACACGCTCACTGCCCACCCTCCCTCAGATGGGATCTGTACATTCGACTACTTCAGGGAACAAAAAAAAATTCAAGCGTTATTTGCCTCAGGGCACTCTAACTAAAGATTTACAGACTTTGTGGGTCAGGTTTCAAGTTGCTTTAGCAAACAATTTCAAACCCCAGACGTTTACCTGAGGACTAGGGTTCATTTAAGGCACAAAACAAGAATCAAAAGCTGAGAGGTTTTACAAGAAAACAGCAGGCACTCTTCTTTCCTCTTGAACTCTTAGGGGGTCATCACCCCTAAAATGGCGAAGGGTGTTCTGGGGCAGAGGGACCATGTCTCCCCTTCGTTCACAAGGATGAACTTCACGGTGGACTGCAGAGAGGAAGAGGCAGGCTGCCCTCCCACATCTTGAGGCAGGAAAACAGACTCAGTCTGGGATATTTAATAGCTGGGGGAAGAATGCTTTGGTTTGGAGGAACAGCTTTTGGCTTGCTGAAGTTATAATATGGAACAGAACGCAGTAAAATAATTTTAACCCAGCTATTTCTAGCTTTGGCAAACACAGCTCTACCTTAGAGAAACTATTTCAAAGTTGTGTTGTTTCAGTGTTTTATTCTGGTCTCGGCACACACCATCTGCCCAGCTGAGGTGCTGAGTAAAGGCTGAGCTGCACCTGAGTTTGACCAGCATCAGTTGTTACAGGCAGAGCTCAGAAGACTCCAGAAGTCCCAGATGCAAGAACGCCACACCACTAACCAGTGCTGGGTTCTGGATAAAGGACACCTGCGAATTGCTTGAGTTTTGCACAGAAAATGACTCCTTTTTCCCCAAAAGAAGCAGATGTCCTTGAGAGCCAGCTCTCGCTGAGTGACTGCCTCCAGCTAGAGCAACCGGTATCAAGTCAAGCGACATTATCTCCCCTCCCAGTTCACCACAGCACACAAACACGAGGTTGGGGACTACACTTGAAGAGGTCTTTGCACTGTAAAGACTACAGACCTGCCATCTCTGCATTATCATAAATTACACCTCGATATGAATCTGAATTAAAGAACAAAGCCTTTCATTAACTACCACCAGATATCAGATGCAATTTTTTGTTGTTATTACCCTTAACCAAGTTGTTGGGGGTTTTTTGGTTTGTTTTGGGGTGGGTTGTTTTTTTTTTTGTGTTCTGTTTTGTTTTGGTTTTGGGTTTTTTATAGCGTAAGAACTAGGATCAAATGTTTGAGCTTCCACCAGCCAGTGGCTGCTGTACAATGTGGAGGTTCCAGCTGGGAACAGGCAGAAGAGGGACATGACCAGGACACAATTTTCTCTCACCAAAAGCTTCGAGAACAGATGGCGTGAAAAGTTTTGATGTTTTGGGGTGTTCCACCCCACCACGATCTGACTAATACAGCTACCCATTCCTGTTACAAAAAACCCTCAGCTTCAAGGTTTGAGTTCAGGTCTTGTGAGTTTTTTTTAAAATCTCAGAGTCCAAAAAGCTCTGCACCAAAATACAGAAATATGTTAACACAGATTTTTTTAGCAAAGGGAAATAGTAACAGTTTACAAAGAGATTTTTGTTTGTTCTTTTAAATATATAGTAGCTAGTGTTTGTGTACTTTCATCTTCCTCTAATGTTAGGGAAAAGCTGGCACACAAAACCTTACCAAAACATAAGAAATTCAAGTTCATAAATATTTGGAAATCTGCCTCATCTTTAAAACTAATTGCTTAATCACCAGGACTCACCAAGTTTCGCTCCCAATCATGTACGCACCACTGCGTTTCACCAAGACTCACAATACCTTGGGACACGTCCCGTTAATCTAAAAATATCTTTACTCTTCTCATACATCAACGGAAACTGTTGGTCTCGGCTTTTTAATCCATCTGGATTTAAAGAGTAGAGAAACACAAGGGACTCTGAAACTCAAACCTCATTTCATAGGGAAAGAAATATTTACATTTTCCTTCAACATAATGGAATTCTTAACATCCTGTTTATCAATACCTTCAGGTTTTTAAGTTACTCGATTTACAATAAAACGTTTCTCCAAGGGGTAAGTTTAGAAGTTACTTTAAAACGAGGACAGCTCTCACGTATCAGAAACAAAGTACGGCCACACAAATTGGATGGGGAAGGGGGGAAGCTGACCTTACTGTTTTTCCACGACACAAACAGTGCGCGCTTTACACTTATATCGCTTTGCTAGTGCTCCCATGTGCTACTGGCAGGCAAAGAGGGAGCCTTTTGTAGGAATGGTAAAACCAGCCAGTATCAAATGAAAATTAATAATAATTAAAACAAATCCCACAAACCCTTAAAATAGCATTTTCAAAGACGACACTACATCACCTTAACGAAAGTATTTAAGGTAAGCTTTGGCAATTTAAAGAAAGCAATGCAAGAAATGTATACGCGAGAGAGGAATGCTTTAATTAACTCACAGCTAGCTCCTACAGAATTGACGCTTGAGGAAGCCAGGACTGCTTTAATTACTGACGTTCACAGATGGCACTTTGAGAATTGACACTTGTGGAAGTCATTTGCGATGCCCTCGCCTACGATGCTCTTGGTTCAAAATTCTCAGTAGATTTTAAGCACTAGATGTCATCGTTTTACAGAAGAAACAAAGAAGCCTGGGCTTGGGTCTTGACAAGCTTGCAAAGATGGGTGCTAACAAGTAACAAACGCTCTTCTTTGAATATTTACTCTTTCGAAAGTTACTAGAATAGCGTTTCTGAGAACCTAAGTTTCACCTCGAGCGAATGGGTGGGAAGAAATAAGTTTAAGTTATTTAGCTCTTAAAATACACACAAACCAGCACGCTAAAGCTCCTCTTCAAACACGCACAACAACTCTAAGTGAGGCTGCTCGCTATTTCTCACATTTCTCACACCACCTTCCCCGCCACCAGCCTCAGGTACCCCTACGAGGAACCTCTTGCCCCACGCGTGGTCGTACACCGCGCCAGCGTCATTTTGTGCAACGATGCAGAGACGCAGATATTTACGTCAAGCGCTCCGTGCAGTCAGGCACTCGTGTTTAAAAATAGGAGGGAAGAAAATGACTGTAATTTCAGGTTACTCTCTGTCCTGAAGTCTTTTGAGGCACGAAGAAGAGGAGCGCCTTTAATTCGGGCTGTCTCAGAGCAAGCGCTGGAGAAGCAATTTACAAGACGGCGAGAAATTATAAGCCCTAATGACAGGAGGGTAGCCCGACCAGCCTTTAATTTGGCTTTTGGGGAGGGGGGCGTTGGCGATGCTGCAAAGACAAATCTCTACAAGCTTTCACGGTACCTTCTAAAAACAGCAGCCCGCAGCTGCTTGACAAAGCAGCAAAGTTTGGGAGCGGCGTCCCCGGCGCTCCTGCCCGAGGCCGGGGGGAGCCCCACGGCGGCGTCCCCCCCACACCCCCGGGCCGTGGC
>WEKW01022478.1:708-10767 GCA_013389905.1 Sula dactylatra
TACTATTATGGATAGATGAAATATGTGATAAAACTTTATTACAATGTATCAATTCTAATGATATTCATGTTGTCATGTTGATCAGTTAAAAATATTCCTCCAAGAAAATGCTGAAACCCCTCGCACTTCCTCATAAACATTTTTAATATGTAGACTAAGTAATTTCTGATTTATTTTAAAAACAATAAAAAACCAGACTAAACACATAAAGGAAAAACTAAAACACTTGCTTTTCCTCTATATCTCCTAATAATTAATGGGGAAATTGTTTAATAAACCTAAAATACAAGTATTGTAACTCATAAGTGATTATTTCTTTGTCATAGATAGAAAGGTAACCTAAAGATACTACTTGGGATGTTAGTATCTGATGGTAAATTCCACCCCAAAATACTATAAAAGAATATCTGAAAAACAAAACCTCTAATTATTGTAAACTAAACTAAGAAAGTTACAGGGTTTTTATTTTTTTTAATTCATCTGTTGGCATCCTGAAGGATTTTTGTGGTGCACTGTCCTTTGAAGCATAATTCACTTTATCTGTTGGTACAGTGAAGTTGAGTATTTTGAATTCTTTGAAAAATGTGTGTACATTGTTCTGTAAGAAGAATGTTCATTTATTGCTCATGAGTGTCTGAAGATTCAAGCTTCTGTATGAAAAATGTCTAGCTATTTCATTAAAAAAAAAAGTCGTAGTTATCAAATAATGACAATTGCTAGAAATGCCTCATGTACATAAAAGTAGTAATTTATATTGTAAAAATGCCATGATGCCTCTCCTGAGAAAAAGTAACCCAAAACAGTCAAGAGAGACACCATTATGGTTGTTACAGTAGCACCAAGGGCAAGCCTATGCCATACGGCTTAGTAACAAGAGCTGTTGCAAAGCAGATGAAGATGAACCAAATCTAGAAAATAGATAAAAGAAAATGTCCCAGTCATAACTGTGATTCAAAAGATGAAAAGAAGGAAAATGAGATACTGAGGTGTACATTTTGTGACACTGTCACTAGAAACTAGAAAGCATTCACATTGTATGTAGTTATGATCATATGTACTGCAGAAAGAAGATTTGAAGAGGAGCAGATACAGAGATGGACTAGTAGGTTGAGAAGGGGAACACATACCTTACTTCAGCAATGGACACTGAAAGATCCTGAACAGTCTGGTCTGGCAAAACAGACATTGAGAATAGATGTGATTTCCTTCTCTAAATTTATCAAGATAAGCAGTAAGAGAGGAATAACATATATTTAGGCTGAAGAAATATGTTGGAGCAGTTTTAAATACTTATACATTGGTGTGAAGATATGCAGCCTAGAAATGCAAGATTTTAATTCCTAAAGAAATAATATCCTGATCTGCAGCAGATCTGCAGCAGAATTGAAATAGTCCTCTGTGAGCTGGATTTGGACTCCAAGACCAAGAATATCCCTCCCATTCTTGTACTTACATTCTTGTAATTAGTCTTTGGAAGAACAAATAAGATTAATAGGTCAATACAGTTAAGTGAAGCCAGCTCTCCATCATGTTCTCCAGTAAGTTTAATGATGTTTTTCCACCACATTAAAAAACAAAGGAACCTGAGTTTTTTCACTGTTATCCAAATTTCAAATAAGAACTTTATCAGCAGTGATTATTACCATATCAGAAACCCCAAAACATGCTTTTATTTTCTTCTTGTATGCTGACAATACTATGTCTTGTTTTTCTCAGTGTAAAAGATCATACCAAACTTTTCAACATCAGAACAATGAACTAGATAAGTCCTCTATTTCCCTCTTTTTCTTGTTTTATACCAGACTTCGGAATTTAATGTGGTTGTAGATTCCTCCTGACCTTGAATCAGAGATGTGAGTAAGCACACGTTACTGAGGGAACATGTATTGGGGATGTGCTGAAGAGTAGAAATTTGTAAAGTTCTTGCTTGTGTCAAACTATATTCTAGACCTGAAAGCCAAAGAGCCATAGCAGAGCAATATTGTCAGCACCCACATTTCAGGAAACTAGATTTAACCTTTGCTGTACAGAGGTTTTGGCAGGCAAGAGTCACAAAACAAGCTGCACATAAATCAGTGAAGAATTATTTCTACCATTAGTCCAATAAAAATGCAGGTTTTGGATTAATCCAGTTTAGGGTCTATTTATTTATCCTTTGGCTTCTCAATTTTAGTCACTTTCAGAGTTTCCAGCCGTACAAAATGTTCCTTTGATCTGCTCATCTGCTGTCTACAAACTAGAAGTGTAAGCAAATTGCAGGACAGCGACATTTTAATGTAACCTCTCAACTCCTTCATGAAAACTACTTAACCATTGCTAATCTACACAAGCAGCAGTCACAAGAGTCTGGGCTCAATACAAGCCCCTAAATGACATTCATCTTTCCAAAATTGTCATGGAAAAATAAAAAAACACCTTGGGGGCTTCATGTTTAAAAGAATTACATAGGGAGGAAAATTAAATTGTTGAATCAGATGAAGTAAAAGAATAGGCTATACTGGAGTTAAATAAATGTTTCTGATACTCTGTATTTTGAAAACACCTTTGTGTCATTATAACTTTTATGTATTAGCCTAGCCCAAATTTCCTTTTAAAAATACTGAAAATCAAAATCATACTTCACAGTGCATATAATTAATCTGTTATGGCTAATGTAAATGTCGGTATTTCTGTAACTGTTTTGTAGATCTAAATATACAACCATGAAATATGAACACACAGGGCTGGGATATGAGACTTAGTGCCTCCTAATAGCATATCACATAATTCAATTTCATGTGAAACAACTAGTCACATTAAAGGCAGTCAGATGGCTTGTTCACGCTCAATGTTACATACACACACACAGCAAGAAACATTTTTGTCTAAGGTTTCTAAGAGGATCAGTTATCTCTGTTGAATACTTTGTCCAACCTCTTTAACGTTATGGAAGACTTTTTTGTGTACTTCTGCATCCTTTCAAAAAAGGGCTGTTTATTAGTTTTAGAAAAAAACACAAGTCAGCGATTAAGTTGAGGATAGGATCAGCTCTCAGACTGTGCAACAACCAGCAATTTTTGTCATCACTGTGGAAGTCAGCACTTCAGACTAGCAGTAAGTAGCTCTGTAGAGGCACTTCTGGAGTGGTGAAAAGCTGAGGATGCTCCAAAAATGCAGCTTCACTGAGGCCAGCCCCCTTCATGCATTCAGCCTCTTGAAAAACAATCGTTCCGATCATGTGTTTAATCCCAGCACAACATGTCTTTTCAAAACAATATTTTGAGCTTTAGAGGGAAAGGTGATGTTTTAGAAGAAGGGCTGCTGAGCAGTAATTGTTACTAGAGCTATATAGTATTTTGAAGATTAAAATATCTACTGGTTTGCAGGAAGGTATACAAATCCAATCCGGCCTCTTTACCTCACAACAGGAAGAGTTAAACAGTCCTGCAGTGGAGTAGTCACACACTGAAACACACATAACTGTGTTTTCAGTCAGCTCTCTGCCTCCATGAATTCCTCTAGATGTTTCTAGGCTATTGTTAGGCTAAATTTAATCTATTATCTAACTTCTCTCAATCTAAATATTTGTTATATAACTGAGATCTAGCAAAAATATTTCCATTTGGGTAAAGGTCACAGTAGAAATTCTTTTTAGATATAGCAATGATACATCTAGTCACGCAAAGTAACTGCAGAGAAAGACCTTCTATCTTGCTTTTTAGTTTAACAGTTTTCAGTGCCTCTCTTTCTTGATTTAAACCCACATAATCATCTTAAAAGTCTTCAAAAGGTCATCTTGTTCCCATATCCTCTGTATTTTGGCTTTACTTTTTTTGGCATTTACTTCCTTCTGCAATCAATTCCCTTGTTTTTTTTTCTCAGAGATGTGCCAGCCTGGCCCCATGGTGCTGACTCCCTCCTTGCTGCCTAGACCTGCTCTGACACTACATCCCCACAGGCTACATGGTCTTTCCAGGGGGAGGAATGAGCTCTGCAAAAGTTCCCATGTAATCACAACCAGCAGCAGTGAAGGCAAAGCATACAGACAACTTGTCTTTGCTGACCAGTCCCTGTCCTTTACAGAAATGGGTAGTATTTATGCAGCAAATTGTGAACAAAGAAATGTGTAATTATGCCATTCATCACAAATGCAAATCTTTTCCTTCCCCTGCCCCATCAGTTCAGCATTCATAACAGAAAATCCGTGAAACTTGGGAAAATCACTACTGAAATACTTCATAAAGTTGGGAAATAAATTCCTTCAGCAGTTGAAGAGAGACAGAAATCGGATGTTTTGGGTTGTTTTCTATTTTAGCAAAGGTGAGTATTCAGAAGGAACAAAGCCAGTACTTCAAGATTAGTGATTACATTTTAAGCAATTTTAATTTCCAAGTGTAGGTGTATGTGTTCTTACACTCACATATGGATATTTTAAAGACAGAATAAATATTTCCTATGCCAGTCTACTTAAATGCCTATGCAGTAGTTAAATACTGGAAATCCTGTATATTTAATACAGCCATGGGACTTTTATAAATATCTAAGCATAGAAATTTATGAACTTGTGAGTGTACACTCTATAGTTTCATAGTGCTCCATAGGTTTGAATGTTTATTTGAGTGGTTGCATGTTTTAACTACTATTTTTAATAAAACCTGAGAAGAAAAGAGACATCCTGCCTGAAACTGAAATGTTAGGAAAGATTTATGACCAACTGTTTCACAACATATTATATTCCCACTTGTTATGGAAATAAGATTCTTGTGTATAATTATAGCAAAAAAGATTTTCATAGAAAATTATAATTAAGATAAATTATATTTGAAAAAAGTAGTCTTTTATTTCTTAAACTGAGCAAAAAAGAAACAATAGGTCTGTATTCTTGAATTTTTGGTAATTTGAGATGATGATTTCTGGGCCTTTTTATTTCCATGCTGTCTCAGAACCTAACTCAATCTTTAAGATGACACATGTTGCTGTATACTTCAAGAGGCAGAGATAATTCCGGTTAATTATCAGTATGGGTTCATTAGAAGCTGGTATGGGATTCTAAATACCTAAGAAACTATTATTCATTTTAAATCCGAAGAGCATCCTTTTTCATTATGACAAATATTCTTATGTGTACTATTTATTTTTAATAGCATCTATGAATATGCCAAAAGTATGCAAATATTATTTTATTGTTATAGAGTCAGTCAAAATCAAATACCAGCTATGTTAGCTGCAACTAAAAATCATGTGTTCACCAAATGAGAACCTTAGAGCTCAAATTGCAGAAGCTGCCTTTCTGGTGGCAGCACAAAGTACTTGACACTTTGTGGAAAAATGTCACTGACTATCGCATTCTTTGATAACTGTGTTGTGAATTAAAAAGGCTGAGTGAACCTTAATGCCCCACTGCCCTTGCTCCTAGACCTGTGTGATAAACTGGCCCTGGATCTTTCTTTTTTTCTTGTTTAGTGCTTTGTTTGTTTGTTTGTTTGTGGTGTGCTCTATCAACACATCATTTAAGTCATCTGCACATCATGAAATTCATTTTCTAAAACTTAAAATATTTGCTAAAACGTATTTGGCATATGGACTAACATAGTTGTATTTAAGGCTTCTGTATGTATGTGTTTTTTTCTGAAGATCTTTCTCTATTCTTTTTCTCTCCAGTTACAAAATAAAAAAAAGTAATAAAAACCCAGGAGTATCTAAATGGATTAACAAATAAGAGAAGCCAACAATAAGACTTTTTTAATAAAATAAAATATTTAAATTAATTCAGGATGTGATTTCATGTGAGAAGGAGATTAAGTTATATTTTGTTCTTTCTACTCTTTGTCTTTTATCACCTCTGATTGTTTGACTATTTCCTTTCACCATGCCATAACAATGACGCAGTGTTGGAGACAGTAACTATATTTTTCTGGAATACTCCCCGACTCAGAAAGCCCTTGGAGCTCAATGGCATCCCCAAACACCAATACAATTATTAAAAAACCCAACCAAACCTATATTTAACTAATAAATAAAATACCCCTGTTTTCTCAGAGAAAATTAGGAATGTAATATTACAGCACAAATACCTTCTGGGGTCCCTTTGCTTTTTATCCAAGCAGAGTATTTCTAGGTAGACAAAAGCAGATGTAGAAAATAAAGGGAAGGTAAAGGTATAGTGTTGCCCTGAACCCTGAGTCTCAGTAGGATTTCTGGGATTATTTTTAAACTGCCTCTTGAAGTTTCATGCTGCATCAAGGGTCACTTAACCTTTTTCCCCCCATATAAATTCTTTCACATTTCTTTTTTTTTTCTATTTTCTTTTTTTTTTTTTTTTTCCTTTCTTCCCCCTGTAGTTCCTAATAGTATTTTAGGCTTTCAGGGAAGGTATCTGGTCTAAAAGAAGGTGAGAAAGAATGCAAAAAAACTGCATTATTGTGCCCTGGCCAGCTACATTAGAAATTTCAAGCATGCTTATACGCCTCAGTAACAGAGAAAGGAAATAAAATTAGATAATAACTTGAGAAGGGGGAAAAATGTTTTTGTGGTAGGCATCTGAGAAAACTAGCGATAATTCTTTCCTCACTATTCCACTCCCTCTTGTGAGGAAAGAAATCTGCAGAAATATAAGCAGCAAGCTGGTAATGTATTTTCTGAACAGCAAGTACTGAAAAGTGGTTGGTGAAGCACAAAAGCATGACACAGAAACACATGCAAACATATTGAACACTGTACACCACTTCTCCAAATAACTCCAGGACCAGAGAATGGATCAAGTGTGGACTTTTCTGCTATTTTCAATCCATCTCACGTGCTGCAGTATTGCCCATTCCTTGCAAACAGACTGTCTATTCTAGTTTTTAAAATGAAAAGATACTTTGTGAGCACTTTTATGTTTGTTTGAAGGCAAAGGAAAGTTTGTTGCCAGCATTATCTTGCTGCCAATTTAACTAATCTTGATTCAAGTCTTTTTGATATTACTATGCATCTTGAGATACTTTAAGTTCAAATACAGGTGTAAACAGAGGGATTTTTTCTTTTTTTGCTGTTTCTGTTTTGGGGAAAAAGGTTCTCCAATTATCAATTACCCTTTTGAAAATAGTAGCTTGGATTGGATAATAAGTCAGCAAATATTTTTATTTCAGTATAAAAAGCACTATGAAGACAGAGTTGTAGCTAGAGCTTTTATTTGCATCATATACTCTCTTTGGAGGGATATACATAGCTTTTCAGAAAGGCCTTCATGTATTGTTTTTCAATTAGTATTATTTCATATTAATACAGAATATATTTATATTTATATATTGGATATTGTTAAATATATAAGACTTGGAGGCTTTTTGATAAGGTTAATAACTTCTTCAAGCCCCTTTCTCATCCTTTCAGAGATGGAAAGAGAACACAAAAATTCTGAGTACTACAGTACAAATCAACAAATTTAAATTATTTCTAAGGTAATGAATGCTATTTTTTACATTTATAAATCAATATATTGTAGAATAAATCACACTGACTGAGATTTTGTCAGTCCCTCCAAAATCTTTGAACAAATCCAGAAAAAAAGAATGGATCATAACGTCTAATGTAGGTGTTAGAGTTTAACAAAGTAACTCAGTTCCATTTTATTCACCTTATATTTATTTATTAGGGGTTTTTTGCTTTATTTTTTTGACCAGTGTTCAGTATTTTTAATCATCAGTGTTAAAAAATAAAAGGTAAGTAGCTTTGAAAGTGACTATACATTTCTTGACACTATGGTGGCACTGTGAATCTCTTGTCCATTTCACAAACAGAAGTTCTCCACAACAGCTGTGCCCTTATCATTCCAGCGACTCCTTATTTTCTGACACTAATACAAAATAAATTTTGCCATAGAGGTAATGTAAAGATTCAGCAGTTATAAGTACTCTTATATCATAAGTCCTCTAGACGTTCAGAGAACTTTATCAAACTTTAATCTTGAAACATGAAAATTTTAATTATTGGCCACCCACTATGCAGAAACTAAAATATAGGGAGGGCTGGGAGATGAGTGTGACCACGAGGGGAGCTGTCACCAGATGTGGCTCCAGTGCACAAGCCTTTATGAGGTCCAAACTTCTGCTTAGACAACAAGATAAGGAACGCCAAATTCCAGTAAAACAAGCCCAACTGAAATACCTTATATTTTATAATTTGGATAGCAGTGGTAATAACAGTGTAATAAAAGTGACATAAAATTAAGTAAGCTCTGTAGGAAAGCTTTTCCTGTAGGAAAACAAGTAGCATAGAAAAGAGGAGCCATAGTATCATCTGTTTTTCATCGTAAGCTTCACGTTTCCCTTCAGAGATATGAAATGCTGTGGGTTATGTTGTGGTGATGCAGGGCAGTGGTGCTGGTGGTTCCTGTGGGGTTTTTTGTTGGTTCCTGTGAGGTCTTTTGTTTGTTTTTGTTGCTGTTGTTGGGGTTTTTTTGTCGGTTTTGGTTTGGGTTTTTGTTTTTTATCCTCTGGAAATAATAGAGCAATAGAGACACCTAATGGTATTGTCATAATATTGAAAATTAATAAGTCTCTTGGGAAAACACAAAAATATTTAGCTGTATATTAAACTATTTTACTTTCTATTATAGGTTTTGAGATTAAAAAAGATCATGAATCTATTAAAAAATTGATATTTAACTGTTCACTTTAAATTCAGAATGTTCCAGATGTGCAATGTCTTCCTCAAATTCCTATTTTTTGAACAAGATATATTCAATTTAAGAGTTATTAATGAAGTCATCCTTTACATTAAGGGCATATAATCCTTTTATTATTTCATGTATAATTAAAATCGCAGGGGACCAAATATATATTGACTATAGTGTGGGAAAAACTCATTATACTATCGCTAGACTCTTTTGGACACCTAATGTAATTTTTCATTGTCTCCAGTTATTGCTTTAACTTTTCACAGTAGTAGTAAAATCTTGTATTTTCCTCTTATGCTTGGAAAAAATAACATTCTTAAATACTTGCCATCTGCTTCTATTTTTTTGATGAAGTTACTGACAGTTCTTGAGAGGAAGTTCTCAGGTTTTAAAATTGCAACTTTCTGAAAGATGTGGATGGATTCCACATTGAATGAGCCTGAAAAAAATGTTATATGTTTCCAAAGCAACTGGTGACTTTCATTTAAGAGACACAAGACCAATTTGATCATTGTTCTCCATTTTTTGTTTTTCAAGGTTAAGAACAAAAACATTTTTCTTTGTGATACTTGGCTACCTGGCTGTTATTTAATTAAAAACACAAACTGATTATGTACCAATTATGATTTGGAACATTTCCCAGAGGGAACAGAGGCAACAATGTGATGTAATATGGTGTGACAGCTGGCTGCTATTCCTTTCTTATTATTGACGTCAGTTCTCAAGATGGTCTGTGCCATAGCTTGTTTTCTCTGGGGGAAAAAAACAGCACTGGAAAAATTTGGAGAAAAGGTACTATCCTCAAATTGATCAGTGTTCCATTCCTACAACAGGGATAGCTGTTTTTAACACAAGTTATTGTACTATATTCTAAGAGTAAGGACTAAAATGAGCTTGTTAAATCCTCATATTGAGATCAGGTTGTGAATAGATTCAATTCCATATAAAATAATTTTATAATGAATACATTATTTATATTTTAATTATTTTATGCAATATACTTGAATTTATGTGTTNTAACATTAACCCTATTACTAAATGGCAAGAAAGTTGTACTCTAATGTAAGGATTCATATAACCAATTGAATACTATTCCAGAATGCTATTAATTTCTTCCAGAACTGCCTTTTTTCACCATTTGTCATAATAAAAAGAGTAAAAGCCTCTCTAGCTTAACTGAATAGTTAAGTCCCACTCATTGTCTTCACACAATAACATGAAACATTTCTTCTAACAAATAGACTAATAGCAAAGTAATTGATATCAGCACTTGTAAAATGTTCTTTTAGATTTCGCTCATAGGTTGTCAATGGATATTAACAATTAAATGAACAGTCCAAAAATGGTACTGCCTTTCAAGGAGAAAAATTGCATGTGCAACAGAAATTAGTTTATTGCATAGATTTTGTAGTAAATGTCCAATT
>WEKW01022479.1:694-21122 GCA_013389905.1 Sula dactylatra
TGCAGAATCCAAGTCTTCTGAAGCTTTTGCAGTTTTTGTTAATCGGTACTGCACACAGCCTTAAAAGACTGACTCTGTTTCAAATCAGAAGATAAACCTGACATCTTTTCTGTACTTGTTCTGAATTTGCATTTAAGGTTGAAGACCAGCTTTTCTATAATGCAGTGTATACAACGTTTAATGCGGATTTCTCAAAGTGTTTGCAGTCCTGGAAGACAATTCTGAAATTTAATATCTTTTTATTTTTTCAGTAAAATGGAAATCTTCAGTAGGTAGTAATTTATGTTAAACTTGAATGACAGAATAACTGTAATGCTAGTTAGAGTACTTTAATATCTGCATTTTGTGAGGCTTCACATTCTGTCTGATAGCTGGTGATGTCACACTGAGACATTCTGTATTGTTACAAAACCAAGTATTTCGCAAGTATTAACAATTCTTTCAACAGTATTCCACAAAACGTTTTTTTAACTCATTTTGGGGGCAGGAGTTAAATGGCTGAGTAATCATCCTCTTATTTTAAAAGATATTGTTCATATGTAACCAAGTTTGCTTTCTTTCCTTCTTGTGACTATTAACAGTGATTGTAGTTTAAATGTCATCATGAAGTAAAACACCGTTGTGCTTTCTTTTCCTTTTACAGATAAAGTCTCTGGGTGTATCAGTATTGGATTCAAATGTCCTTGTGCAAAGAAACACTCTAGAAGTGATTCTTTTCTTCTTCCCATTTTATACAGCTTTGGTAAGATACTATTTTGGTATTGTCACATGCGCACTCTGTGCGGGAAGGTGTCTTCTGTGAAATCAATCCAGCCTCTACCTCTGTTATTGCCAAATGTCTGAATTTTATACCTTCAAAATCAATGAACAGATTTTGCAGTTTCTTGTTCCCCCGTCAATTTTAACAGTAGAGGAGACTTTGCTGCTTCTCAGACTCCTTACAGCTTTAAATGAAGATGTGCTTTCACAGTGAATATTGTGTGATATTTGGAATGTGCTTGAAGTATTCAGGCCTGAGAAACTGCATGTAGAAAAAATATCGAGCTCCTTTTTCAAGTAGGATTTCAGTATTTGAAATTGTTTGCACTGAACTAAGATACTTCTGTTAAAGACTAGGAAAGAAAATATTACTTGAAACATCATTTCCTAACTTACCTAGTAGTATAGTCAGTATTTTGAAAGTATCAAGTACTTTTAAGTCTTAAGACATCACGTAATGAAGTACTTAGTATATTTAGCTTAACTGTAGCTCTGTACCTTAAATATGAAAATGATCACAATTGTGTCAGATTCCCTTTCTTTAGATTTTTAGTATACAAAATATTTTGTTGGTGATGGTTTGCCTTTTTTTTTTTTCAAAACATTAATATTATCAGTTAAAAAAAACCTTCATTATCAATTTGACTTGTTCAGTGTTCATAAACAGCTAAAATGTCTTTGTTTTTCATCCTAGGACTGCAATGAAAGCACGATTCTATTGCGCAGGTCTGATTTAGTCTATATTCTGTCAGCAGCTACACAGACATTGTTGAGGAGAGACATGTCACTCAATAGAAGATTATACGCATGGTTGCTAGGTACTGTACAATGTACAGTGATATTCATATTCTGAATACCTAAGAGAAAAAAAAAATCAGTGTTTAAAAATGTAACACACTTTTTCAGCAGTTAACGAATGATGATAAAGTGTTGTTTAGTTGCCATTTATTAAGCACCTGTTTCATAAAATTGAGCATTCATTTGGCAAACAGGTCTTCTCTTCAGAGATGAATTCATTCCACTGTCCTGAATCACAGGGTATCTGATGAGTTATTTCTGGTACCATCCACAGTTCATTCTGAAGTAGTTCAGTGGACTGAAAGGAGTGGAGCGCTATTTAAACCTTGCTCTTCTGCGAGTAATAGTCTATTAATTCCCACGTGGGCTTAATTGTCAAGGAGGGGCTATAAAAGAGCTATAGCTTCTCCCCATCTGCCTCCTTTTAACAGTGTAAGAGGAGGCTAAAAATGTCAGGGCAAGAGCTGCAGCCATGTAGTTGCATGAGGCTGCCCTTGCTGACCCCATGTCTGGATCTGGCCTTGGTTTTGATTTATGCTCAAATAAATCACAATGAGGCACATCTGGATGCCTCAAACTGTGATATGCGGGCTATCCTTGGGAAGTATGTGAGCTAGTTTCACGCAAAGCGTTGAAATGACAAAGGTTAAAAATGCAGTGTAATGTCAATATTTGTATAAATGACTTGTGTGTAGTGCTCCGTACTGTAGTGTTTCTCTGTACGCCTGATGCCTCTCTTTATCTTGTAGGCTCTGATATTAAAGGTGGTACTTTTGCTCCAGACTCAACTTCTGAAGACCGTGCTATTTATTTCTTTGGAAAATATTCTAAAGATCTTTTGGTTGAGGTTGGTGTTCGTTGTATACAGATGCATTTATGATCCTTTTAAATCCTTTAGATCCTTTAGCGCAAACTGTGTCTGGAAGTGTTCACTGTGCCACTTGGTTTGTCCTTCGCTTTCTGTCCCTAAAGATAGCATCCTTTTGGTGGTTATATTTTCATCTATCTGAATGCCTGCTGTGCTGTATTTATCCCAATATTGTATGTGCTTACAATACAAATGGAATCTAATGAAACCAAAGGGTAGCATCTTTGATGAACTACCTGAATTATTTAAAAATGCTTCTCTGAATAAGATCAGCTCTTGACTACGGATGATGACAGGATGTAATTGATTTCTCTACCCTGTATAGAAAATTGAAGTTCAGTTGTAGTCGATACTAAACAAAATCAAATTTAGAAACACTTCAGGTGTTAATAAAATATCAATCTCTCTTCTATGTATAACATTTTGATGTTGTGGGGCTTTTTTCTACTAGAGTTTGATTGAAATTTTACATCAGAAATTCCCAGAGTCTGATACAGAGGAACAGCATCAAGCTTACTTGAAACCCTTCCGCATCCTAATCAGTCTCCTTGACAAACCTGAAATAGGTAATGTTGCTTGTCACTTCTGTTATGACTGCTGACAACTGTAACAACTTGGTGTTCATCGCCTTTGACAGTAGGACTCAAGGCGACACTCTGCACAATTCTTCCTGATTTTGAATATATGTGTATTGTGTATTAGTGTGCAGGGGGCTGTTTTCCTTGCCTTGGACCTGGTTCAGAACGGTTCTGTGGAGCAAGTACCCTCTCCAGGTTATCTCTGGCCCTCCTGCAGAGCAGTCCACTGTGTAGCATCCTAGTGAGGATAACGTTCTTCCATGCCCAGAACTGGGATCTGAGGGGCCAGTTAAAAGAACCACTTCTGCCCTAGTCTCAGTATTCTGCCTAATTCATTCCTTGGAGCTTATTCGCTAAAATACTGTCAGGCCTCTTTTTGTTCTGTCTTATAAAGCAGCTTCTATCTGGAAAACCACTGGTACTACCCTTGCCTGGGTTTGTTTCCAGCGCTTGGCTGTGCTTGCAGGCCTTCCTATACACTTGCATCAGACTCTTGTGACTGTGTTGCTTTTCCAGACACTGTAGTCCCACAGGCAGCTCGCCTATGGTGGTACTGCTGCCAAAGTGGGCAGTACCATTTACCTGCAGGTGCTCCAGCTGGAAGTAACCTGTTATGGGTGTGGAGAAGTAGGGGTGCCTGTCAGTGGTGCTGCCAGCTTGTGCTGGCCTGACGCTGCTGTGGGAGCTATAGTCTGAGACTTCATGACTGAGCTGTGAAGAATTTCTTCCTTTTCCCTGACTGTCACATGTCTGTTCTGTTGTGTACATGAAGTTCCCAGCACCAGAAGGGTGAGGCTCTGCCAGCCCTTATTTTAAAGGGCAAGCTCTCCTTTCTGCATCAAAAAATTAAGCCAAAGTAACTTGACAGATTTTTAGGATTTAATAGTATACTGTAAGAACCGTGTTCAGATAAATCTTTGAAAATATATTCTGTTATCTGACAGGTATGAGAAGCCTATGGACTGATTAACTGGTATTTGTTAGAAGCTTAATAAGTTAGAGTCTTAATGACTGACTGTATCCCCAAGAGTTGTTCTAGGTATTATCCTAGGTGTGGGGAGTGATGTTAACATTGACCAAGCCTGTAGACTTAGAATAAAACTCATGGACTGAGACTAAACAGTTGAGTGGCAGTTGGTTTTGCAGACTCCTGTATTCTGATAAGCTTGTCATCTTTCATGGGTCAGGAAAGTCCTTTTAAGCATATTTCCTGTTAAACAATTATCAAAGCACTGCCAGGAAAAATGAGGATTCTGTATTGCTTGTCTAACAAATGAATGCTACCTTAGCAGAAGCAGGTGTTAGTTGGTTTATAAGCCAGTAGTGCTGATGTTTCCTTCCACTGGTTTTAGCTGGTTTTTAGCTGGTTTTTAAAAAATCTATCACGATTAAAGCGTCTTATATAAAGAATTTTTATTTCCTGGCAAAAATGCTGAAGAAGGGACAGTTGACTGAGGTTGTTACATTATAAATTTCTTGATTAATCTGATTTAGAAAGTAGATGACAGATACTACCCTATTGTGTGTTTTATTTGGCTGACAATCAGTGTTAGTCTGAACTACAATAAGGGTTATTTAGCTGAACTGCATTATTTGTTTTAATCTTTCTGTTCCAGTCAGCACACAAAATATAACTTCTTGAGCCTTAAGCCAATATGACTTTCACTTCCTTTTGAAATGGATTTAGCAATGCAACTTTTTTTTTAAACGTAGCAAACTAAAACATAACAAGAATCTTTGACCTTTTCTGCTGCTCTTAGTCACTTTAACATTTTTTTTCCTTTTTAGAAGCACTCGTTGGAATGCTTTATACATTATGTTTTTTAGTGGTTCCATGTTTAGGGTATTGTACTTATTTGTTCACCTCCTCTATAGATAGTTTCAGATAAAACAAAAAAGTGCTGACCCTTGAAAACTGGATGCAATTAGCAGCACACACCTAACTTATACTTTCTTCTTAAAACTGTTTAGAAATATGCTTTTATATATATATTTAGGCATTTGAACTTTTCAATTTGCTGATTTTTTTCCAGCTTCTGTCCCTCAAAATTTAATCAAGGCTACTACATTAAATGTGTATTGAGAAATCTGCTTGTTTTCCTTGTGGATACAGACATGGTGATTATTTTTGACATGTGAACTACAGGTTTATGGTTATGATTATGCCCACTTACAAATGCTTGCAGTGTAGGTGCCTTATGGAAGTGACTTAAGTGTAATGTAGAACCAGTGCTATGGCTTTCCAAGTATTACTTTACAAAGTTCCTAAAATGAACAACAGGTGGTATTTAACTAGAGTTTAAAAAAAAAAAAAAACCAACCAAACAAATATTTAACTACATATTTAATTTTATTTTAACCGGAAATTCTGATGTTTTAAAAAGCCATGTAAGCATTTTCTTCCTACTTGGGTGATCATGTTTTTTTAGTCTAGCTACCCCTAATTTAAGTCTATACAAGCTTATAACTGAGCTGCCTAGCAATCACTTTGGTGCAACTACTGGATTCTTTTTTTTCTTCAATTGTAGGACCACAGGTTGTTGGGGATCTGTTCCTTGAAGTTATTAGAGCCTTTTATTCCTACTGCAAAGATGCACTTGGTTCTGATCTCAAACTTAGCTACAATCAAAGTGGCAACATACTTGCAAGGTATAACTATAAGTTTTCAACTATGAACTGAAACTGCATCATTTATATTAAGCTAACTTATTAAAATCTAACCAATTTAAGGAAGGTTGGGTTTTTAACAAAATGCCCTTCTGTACAGAAGATGAGATTTTTCCATGACTTCCCTTTTTCCCTACACACGCTTGATTTCACTTTGATTAGCAGAGAAGAAAATGAAGTATGCTGCATATGATTGGTGTTAAATAAATCCAGTTATATTGGCCAAGAATCGGCCTGGTGACAGAACTCTTAGCCCTTTGATTTTCAAAGTTGGAGGCTCAGTTTCTTTCATCTGGAAGAAAGATGCTCAAACTCTAGCTATTCCAGAATGACTTAGTCCTTGATTCAAAAGAATTGATGTCTTTTAGGTTGTAGAGAAAGGGAGGAAAAGATTTTAGAATGCATCAGCTAATACTGTGATTTGCATGCTCCTATAATCTTCACTGACATCATGTCTTTCTTTTTTCCTTTTTTTTCCCTTTCACACAGTGCAATCAAAGAGAACAAAAATGCTTCGGAAATTGTCAAAACAGTCAATTTGTTGATCACATCCTTAAGCACGGATTTTCTTTGGGATTACATGACCAAATGTTTCGAAGATTGTTTCAGGTGTTTATGTTGTCAAACAATAGTGCTCCTCTTAAAAATACCACTTAAGAGCTATCTATGTAAGATAATAAAGTGTACTGAAACATTTAAATTCTGGAAGGGACGTAATACATGTTAGAATCAGACAGATATGTAAGTTGCATCCTAAAATAATTCAAGAATGCAACCAGGTAAGCAATTAGATGTAAACTAGCAATCTGAGAACAAAAGAAATTACCTTCAAAATAACTGCTGGAGGAGGAAAAGGTTTGAGAGGGGAGGTGGAGAGGTCTTCCTTGGAAGAACAAGTGGGTTTTGAATAAAAATAAGATTTCTGTCTTTTTATCTCTTTCTAAGTATAAGAGAGAAGATTATACTTCTAGTAGTAAGATCGTGTATATAGATTCGATCTGAAAATTAGAAGCACTTTAGCATCCCACATGCTACAGTTTAGGTGGTTTTGACAGAATGTTTTATCCTGCTGTATTAGAAGTCCCATTTTCCTTTGCTTCAGAATGCCTAGCTGTTCAGTATTTCGCACTGGTTTTGATGAAGCTTTTTTTTATTGTAACAAGAATTTTGACTGGAAAAAAGCTTACAGAATAATGTTTCTCTCAATCCAGAAACAAATCCACACAGATGAGAGATCCTCTTGAAAATATTAGCACTTCTCCTACCATTTCAGAGCTCTGCACACTATTGATGTTCCTTCTTGATGTGATTCCTTTGGTAAGGCAACCTGAAGTTAACTGCTTTAAAGTCTTTAGAAACTTAACGTCAAATAATTCGTATTGTGATTACCTAAAATGAAAATAGGCAAATTGACATATGTGTGCAGATGCATGCTATGTCCTGCGAAGTATAGTTTTCTGTGCTGACTTACATGTGGCTACCTGTGCTATTGCCTAGCAAAATAAAAGTTGTTTGCATTTTAATATATGGTGATTCTATCAAAGGATTGAAAAAAATGTACCTTTTGCTTCTTGTGTAAATAATTTCCTGGGACGTTTTGGTCTCTTAGTAGCTGGCTGACTATCATCAGATTTTTAGGGTATAATTCAGTGTTCATCACGTAGAATGAAGAAAGGAGGAATAGCACTGAAGCAAGTTTGTACAGCTTAACCATTCATGAACTGACTTTATCAATCATTAATCAGTGTTGCTAGACAGCTGAATAATAATATGTGATAACTATTTTAAACAATGCTTATTTATTTTAGGAACTCTACTCTGAAGTGCAGACTCAGTACCTTCCACAGATGCTCAGTTGTATGGTGCAGTCTCTCCTGGAAAATATGGAAGTATTAGGTTTACCAGAACTCACTCATGCCTTAAAGACCTGTTTTAAGGTGCTTAGCAAAGTGCAAATGCCGCCTTCCTATTTGGACATTGAGACAGGAAGTGGAAATGGGGTAGGTGCTTTTCAGCTACTCATAGATGTTTAAAATTGTTAGTGACATAACTTATTTTAAAATGCTAATTCTCCTAACTTAAACCTAGGTGATAGCTGCAGCAATAAAGATTTTTGAAACTTATCTTCTTTGGCCCCTTCCAGAGCTACCTGATGCCTTGTTACTGGGTATTCAGTTCTGACTTATTTGAATTATTTGTGACAGTGAAGGACTATAGTCTTGTCTGAAACTGGGACTATAATCCTACCTCTTGAGAAGAATGTGATCTTAATGATTTTGAAAAGGCACTTGTGATCATGCAGTTGCTAAAGATTCAAGTTGCCAAATCAAGCCCAGCTTTACAGCTGGTTAGGTCTGCAAGGCTTTCAATATTTTAATTTAACACAATGTAGTATTATTTGTGTGTAAGAGACCATGATAGGGAATGAGGAATAGATGGCATAAAGCAGTCACACAAGCACAGCCTGCCAAAGTTTTGCAATAAAACAAATATATGCATTTGACTAGAAATAATCCAGCATAATACCATTCTAGTAGTGAACTGATTTTAAGGAAACATTTCCATTTGCTATGGATCCATATCTGTAGCTATGGATCTGTTGGTGTTTGAGTCAAAGTGAGAGGATTATACAAACATTTGTTAGGTTTTAAATGCAGTTGAACTGCTTACAAATAACTATGTCTAATAATTTTGTAGAAGTAATCTGTATCTGAAAATTGCAACTACTGGGGTTTTTTTCTGTCATTGCTGTTCTCCAGTCCCTGCCACGGTTCTACGTAGTTTAAAATTATCTACACAGTGCCATGTTAGCCACATTAACATTTCTGTTTTAGAGCCCAGTGAAAAAGGAAAATGTGGACATAACCTTGGAGACTAAGTCTGTGCTGCAGGAGGAGGATGAGACTCCGTTCCCTCCCCTGAAGTCAGAAGACAGTGGCATTGGTCTAAGCGCTTCCTCCCCAGAGCTCTCTCAGCACTTGGGGGTGCCAACTGTGACCCTTGAGAGAGATGGTGTCTGGAAGAAAGGGGGGAGCATTCAGAAGACTTTGTATTGCATCCAAGAGCTGGTTGCCAAGTTTTCCAGTAAATACATTTTTGGGGTGCAATTTCAAGAAACAAGTAATGAAAGCATCTCAGCAATGAATCTGAGTGGAAAAGAGAAAAAAGAGAATGGCTACAGATTACCTGAAAGTACTAGCAAGAAAAAGAGCCCATGGGATGCAAAGCAAATCACTGTACCTCAGTTTAAACAAATGCTTTCAGACTTGTTCTCAGTTCGAGGGTCACCATTCAAGAACAAGAGTTCTAATCCTCTTCCTTCTGACTGCAACTCTGGTAATAAAAAGGAAAAGGAGGAAGAAGAGTGGGACTTAGAACAAGTGATGCTTGTCTTGGAACCCCTTAGAGGTGATTGCAAGGAAGCTTTTGCTGCAGCTTGTCACCTTTTGTTGGATTGTACCACATTCCCAGTCTATCTTTCAGAGGAGGAGACGGAACAGTTGTATCTCTCTCTGTTTCAGGTTCCTGGTAAGAAAAGTTTCCTTTACTGGACAACTTGAGCATTTGAGGTTGCAAATAGCAGTTTGAGCTTGGCTATTTGGAAGACATGTGACCAGGGCCAGTAGTAATGCCTTTTGACAGGGCTGAAGGCAAGTTGCATGTGAATTAAAGACTTACCCACGTCAGCATGTGTTTTGTGTTTTGCAGCTGAGGGACACTTTTTACCAAGCTTTTTAAATTCACATTCTTTTAAAAACTTTCACTACAAAACTTGTAGCTGAAGGGATTAAAAGACCTTCTGGCCTGTAGAGCCTTGTGGCATGGTTCGGGATTTTCAAGAAATCTGCCCCGCTCCCCATCTGTGTGTCTGTGTCCCCCCTGCAAAAAAAAAAAGGATATATTAGAGGAAGATGGGTGTAGGTGGAAGACTGGAGCTCTAAACCATAACTGAAGCAAAACCAGCTCTTTCCCTAACCCTCAGAATTCAGAGGAGTCTGATGTAAGCTAACACATAAGAATAACCTTGTATAATTGGACAGCCTGTTTTTTCTGGGAATTCAAATTCATTTGCTTTGGCAGGAGCAGATATTGGCCTGAAGGCTAGTTGACAAGATAGGTTTGTAGTGAGTGGAGAGGTGGGAAACTGGAAAATTAGGTTCTCTTCCTCACCTCACTACAATTTTCTGCTGTCTTCCTTAGCAAAGTGATGATACGCCCATCATCTACATGGGTGAGCTGTCTGCTTGACATGGACACTTTTGCATATTTGCAGTGCCTTCCATGTGGTCAGCAATGTAGGTGAACTTAGAAGGCTTGCTTTCATAATTGTGTTTCTTTGGAATGTCATCCTAGGATTATAGAAGTTTATTTTCAAACTTCTTTTCAACTGCACAGCCTGGAGAATACAGTAAGGGTTAAAGCCAAGAGGAGAGAACCTCTGATAATGAAGGTCTGGGTTGAATGTGATACAGAAGTTGTCTGATGTGGAGAAGGAAGAATGGTCATTTTGTTATGGTAGTAAAGCAGTTAAAACATTGGGTTTTGAAGCTGGAGTTGTGAACTCATACTTCAGACTGTCTCCAGTCAAGCCTTAATAAGACTTTATCTGATTATTTACTCAGGAGAGGCAAAGATGGCTTGACTTGATGTTAGCCGTGTCAGTTCCTTGTGTGCTTCATGGTTTCTGAAATGATATGCCTTAATGCTACCTGAAAGAGCATCCTTGGATCAGCAGACCTCTGTTGTTGTTTTTGACAATGACAGCTGGAAAACAGCAGCTGTAAAAACTAGTTGTGAATAAACATAAACTGAAAAGCAGAAATCCACTAGTTACTGGGTTACTGAGGTCCTGCCACAGCTTTCTGCTGGGAGAAATAGGGAAGAGAATATAGCTTGCTTTGAAGCACGTCCCTTCTGAAGTAAGGGACACGATGATAGCATGACAGTTGGATTTGGGCAGTCATTTTTGTCTCTTGGTCCTGGGAGCTTGATTGAAAAAATCTTCAAAATATGACCATAACCTTGAGATTATTCAAAAACTTTTTTCTCACTTGTCTTCTAAGGAGGTTGTGATGCCAGCTTCCCTCTGTGGCTGAAGTCCTTAATGACAATATGCTGTTGTGTGAATGACTGCTATGTTCAGAATGTGTCCATCTTCACATTGCTGGAGGTCATCAACCATTCCCAGTCACTGGCACTTGTGATAGAAGACAGAATGAAGCGGTACAAAGTATCTGGCCACAACCGCTTCTTTGGAAAGCTACAGATGGTCACCCTTCCTCCCATTGCTCCTGGAGTACTAAAGATCATCTCAGAGAAAACAGATTTCTACCAGGTGTCAATTTTCTTTTTCTTTTTTACTGCCTAACTACACTGAACCTCTGAGGATGGGATAGGAAAGAAAATGTTATTTGCATGGATGTTTGGGGGCAGCGTGTTTGTGTTACAATGACTGCTGTTTTTTGCTTCCACAAGCATATGAAAGCAATTGTATTATTTTTTGTGTGCTTCCCAATGGGATGTTCAAAAGTGGCAGGTTATTTTCAAATTGCTGTTTGGTTTTGTGTCCAAATCCTTGGGGGACAGGTATAGTTGATTTCTAACTTGAAGAGTTGGTTTAGTTAGCTTTGACACCACCCTAAGTTTTCAGATAAGAGAAAATGTTAATGGGTGAATAATAATGATAACATTCGATCCTCCTTGTTTTGAGTATATATATTTCAAAGATGCTTTCCTTCTCCTGACTTTATTGATATTAGTGTTGATATGAGGGTTGGTTCCAAATTTTTCTTAATTACTGTTTCCAGTTGCTGTGCATGACACATGTAAAATCTGTTAACTTTTGACTCAGAAAGTAGAAGCAAAAATGCTTTTCTTAACTTCTGGTGCATGTACGTTTGAATTACCTGTCCTACTAGGGTAGGAAGGTTGCATTCCTTTAGGTCTGAGTGTATGACCTGAATTCTTGCTCTTTGCTAAACTAAGAAAATTTGGAAACCCCTTTTGGTAATAGAGGGCATTTATGCAATGGAAATCTTTTAAGTCACGGAAGAAATGGCACTTAGTTGTTGTTGTTGTTTTTCCCTAGAGAGTAGCCTGTGTGCTCTGGAATCAGCTGAACAAAGAGACACGGGAGCATCATATTGCCTGTGTGGAACTGTTCTACAGGCTGCACTGCTTGGCACCTTCAGCAAATATCTGTGAAGACATTATCTGCCATGCACTTTTGGATCGTGATAAAGTAAGTCCTGTATTCACTGAAGCCCATTCATCACTGTAGAGTTGTTCCAGTCCTTCCCAGACTGCCTCCAGTTCCCTACCCCCCCATGTCTTCACTCCCATGGTCCCTCTGTCTTCCAAGAGTCCGACAGACTCTGTCCACACCTTTCCAATTCCCTGGGATTTATTCATCATGGGACTACTGATAAACTTAATCCCTGGATACAAGCCCTATTATTCAATGCTGGAGTTTTTTTAGTATCAGCCCAAATCATGTAGTATCTAAAAATTTGCAGTTTTTGTCAGTATTTCCAAACGGACCCGGCTCCACCAGTAACTCTAAAATAATTTTATTTTGTGTTGATTTTGTAAATTTCATATTCCAGCAAAAGACTTTATTACCTTGTAGTGTATGTCAACATAATGTTGAACTTGTGTCCACCTTACTATTTAGTTCTCATAATAAGTAAGCCGTATTTCAAGTGAGCCAGTTATTAATTATTTTACTTGCCTAGTTTAATTACAGAACAGTTCTTTAATAACTTACAGTATATTTGTGAGAAGTGCCTTGCACAATAAAACTTAAAACAGCCACCTGCAGTCTTCAGTGTTGTTGTTGTATCTTTGCTCTTGCAATTTTGAAACTTAAAAGTTTTGAAAGCTTTTAAAAGATTTCCAACAAAATTACCAATAACAAACACTACCTAATAAACCAATGTCTTCCCATTTCTCATCCAACTTTTAAACCTCCCTAACACCAAACCAAGACTAAAATGTTTACACATAAGAGTCCTGAAATCCATTTTTGGTTTATTGGCACATCTTTTTTTTTCCTCCTCCTACAAACACTGTGGCTGTTAAGTTTTGGTTGTGCTTCATGGACACATGGCATTTTAGTTTAGTCTACTACAAAATAGAGAAGTGCTCTCAAACTACCTGAGAAGGATTAGCAGTCATCTACACAATAACTGTTGTTCTGCTAAAGGTTTAAAAATCACTAAAACTTTACTTGGAGATAAATGCTGCAAAAAATATGTATCTGTCTTGTTTCCTTGCACAGGGGACAAGGCTGGAAGCACTGTTCAGATTCTCTGTCATGTGGCATCTGACCAGAGAGATCCAAGGCAGCAGAGTGACTTCTCACAATCGGTCCTTTGATAGGTATTTTCCATTTCCACTGGCTTAGACTTACATTTATATATTTAACTATATTATGCATTGTTCTGTTCTTTTTTCTGAGGTGGGAAGAAGCTCTCTGTAGAGAGAACAAAAAATGAGTAAAAGGAAGATCTTCACCTTTCTTGCACTATTACCTTTGCAAAGCACTCTGTGTGCATGCTGCACTTCCTTGTGTGAAGGAAGCTTCTGTAAAAATAGAAAGAGCTTCATATATGAAGAGTAGCTTGCAGACAAGTTTCTGCATAGCAGAATTTTCTGTCTTGGAATGGGTTACATTTTTTTCAGCTACTTGTGGAAACAAACAAACCAGCAAAACATTTTAGTTTTACTTCCTATTTATGACATCACAACCTTTGAATAAAATGAGACAAAAGCATTAAGAGTCTTTCTAAATAAGTACATGAAAGAACTTTAAAATACGCTGCTCTTCTAGAGTGTGAGTATATTTATGGCCTTGCTTCTACAAATGCATGTTTGTAGTTGACCTCAACTCAGGAAAATGTGCATGATCAAGCTGTTGTTAGCAGACATGAGCCATTGGCTGGTGCTTACTTGAACATGCACTGTGTCTGTTCCCTGCCACTATTTTGTTGTTTGCATTAACTTTTTTAGGGATTTCAATTGTACTTCTTCGTTCTGATTTCTCCACTCAGGTCTCTGTTTGTGGTACTGGACAGTCTCAATTGTTCAGATGGCGCAATTGGTGCTGCAGCACAGGGCTGGCTGATCCGTGCTCTTTCACTTAATGATGTTGCACGGATTCTTGAACCAGTCCTGCTGCTGCTGCTTCATCCAAAGACACAGCGCACGTCCATCCACTACATCAAACAGAAAAATTCAGCAGGTAAAACTGTTCTTGGACTGAAACTATAAGTGCTAACATAGCATTGCATACTCCTGAACACCTACTGAAGGTAGTCTCTGAAGTGCAATGGCATCCTATTACCCTGAGTTGCCTTGTATCAGTTCTGTACATTCCTCCTCATCTAAGTACTTCTAGTGATGCCTAAAACAGAGTTCAGGAGTAAGTCATGCTAGTTGAAGGCCTAATGTTCTTTTCTATTACAGTGGCTGCGCCTACACTGTTGGTTTGGATTGCTCCCTGCTTTGCTCTGGGATCTTGTCCCACAGTTCTCATTGCCATTCCCTGGTGATCCACACTGCATGGGTGTTCATTGTTCACAGGATCCCTTCTCGAGCAAAACTAGGCCTGCAACCAAATGAAATCCAGGAGCAGTTTGGTGACTGTGTCAGTCCAGGGAACTGTTCCAGTAGTCAGGATGGACAAGCAAATCTCGCTCTCTCCACCCATTCTTGCCCCGGCACACCATGCACCCTCATACCAAGTTTATTTATTCAGAATATTTTTTGTTAATGATTCCCTCAGCATCATGTTAAAATAATCAGACAGGTTGTGAGGAACATCTTGCTGTTTAGGGCACACCACGCACAGAAAAAAACCCCAATTTTGCTAACTTCTAAAAATTAAAATGTCTTTGTCCAAAGAAGATCCATCTTGATTCAAGAGGAGAGCTGAGCCCTTGTGGCGTATGTCTTGAGGTATCCCAGGTCTAGGATGTAGAAGCAAAGAGATATGTTTGGACCTGAAGATAACCTCCAGCCACCCAAATTTAGGAATGTGGCAGGGCATCTTTACTTTGACAGGCTAAATCTGACAGCTGGAAGATGTCCATTTTAAGACCTGTAATGAGAACCGTTGTGAACTACGTATTATCTGTGTGTCAAGTGTGGAACAGACAAGTGTGACAGAGACCTGTGGGGAGCAGCTGAGGAAGACTGAGACAGGTATGGAGTCAGGGTTTGCTCCCAGTGTGGAGTCCTGCGAAGGCTGGCAGTCTGTTCAGGTTTGGGATTGCTGGGAGTGATACGGGTACGAGACACTCTGCACCATTTGGCCCAAGTAGCCAAGGTTGTTTCCTGGAGCAGAGCAGGAAGACAGTGGAGAAGTGTCTGGTAGTTTTGTGTAAAGAAACTTCCGTGTCACCTGTCTGTCTCATTACTGTTAACCTAGCTGTCAGCTTGCATAATTGTTTTTCTGTCTTGACTGGCAAATATTTAGATGGCAGACATTTATAGCATCCAAAGGGACCTGTTTATTAGATGCTATACAAACACAGTGCTAATATATTCCTTCCTTGTTCCACAGCACGTAATCAAGGAAAACATTAGCTCTCAAAAAAAGAAAAGAAAAAAATTCTTCTGTCCTCCTCATTTCCCTCCTGATCTCAACAAACATTTTATGCTCAGGAAGCATAAAAAATTATCACATCTAGGGAGTCATAGCGTAAGAGAAACAGCATGTGCTTTATGTTTTGATCCTATTCTCTTGCGCTTACAGTAGGTTAGGACTGCTCTACCACCTCAAAAAAAAAAAAATTCTTGCCTTAACCCGGTTTTTTTTTTTTTTTAGCTCCACTTGTTACAATTAATAGTAGACTAAGGCAGAGTAACTTTTTAACTTTTTTTTCTTACAAAGACACATTCAATATAAAGCATGTTGTGTGGAATAGACTATTATATGCTGGTTTTGAACAAAATAATTTTTTTTTCAGAATATATATGTGATTGGTTTTGCAAGAAAAAGGCCTCTCTGAAAGTGTCTGGCATCTCTGAGAGCAATTCTGAGGAAAACCTTCCACTGAGCCAGTTTACTACCGTGGATAGAGAAGCAATTTGGGCAGAAGTGGAAAAAGATCCAGAGAAGCAGGAGTTAAAAAATGAACAGTCTGAAAACGATGGCTCTTGTAATCTAGTGACTTCACATGAAGCAGATGGTGACCAAGATAACAGTGAGCACACAGAATCAGCAGACACCAGCACAGGCCATGACAGTGAAAATACATCCTCTTTTTCTCCTTCTCCGGAGCTGCAAGAAGTGAGCAATGAGGACAATGACAGTGCTGCAACTGATGGCAAAGAGACCACAAACCATGTGAGTTCTCTCAATGCATTCCTTCCTGAAAGCTCCAAATCCAGTGTAGCGCTAAACCTTGTGCGTGCCGACTCTGAGAGGACTCAAGCGTCAGAGTCTCTGTCAAGTGATGAAGAGGTGGACTTGGAGCTCCAGGAAATTACCCATTCTAGGTTGCTCAAGCAGCAGAAGGAAAAACAGGAGATGATTGAGGCGCTGTTCAAACACATGCTGGTTTATTTGCAGCCTTATGATTCTAAGCGGGTATTGTATGCTTTTTCTGTTCTGGAGGCAGTGCTTAAAACAAACCCTAAAGAATTTATTGAAGCAGTAGCCAGTACAAGCATGGATACCAGCTCCACAGCACATTTGAATCTTATTTACAATCTCTTAGCTCGCCACCAGGAAGCTCTTGTAGGGCAGAGTTTTTATGGGAAGCTTCAGACTCAGTCCCCAACTATGTGTCCCCATTCTCTTCTAATAGAATTGCTCACTTATCTCTGTCTCAGTTTTCTGCGGTCATACTATCCATGCTACTTGAAGGTCACACACAGAGATGTGCTTGGCAACAGAGATGTTCAGGTAAAAAGTGTGGAAGTCCTGATTAGAATGATGACCCAGCTAGCTACCATGGCAAAGGCAGCAGAGAACAAGAACATAGAGTTCATACGCAATTTGCTAGGAAGATGCAAAATTCAGGAGTTTGTTCTCCTTTCTTTGTCTGCATCTATGTATACAAGTCAGAAACGGTATGAACTGCTTATGGCAGATGGAGTTAATAATGTTCATGAAGAAGAAATCTTTGAAGAGACCCTAATCAATTTTGGCCATGATCAAATATGGAGCGAACACCCACTCCAGATTGAGTTGCTGAAGCTCTTGCAGGTATTGATTGTTTTGGAGCACCATCTTGGACAGACTCACGAGGAGCAGGAGAATCAGCCAGACCTCTCTAAGGAATGGCAGCAGGCTCTTAATTTCCAGCAGGCTATTGGTGCAATGCAATATGTCTATCCGCACCCAATAACTTCACAGGGATTATTTGTCTCTGCTGTGGTTAGAGGTTTGCAACCAGAGTATGGCTATGGGATGCATCCCACTTGGGTAGGCTTAGTCACATGTTCCCTGCCCTATTTTGGGAAGTCTTTAGGCTGGACTGTGGCACCATTTGTTGTACAGATATGTAAAAACCTGGATGAGCTTGTCAAACAGTATGAAAATGAAGCTGTGAAGACATCTGCAAAAACATCTGCAAGGTAAGAAGGGTCTGCAGTGTGGGATTTGTTATGCTGAAACTCTTTTAAGTTCCTCTTACTAGAGTGTAGTGCGTAGTAATTTACTCTTTTAGCATTGTGGTTCCCAGAGCCTGATTCTCAAACCCTGCGGCACATGCAGGCATCTGTCCCTTATGACCACATGGGGTGAAGGCAGTATCTTTGCAGCAGGGCTCATTGCGGTTGCAAGAATGACCAGCAGCTGTGATACTTCCTGTTCCCCTGTGCCTGCCATCCAAGTAAAAAGAAGTTCCCTGTTTTGCAAAAAGCAGTGATTTTGGAGTACTAATTGGGAGAGACACCCTGGAGAAGAAAAACACACTGATACTGTTCAGAATGTGCAATAAGTAAAAGGACTAGGGAAAAAATAATTAGACATGAAAGATTAATGGTGAGGTGGGGAATAATATTCTAAAAGATCTAGACAAGGAAACAGGGTTTTCCAAGCATAGTTTGTGAATCCTTTGATTTGATATTCCTGTCTGGTCATTCCAGTATTCTTTGAACAATTGAATAGAAACAGATTTCTACTGGAATTTTTAATAAAGGAAACACCACTTGGCCTGTTAACCTTTTTTTTTTTTTCTTTCTTTCTTTTTTTTCCCCCCTACAAAGCTTAACTTCTAAAAGAGAAAATGTTACACCTGATTACCCACTAACCCTTTTGGAAGGTCTGACAACCATTGGTCACTTCTGCCTTCTGGATCATCCTAACCCAACTAAAAAGGTAAGTGCTTAATGCCTACCACTCACTTCACACCTTGACACCAGTTTGTCAAAGTATGCATCCCTTTTTCATTCAGAGGTGAATATAAGCAGCGCTTGTACGAGAAGATGACCTAAGAGAAGCCTCACAGCACACCAAAAGAAGTGAACTAAGTAAAAGTGTAGGGTAGGGGACTGAACTTAATTTTTTTTTTTATTTGAAGACAGGAAAGTTAATTTTAAGCAGAAGACATTCGTGATGATCTTGGTCATGCAAATATTAGTCCTGTGTAGCTTGTCTACAGTTGCTCTGTCATTAACAAAGTCTTCTATTTTCTTTTGAGTTGATAACGTGCTGATGTGTTTTCCACAGTTTTTATTCCTATATAACATTTGTCAGAAGAGGATATTATCCTAACAATTTCCTAGGCAAATCAGTTCTCTCTGTGCCAAAATAGTGAACAGCAAATTCAGTAGACTCTAACAGCAGCAGTATAGTTCAGAAATAGAATGGTTGAATTATTTTTAAAGTTGTCATTACAAAAGTTGATTATAATTCTCCTAATTATAGAATAAGAGCGGTCACTCTGTGGTGCATAATATAATGTATTCTACTATTCATATTTTTGTTTTTTCTAGTCATCATGTTTAGCTGAACCTGCACACCTGAGAAATGCTAGGAATGCCATTTTGGAAGAATTGCCTCGCATTATTAATACCTTGTCCCTTCTTTGGAGTGTTATAAAGAGGGAAGACTCTCAAAAAAGACCAACTGACTTCTTTGGAACAGCTAAAGGCTCTTCTTCAGTCTACTTTAAAGCAACCAAAGTAGGAGTTCTTTTAAACTGCTGTGTATCTCATCCTCCTTATCATCCCCTCCCTCACCAGTGTGTTTTACATAGAGTTCATAGGAATAGTTTTGTCATTCCCAGAATGATATTGGGCCACAAAGAATTTTTGAAGAAATCTCCTGATCTACAGACTTGCACAGTACCCACCAACAAAAGTAGATTTTTCCCTGTTCTTTTTCCCCTCTGGACCCTTACCTGATCTGTTTAATGTTTTGCTTTTTCTGTGAGCTTCTGTTAATGACTGCTCTAGAACCAACCACCTCTGAATTGTCTGCACCTTCCNTAAATCATAGTAGTGAAAAATATCTGTAGGAGAAGAGAAAATATAACACAAGAAGTTATTTTTTCTATTTTCCAACAAATGTGCCTTCTGTCTGTAAGGAGGAGTTAGTTATGAGAGTATTTATGAGAGTAACTCATAAATAAATTATCAAAACTAGTCTGACTGCCAAGTATATACAGAGATTCTTTTGTTGTTGTATATTTTCTGAACATCTTGGGAAAAGGAAGAATGTTTTACAGACTGAGATAGCCTTTGCCTTGCAAAGTTTTAGCATTGACAGTTATTTTTTTTTCCCCTCTACAGACATTAAGAACTAAAATACTGGACTTCATGAATCCACTGACAGCACAACTTGGAATCCAGTTGATGGCAGCAATTGCAGCAGTATGGAACAGCAAGAAACCTCATAGGAATCAAAGTAAAATCAAGGTGAAACTAAAGAAAGGCACCCTTAGTTTTCCAGTGTAAAGGCAAATGTTACATTTATATGATCAGTTCTAATCTCTGGGCTTGTTTATATATTCCTTAGGGTTTTTTACATGTGACAATGTCAACCCACTGAAAAATCTGAAATGGTCTTATTTTACATAATTCCACAAAGCATCAGGACAGCAATTAAACATAAATAAGTAATCAAATAAAAAGGACAGTGTGGTAGTTTAAGTCTGATAGTAATAGCCATTTTTTATTCAGTACTGGATTATAATCTTAGGATTGCAACTTGCCAATTATATTTTAAAGGCCTTGGATCAGCTCCATTTCCAGAGAAAAGTTAGAGTTGTAGTATGTGTATTTTCTGGAACTAAGCATTTATGCTGAGTAGAACACCTCTTTCTTTTCTGCTTTCTCTTGAGCATAATGAAGCTGTTTTCAAGAAAGTGTTGGGAGAAGATTTGTATATGACAAGGTGTTGCATGCTTGATTTAACTTGTCTAATTTACGTTTTGTATAAGTATTGATATTTGAATAATCACACAAAAAGCTTTTTTCAGCTTCAAGTTTTGCCTGGTACAGTGATCTGAGGTGTGTGTCTTTTTTGTTTTGGTTTGGTTTGGTTTTTTTTCAGATTCTTCCAGTGGCTAGTGCATCTCAGCTTATTCTTGTAGACTTAATATGTGCACTTAACACATTGAAAATTGACACTATATTACATCTAGTCAAAGAGGTAGTCAAGAAACCATCACAAATCAAAGGCGAAGAGGTAACGGTGAAGATAATTCCATTTTCTTAACATATTCTATTCTGGATCTATTACAATGTCTCTTCTAAATATTGTTAGAAGGAAATGTTGGTTTGTTGGGTTGTTTTTAAATGT
>WEKW01022482.1:271-19335 GCA_013389905.1 Sula dactylatra
TGATTTTGCCCTGAAGGGCATTCTACTTACTCTACATCAGAATCCTATAACTGACCATATCAGGACCCTTGCAAGTTGTATTAGTAACTCTCACATGTTTTTTAAAATATTACAAGAGAAGATCCCCTTTTATATATTCCTTTGTGAGTAGAATATGATATATAACCAAGAATGTTGGAAGGCTCAAGTTTAATTCCCTTTCTGTGCCCAAGAAAATGTAAAATCTTATTTTCCATCTAGTGAGGGCCATAATCATCAGCAGTGAGTTATACTGGGCAACAGTGATTTCTTCCTGTCCTGCTGAATCAGAATTCCAGACTGAGTAAACCAAAAAGAAAGAATTGGTTTGGGCTCAGTGATTAAATGTGGAGAATAGAGTTCAGGTCTACTGCCATGCGTATGGATTCAATATGGAGGTTACATGAAATACGCAGTAAATTACAGCAGTTATCACTGGTTAGAAGAGTGTTATGGGACTTCCCTTGACCTGTCTTTGGGCACTCAATCCTATTTAAATAATCTAGATTTAGAAAAAATCAATTACTTTCTATTTGTGGTGTTCTTACATGCAGACACTATTTGATTCAGTGTCATCAGTCCAAAATATTTACAGTTAATTTTTTTTATCTTGACTCATGCAGAGGGGAGAATTATTCAGTTNNNTTCAGTTGTTTGCTTTTGATTTCTGAGATTCACAGTCTAGCATCATGCTAACACTGAGAACTGTATAAAAATTTGTAAATATTGTCTCATTCCTTATCTTTGAAATAAGGCTTCTAAGTATGAAAATAACTTCTTATTTTGAAATTTTATAAAATATGAATAAATCCCAAATCTTCTGCTGCTTTTTCTTTTGGGGGACTTTGGAATTTTTTTTTAAATATAAAAAGCTGCTTCTGGCAAGTTAGTCTCATAAGTTGGATTTACATAAATCTTCTAATAAGTAACACGGTTTGACTATAGAAATTCTCCTGCTGACCTCACTTGCCCAACACCGCAAAAAGACAGGAATCTATTCTGCCTTTTCATGTTGGCATTTGGCACACCAGTTGAGAGATTAAAATGTAATGTGTTGGGAGAAAACAAGTAGCAGTCTCTGTCAGTACGCAACAGTACGTTACCGGTCACCTCTTCTTGGGGTTTTCCTTATTTCAACTCTCTCTGTCTCTGTCTCTGTATATTTATCACCACCGTCCCTCCTACCTTTGGGATTCAGGATGTATGCATTTTCACATAGTCTTGTCTGAATTTTGTTATGCACCTGAGTTCCAGCAAGTATTATGGAGTGGGCTGGTTTGGGAGTGGCTGCATATTCCAGGAAAAAAAAAAGCATAAATCTCTTGGCCCTTCAGTCCTTTCTTCACTGAAAGGGTTGTCAAGCTCTGGGACAGGCTGCCAAGGGAAGTGATTGAGTCACCATCCTTGGAGGTATTTAAAAGACATGTATCGTTGCACTTAGGGATGTGGCTTAGTGGTGGACTTCATAGTGTTTGGTTTATGGTTGGACTCAGTGATCTTAAGGGTCTTTTCCAGCGTAATGATTCTGTGATTCCTACTGAGTCCCACTGAAGCAGGAAACTCAGAGAAAGAAACCTCTAGCCTCTCCCAGGAAACTGCACCCTAACCGCCCTCCTTTCTGCCCCCTTCTAACCTCTTCTTTCCTCCCCAGTTGGAGGTACAAGATTTCAAATTTATTTTTCAGTACAGAATCCCCTCCTTGACTGTTCTTTATCTTGAATAGTGCAAGTTCCTCTTTGAAATGCTCTGCTGTCCTCAGTTACAGGCGTGTCTTAGAGCTTTCTTTTAGTTCACAGTTCAACCTTCTGGTACACAATTTTAAGATGTCATATAATAATTGCTAGCACAAAAGGCTTGAGAAAATGACTGTCATATGTTTCAAATTGTTACATGATTTGTGGACTGTAGCTGTCAGTAACCTAAGGACACACTCAACACTATATCAGGAATAAATGACAAGCTGTGCTTATTTTATGGCACATAATTTAACAGTTTAACTGTGGACTCATTTAAAGGTATTGCATTATTCTACCTGGAAAAAAGAAGTATCTATATTATTATTGCCAAATGCTGTGATCCAGTCAAAGTGATTTAAGGAGATAGAATAATATACCCAGCTGACAATGTTTACTTCTGGCACTCTCAAAAATGGAGATCAGAATTGTTATTGCCAAAGCAGCATTATATGTAACTAGATACTGCTTAATAGCACAGGTAATGAGGCACCTGAAACTTACTTAGCCTCATTTCAAAACCTCTACATTTTCCAGTTTATTTCTTACACTTATTTTTGCAGAAGTGAATTCTTCCTTGCAGCCCCAGTTTTGAATTTGTACCAGACGAGGGAGGGTTAGTATGCATGCCTGAGCTTCTTTGTTACAGGTTTTTGACATTTCTTTCTTATGCTATCATTCTGTATTAATTCTATCATGTATTTCAATTGAGCAAAACAAATGAAAGCTGAAAACAAGTTTGCTTTTCTCTCTCTTGTTGATAGTACCTGGAGGTCTTCCTTTCAGAGCTGTGCATCAAAGTTTCAGAAATTGGGCATCTGTCATTCACTGTTTGTAGTAAGAACAACTCGAGGTTTTGCATACACACTATGTAAGGCATCTGGAGTGTCTGTCAGGAAGAAATGGAGCTGTAGTGCATATCCGAATAGGAAATGAAAGCAAAGCAAAGCAAAACTTAAGCCTTTTCCTCTAAAGGGACCTGCTTATTCCATAGATAGGGTGGGATGAAATCCTTAACATACTGCCTAAATATGAGGCTTAGTCTAGCATTTTCCTGTTAGGTTTTTCCCCCCCTTTTTTCACCCCCAAGATTCTAATTCCATAATCCACACAAACAAAATGGTAATATCAATCATTCTAGCTTCTGAAGTAGTCTTTCATACCTCCTGGTATCGCAAACATATTGCTTTGAATCAATATCGGGGTTTGAGATGTGGTCATCAAAATGTCTATAAAATTTTGCATTTCATTATAATTTACTTCTGCCAAGAACTGCTTCTGTTGATGCATTACATGGTGTTTCCTTTTATGTAACTGTAATGTATGTATGTGAATGTAATGGAAACGGTCATACATCAGAATTTTTGTGGTCTTGGTATTTTAATGAGCATATTTTCATCTTATAATATTCAGGCTCTGCTAGCTTTCTATTAGTTTTTATAAAATTCTGTTTATATTGATATAATTTGATTATATCCCATGCATTACATGCATAGCCTAAAGATCACTTCCTTTCAGAAGTCTGTAAGTAGTAAAGGCATAGTCGACCCTTTTTTTTTGTGATTGATTTCCTTCAGATTTTGCATTATTTATGTTACTATAATGATCTTCCTCTTTAGCATTAAAAGCATGATCCTCTCACAGCTGACACATCTTCACAGTTAGATGGACAGTTCTTCTGTCATTTCTATACACAGGCTTTGTCTTTCCTGATAGAATTTGTCTCTGACAACATCACAATCAGGTGCCTGTCTTCCATGACTAGGTTGTGTGAGTTCTCCATCAGACTCCTGCACTAAACCCGCTGCAGAGGAGCACATCCTCTATGCAAAGCAGAGAATTTATTATCTGTTCAAGTCTTAAAAATTAATTCAAAGATTTATTAATAGTCCATTTGTGATGATAGTAATGGTTTCAGTCAGATTAGATTTGCTTAAGACTAATAAACAAAGCCTTTCTAGTATCTACCTCTTTCTCCAGTGCTATGCTCACCCTTCCAGGGTCACCTCGGCTCCTGAGGCCAGTGGCTTCAGTCTGAGAGGATGGGGTTATGATGAGCTGTCACCATCCAAATTCCTCAGCAGGAGAAGGCTGTTGTTTGTAGTGGGGAGATTACTTCTCTCAAGGATTTATCATGTTTATGAATAAGGTTTCTTCTTCTCTTCAGTGTCAGCTCGGGGGCATTGTGTTTTTGTTAGCATGCTTTGTGGCTTGGGTTCTTGCTCCTTGTTCTCCTTGTTACCCTTGAAACTGGTTTTGCCTCTCTTCCAGGATTTTATTTCCTTATATAACCAGTAATTGACCATAGTTGAGTTGTCTGTAACCCTCCAGTATCAATCTGTGCCCCTGCTTCAAGGCTTCTGCTATCATCCCATGTGATATTCCCTCCATTTTAATGGAGGGCCATAGACAGCTCTACACAGAGCAAGTACTTGGTATTACTATCTCTTAGTTACAGAACATTTATAACAATAGGCATCACATTTAACAACTGTGCAAAGCGAAGCAAAAGTTAAATCAAAGTAGGTAGCAGCCACTTGATCATTGACAATTTTGGTTACAGCTAAACAAGCTAAAACATGGGTCTAGGCAGGCCAGGAGAAGTCTAGGCAAAGCCTGATGAGGCCCTTGTGGTCAGCATATTGCAAAGCCTGCAGCCCATTGTCAGAGCACTGTATTAGTGGAACTACGAGACAGCGTTTTCTTATTTCACACTTTGGTTGATGAGTATTTAATATAGTGACCATACCCTATTTCTTCTTTTATATTTTGTGTGTGTGTGTGTGTGATTTTGTTACATGTTATAATCCAGTTTTGCATTAAGGGTTTAAAAACTTTTTCAAAGCATAATAATATAATTTCCCTGTTGCAGGATCATGCAGTTCTGCTGTGGCTAAATTTGATAAGCTAAACAGCTTTGTGAAACTGGCATCTCTTCTGACCCTTTAGTTATTTGATTTTGATTTTCACTGACTTTGTTTTACACATTTCTGAATTATCACTTCTTTGAAACACACCCCTGAGAAATGCAATTAAATAAAATCTGGTCATGCTTGCTTGAAAAATTCATGCCATCACAAGACATTTAAGTTCCGTGTTAACAAAGGGATAATCTTTCCAGTTAAAAGTGCATGGCAGTTTATTATGGAAGCACTGCTGTGAGGGGAACATATGCTATTTTTTGCACCATGGTAATTGCACAGTGAGATTTGGATTATGCAGGTTTCATTTTAAAAAATGGATATGTAAAACTAAATTCCTACTTTTATATATGTATGCCAGAATGACTGCATTTACATTTAGACGCGTTAAGCACTTAGCATCTCCCGCTGAAATCAGTGAAAGCTGCTGAATGTATTCTACTAATAATAGCAGCACTGTTGTGATATGGTCAAGTAACATAGCTTAGTGGTCTGGGCTTCAATCATTATTCAGACAAACAATTCTGAACTTTAATTAAATTACTGTTTTTCACCAATATCCTATTGTTAAAATAGAAGCATATTTACTAGTCCCAGCTTTACATAGAAAGGCTGAAGAAAAAGAAATAGTTGAAAAAAAGAATTGTATTTTAACACAGGAGTGTCTACTGCATTTTTGGCTTCAGGACTCAATAAGGAATCAAGTCTATTTTTCTCAAATTTTAATTAAATTTTACTTCTGATCAGGTTAGTTGGGTTTTGTTTCATTTTATTCCTTCTGTTCTCTTCCTTCCTCCCCTCCACTCCTGTCTGTAATATCCCTTTAATGGACCACAGTTCAATTACACTGGAAGTTCAGCTAATTATGGTAAGGGGATGTTTTTTTCACTCTATCTACAGGAACTTTAACACTTTGACTGTTCATCTGTAGAAAAGAACATCTACAGCTGAATGCTGTTTATAAGTGTTTTTAAAGAAGTCTGTTGTGTACATAATGAAAGTGATGAGAAAAGTCACTTTGGTTTGTGTGAATTTTAAAGAAGTAAACTTGTCTCTTAAAATTCTGTGTAGATTGTTCATTCTCTGACATTTATCAATATACTATAATTCCTGAGTCTTTATCAGCATCATTTACCACCATCATCTGCAGCACAGATTTTACCTTTAACCCTGTATCTCCACAGTCTTGCTTTTGCCAGAGTTTTCTGACAGCTTGCCTGTTACAGTCTTTGAAAAAATATTTCAGGCATCACACAAAATGATTCATAACCAACTCTGAAGTGTAGCTTTTTTAAAGTTTTACAATAGGAATTGGAATCCATTACAGTAGTTGTTGGAAGTCCTGAAGATGGAACAAGGGCCAAGAACTTGCTGTGACTAGTTGAGTGCCCTCAAGATCAGGTTAAAGAATCATACCCTTTCTTGTGTTCCCTTTCTGGCTTACCATAAATTGAACAATGGCACAACTTCACAAGTACAGGTATGCAAGATAAGCCTTAAAAATGCCTCTTGTACTGATTCAGGAGAGATACAATTGTTTTCTGAACTTTCACATCACTTCTGCATGTATTAAACCCCAGCCTCCTCACTGTCTTAGAAAAATCATCATTGCTATGGAATGATGTGTTTGAGGAACCATAACATCAAACAGAGGACCTCTTTTGGTTCGACTGAAAACTGAATTGTGATTTTTGAGGGCACACTTACCACCAAATATTGTTAAAGCTCTGTAGGGTTCTTGTTAGGCTTTGGCATTTACTTCCTTCTTTTTATGGAGTCTTCATCCCAATTGGTTTATGTTAGTAGGAAGCATTTGGTCAAAATAAAAAATTATATTCTAAGACATAAAATTGATTTGCTAATGGTTTTGTTTTTTCTGGAAACACATGTTTGTAAAAGGCTTGAGTGGTTCTGTGAAGGAAATGTCCTCCTGCTTTTGCTTTTTAGTTCCTGACCTGCCATACATTTTTTCTGTCCTTTCAAGGATCATGTTGAGTTAATATGCCATTTAAAAATTATTAAATCATTGTATGGAGTATAAGGAAACTACTAGAGATGGGGATGACTCCCCCCATCTGACGACTATTTTTTTTTAGTTCAGGGAAGTTGCTACAATGCAGTTGAAGATAAAGGTAGGGGAAAAAAGACTGTCACTATTTTATCTGTCCACTGCAATGGGAGGGAATGGAAAACCTGGCATACATGTACTCTCTATGTTGTTCGAAAATACTGGAGAAGTTTATCCTTGGTTCTTTTTTTTGAATTGTCTCAAAGAGTTGATAAAAAATTTTAAGATGCCTTTACCATAACAATAGGAATAACAAGGGAAAGAGTTAAAAAAAGTGTACTTTTTTACATTTTAGTTTCAGGTTTATAATAGTGGGCTGTTGAAATGTTCTGTTTAACCAACAGGTTTAATGTACATTTTCAGGAATAATAAATGAAAGTTATTCAATAGTCTAATATTTTCAAGTGGTTATAGAAAACTTGGAAATAGACAAATGGACTTGATTTATAGACAAAACTAAGCAAAATATGTAATTTTTAAATGTCTGCATTCTGTATTTTCACTCTACTTTTTTAAACATACGATATAGAAATATTATAATAATTCCACTGTAAGAATTCCATATAATATACTATAATAGTCTCTAAGGGTAGGAAAAAAGAACTGGAAAATACTGGGGATCCATAAAAGCATGTCAGCCAGTAACAAATTCAACAACTCCCTAGGTTACTTCCATATTTATTATTTTCAATAGTCACTAGTATATCACAACAATTATTACTTTCCTTACACTGCCTCTTTTATAGTCTAATGAGAAATTTTGGTAAACTATACTTCAGATAACTTCCTTCCTGACACTGAAAGGCAAAGATTGTAAATAATATTATGTTATATAACATCATTACACCATAGAATACAATAGAATCACCTAGTGCTTCTCAAAAGTATTTTTCAATGACTGAGGACATAAAATGAATAGAAATTTGTTATCTAAAGCTATGACGTTTGTTTAATACTTGAATGAAACAAAGGATCTGGAATTAGCCCAGAATATTGGACTTAAAAACTTGCTGAATTACCACAGTACAGAGACCAGAAGTTGCTAGAAAGAAGTCTGAATTTATACCTCATTACCGTAATGCTCCTCATTCTCTTGTCGGCTTGGGGCACAAGGTTGATATTCGCAATCTCTACTTCCTGCAGAGGTTGCAAATGCAATTATAGATCCTCAATGACCTGATTCACCCTGTTTATGCCCAGTGACAACTTATGACATAAGGCAGAAAGCAATATGATTCCAGACCTCTTGATGATCACAAATATTCTGTATAGACTTTAGTGAGACCAGGGTAAATAATTGTTCTTTTATTGCTGACTAAAGTAAAAAACTAGGGAAATCATTTCAGGCACACAAGAAGCGAACAATGTTTGATTTTCCTGGCAACATGAAAACCAAACTGAAAATGCATTCTTGTTAAGTAAAATATTTATTTCAAAAAATCTTTTCCTTATTTATATTAAGTCAAAAATTCAGTATAAGGAGGCAAATACCAAAAGAAATAGTGAAACTTTGGGATATTAATTTTTCAGGCATCTCAATTAATTTTTGTGTTTGAGCTGTGATTTTTTTTCTTTTGGGCAAATGTCTAACATTAAAGACAAATATTTCAGCCATCTGAAACTATATTCCTAACTTAAAAGCTGATTAACAGACTTGTACATTCTATATGTCTATAATGCTTTCTCACACTCAGATTTATTGGGGTGTTTTTCTTTTACTTTCTCACTTTCTGATTAGTTTCTCACTTCCATGTCTGAAAAGTAAAGTTTAAATTTTTAAGTTTTATTTTTCAATGCCTTTAATGGGACTTCTAATAGAAGTAGAATTTATAATTTTAAAAAATGCTTTTTGTACTGGAAATGTTTCAAAATTACTTATTGTTTATATGCAAAGTGGGTTGTTTTTTGACAGAGCTAAATGTCTCTTTAAATATCATAACTTTTTATATCATTCTCCTCAGTGCCATTTTAACCGATGTAGTTGTAGGGGCCCTTCATGTCTACCATAATACAGGTGTGACATATACAATGATTTAAGTGAGACATATGATATCATGTCCAGATTTTCTACCAATTCACAGAATCAAAAAGTCACAGAGCATTTGAGGTTAGAAGGGACCTCTTGAGATTGTGTACTTCAATCTCCCTCCACAAAGCAGGATCAACTAGAGCAGATTGCTGAGGGTCGTGTCCAGTCAGGTTTTAGATATTCTGAATGATGGAGACTCCACAACCTCTCTTGGCAACTTGTTCCAATGTTTGATCACCCTTCCAATAAAAAAGATGTCTTGTGTTTAAGTGGCATTTTCTGTGTTCCCATTTTTGACTTGTCTCTTTTTATAGGAGACAGTGTGGAAAGTCTTGCTAAAGCCTTGCTAAAGTTAAGATATTCTCTGCTCTCCCCTTGTCCACTGAGCCAGTAAAGTCATTATAGCAAACTATCATGTTGGTCAAGCATAATTTCTCCTTCTTAAATACATGCTGGCTCAGATTTATTACCTTATTGTCCTTGGCATGCTTGGATATGGTTTTGAGGGTTATCTGCTCCAACATCATCCCATGAACTGAGGTGAGGCTGACTAGCCTGTATTATCCAGGATCCTCCTTCTTGTCCTTCTTAAAGACAGGAGTGACATTTTCTTTCTCCCAGGTCTAGGCAACATCCTCTAATTGCCACGACCTTTCAAAGATAATTGAAAGTGGCCTTGCAGTGACATCAGCCAGCTCTCTGGGAGCATACCATTAGGTTCCATGGAATGTGTAGGCCCAGTTAGTTTAGGTGTTCCCTAACATGATACTTCTTTACTGGGAGTCAGTCTTTATTAATCCAGACTTTCCCACTGGTCTCAGGGGGATTGAATTGCTGAAGGAAGTCCTTACTAGTAAATTCCAAAAAGAACACCTTGGCATTTTCCGTTTTTTTTGTCAGCATCCTGACCCATTCAACAGTAGGTCCAGATTTTCCTTAGGCTTTCTTTTGTTCCTGATATACCTGCAGAAGCCCAAATACTTACACTTCATGTCCCTCATCAATTTCAACTCCAAGTGGGTTTTGGCTTTCCTAAGCCTATCCCAGCATGCTTGGACAGTGTTTCTACATTGTTCCTGGATCACCTGCCACTTCTTTCACCTCTTGTATGCTCTTTTCATGTTTGAGTTTACTCATGGGCTACTCGTTCATCTGTGCAGGCCTCCTGCCACCGTTGCTTGATTTTCTGCTCATCAGGATGAGCCTTTCTTGAGCCTGGAGAAGATGATACTTGAAAATCAACCAGCTCTCCTGGACTCCTCTCCAGGACTGTATCCTATGAGATTCTCCCAAGCAGGTCCCTGAACAGGCCAAAGTCACCTGGAGTCCTGGCTTGTGATCCTATTTTTTGCCTTGTTTCCTTCCCTCAGGATCCTGAACTCTACCATCTGATGGTCACTGCAGCCAAGGCTGCACCTGACCCTCACTTTCCTGATCAGTTCTTGTATGTTTGTAAGTATGAGGTCCAACAGGATGCCTCCAGTAGGGGTTACATGTGTCCAAGCAGAAATACAGAATTCTGCATGTGGTAGAGGTCTAAAATTCCAGATTCCAGTCTTGATTCTTGAAAGGCAATTTTATTGGATATTTGTGGTAAGTCCTACTGAAAATAGTCAGATTAGACAGGATGTAGGTACATGCCTTTTCTGGGAAAATTCATGGCAATAAAAATGCATTTTGAGCATAGTTCTGTAAGACCAAAGAAGAGACCAAAGCATGCACTTAGGAAAATTAGGAGATTTGAGTGTAACACATTCATATATAGATAGTTATGTCTGTTAGAAATGAGTATTATATAAAGTGGGTATGTATCTGAAAAAAATTAAATCACACTCTCAATGATAAAATCAAATACAGTGATTTTGGAGTAAGCCAAAACCTCTTTTTGCATCACCTTACAAGTGTATTGCATTTTAAAATGATGGATGGTATTGTAAATTAAAGTTGTTCTTTTCTTATGGCAAAAGTCTGCCAAATTCTAAATATATTTTTTTAATCTGTCACTCCATCTCCAATAATTTTCTTCAAAACAACACACAAACAAAGCCATAAGTTTTTCAGACACTAATAAAATACACAATGTTTGGCACTCCTCATGTTGGCTTTGCAGCAACAGTTAATTAACAAATGCTATTCTCGTAGCTAGTCTTCTATGTTTGATTTCCATGTGCTAAGATATTTGACAAGATAGGTGCTATACCTAGCTTGAATTTTTTTTAAATCAAAAACAAATTCTAATGTCAGCTTACTCAAAACACAAGGGTTGGGGAGAGTCTAATATTTGCTAAGTGGAAAAAGACAAAAAGGGTATTGGGAAAATGATTATTTTCAAGCTTCCAGTTAGATGCTACAATCAATGGAGATTTAAAAATAAATAAACAAGAGAGCTAGTGAGACATCTGTGTCGAAATACACTAATGCTCCAAATTGGTATGGATTTCACTGGGAAAAATCATAAAGCAATTTCATACTCCAGCTATACTAAGTAACCTAGATCTACTCTTCCTCCTTCCCCCAACAGAAGCCTAAATATTAATTGGTGTGAGAGAATATTAGCTAGGAATGGAAGGAAAAATATAGCCATGTATTTCCTCTGTTTCCAAATTAATAATTTAATCATGCTCTAATCCTCAGAAATTAGATGATCAGATCGTTGATTGTTACATAATAAGTGTGATTAGTATTCAAGGCAAACTAAACCAGAAACATTTCAAGGAAATAGGTTTCTCCTTTATAATTGACTTATGATGTCATCAAGCAAAAACATATTTAGAGGTTTTAGAAATTTTGCCATAAACTTTTACAGTAGCAGCAAGTAACATTCATAAAGGTATTACCCTTCAGTTTAACTTCGATATTTGCACTTAATATGATAGGAAGGATAACAGCCGTTTCAAGAATTCTCTTTCATTAGCAGAATACACAACAGTAACCAAAAATTGTGAACTTGGAAATGGTCTAAAAAGCCAGTTTATTCGTGCTGTTTCTGAATCCCCTGTTAATATTCCATTCTTTGGTTTTATGCTATTAAGTTATGGATCTCTATTTCCTATGTAGAACTTACAATTTAGAGTAATGAGAAATACATGAAGAAATAGTATTGTTTGCATCTGTGTGTAATTTCAGAACTTCATATTCTGGATTTGGGAATATTTTCAGTTGCCCTGAAAATGTTTGGTTGGTTGGTTGGTTGGTTGGTTTTGGTTTTGATTTAAACACTAATACTTGGAAAACAACTCTGAAGAGCAAGATTCCTCAAGCCTTATTCCTGTGAGGTATTTATTTATATGTCCATCAAGTTGCAAAATACATGGGCTATTTTTTCAATTAACAAAAAGACTTCTGATTATTTTACAGATCTATTTGCAGATATAAAACCACCATGGTCATGGTCAGAATAAAAAGAGCAGAGAGGCAATTCAAAATCATCTGATGTGCAGTGTCAGAAATATGTAATCTGTATCTTCAAAGGTGTGCACCAAAATTCTTGTTCCCTGGTCATCCAGATTAGGAGAACAATGGTCATCACTTCCCCTCCGTCCTTGCTCTGTAAGACAGAGCTGGGTTCTTCAATTTTTGCAAGACCTACCCTAAAACAGGTCTATTACAGGAATATCTTCCTGCAAAATTCAAAAGAAGTTGGAATTGATTCAAACTCAAAAACTACCAAAAGAGATATTCCCAACACTATTTTCTCTGTGTGCCCATATCCTCAGAAACTAAGGAATATTTCTGGAATTAAGTGGAGTGCACATTGAATTTTATGGTCAACTCTGAGAAAGCAGATCTTTTAAATAGCATTGTTCAACAAATCCACAAGATGTAACACAGAACAGCATATTGCCAAGACCTTCTATCAGCCTGTTTTCCTAATGGAATGCCCTTATTATACTGATTCAGCCAAAACCAAATGAACTGAAGGTATGTCTGCCAAACTGCACATTTAACATTGCACTCTTCTACATACCAAACAGCAAAATATAGCAAATATCTAAGAGAGAGACCTACCTAGTCTTTTTGACTTTGAAATTTAAATGGATCTGCAGGCTTGTCAGCCTTTCATCAGTTGTTTTGTGGGAGCTTAATGCCATTGATGAAGAAGTGTCTCATATATGTGATCTTTCAAATGGGATATGGAAGTGAGTAAAAGCAATTGGGACCGTGGGCATTCTGCACCTGTGAGTTTCACTTTCTATTTAAATATTCGTGAATTTGCTGAGCAACCGATTTGTCCACAACTGTTAAGCAGGGTTTAGAAAATGCTTTGCTTGAAACATTTCTAAATATCCGAGAATGGGGTACAAATTATTCTTGCTTATCACCTTTTTTAATCTGGATTGTTCATCAGGTAGCCAATATTTTGAGTAAATCACATTCCTGTTTTTGTATTTTTACTGACCAAACTTTCTTGCAGCAAGAGAATAATGTGTATGTAAAGAATTTAGTTTTGAAAGTGTCAGTAGTGTGTTAGTATGACAGGTAATGAGGCAATTTGGCAGAATATCAGAAACTAATTGAGCTCTGCTCACATCAATGCAGTTTTTTCAGCTGAGGCTGTGTCTTCTAAAATGAACAGTAGAATTACGTAAGACAATATAANAGACAATATAACATATAAAATTTTAATTGCAAGCTCTAATTTAAAATATTTGAAGCATGTTTAGAACAATTTCTACACAGACACAATCTTATCCAATTAATTAAGTCTCTTCAGTGGGTTGTATAATGACTTAGTGTCAGAAATATAAATTATGAAAGTCTCTGCACATATAAATATTCAACCAACTTTTAAAGAGAAGGGATTTAGCCTTAGTAGAAAGAAGGTCCCACAACTGCACACTGGTATGTAAAGTTAACATGGAATTTTGTAAGATAGCTATTAAAATCTGTTAGTACTGTTAAAATACTGTTTTAATTTAGAAAGTAGAGCTTTGATTTGGCCACACAACAAAGAAAGATCATAAAAAATATAATCTCAAAACATTTCAAAAATCATTAAAGTATTTTGGTAACACTGATTTTTAAGTACTTAATATTAATCTCTGGTATGCTGGTACCAGAGCATTGCCACACATGTCTGTTATGATTCACTTACACAGTTTTTATTTTCCTTATTCTTTGAGGAGTTGATTTTTGGGAAACATACATACATACATACATACATACATACATACATATATATATATACACACACATAAAATAACATTTCCTGCCTGCCAAATTGTCCGAATTACAAATGAAAACATGAATATACTTAGTAATATGTAGCATAATATTATATCAAAACACTCTAGGAAGAAGGGGAAACATTATCTGTTTTTATGAATAGCAAAGCTGTTGCTTAATAGGTTAAACTGATTTTGCCTTTAAGTCATCAGCAATATCAGTGGTAACACTGGGAGCAGAAACAAGACTTCCTGACTTACAGGGTAGCATCCTCTTCAGTGACTCACATTCTTTCTCTCATTCTCCTTTTTCTTTTCTTACAATGTTTTTTAGGGGGAAAAAATGACAACACATATTTTGTTCTGCTGTGCAAGTAGTCTGAAGCAGCAAGATTTCTTGTAAAAAGCAACCATGCTGCCCTAATCAAAATTAAATGTTTCTTGGTAGTCTTTTGTATTAACACTTCCAGTTTTTAAACAATGCTGTTTCTTTAATTCATTGTGTGAAAATGTTTGGATTTCAAGCAGTAAAAATTATTTCATAAATTTTTGTTTAAAAATATAAATACATCACTTCCAAAGTAAAGGCACTTTAACAAATTGAATATCTTGCATCAATTAGCTTAATCCCTTATCAGTATTACTAAGCCTGCAGTATTTCAATTCTTAACTTAATCTGACTCCATCCTAATCAGTACCTGCTGAAAATAAGTTTTTGAGATCTATTTGGGATCCTGGGGTGCTTCTCATATAAAGTAAGATGTATCAAGTTTATTCTTATAATTAAATAATTCTGATGTACAGAATAATCTTGTCTCACAACCACACAACATTTCGAAACTGAGAAACTGAAAGTGACTTTTTAATCAGAGTTTCTGGATAAAGTAAATTTAGGATGAAATTCAGTGGGAGTTGTCAGACATTTCTAACATTTTTGTACAGCTCTTCATAATACCAGAGGAGTGCATCATTAATTGTGTCTGGGTTTGATATTACTGACTTTTTTTCCCCAAAAGAAATACATATTTTAGCAAATTCAGGATATATAAAATAAAGTTATGAACACACATTAACAGCACAAACAAATGTGCTGCACTTGTTTTGATTACCTTCTTTTGACAAGTTTTCAATAACTGTTTACTGGTGACTGCTGCTATGAATATCAATACCTGCTTTCACAAAGTGTCTCCAGCTAATTGCCATGATTAACTATGAGGACTTGAATGGCATGGACACTGAAAGTCTGCCTTAAAACATTGACAACTTGAATGATTATCTTGCATCATTCCTGGTAACTCTGTCAGGTTGTCTGAGAATAATTGTGAAAGAAACACAGGTTGTTACAGAATGAACATGATGTGTCCGTAATGGTTCCCTTGAAGCTGCTGGAGTTTACTTCATCAATAATCTGTCATGAAAAAAGTAATTCAATATATTTTACTGAAAGGCTGGACAAATAAAGTCTACTGTACTTCAGTATGTTTTCAGAAATGTTATCTGGCTTGCTCTTTAAAACTCTTTATTAAAAATTTAATAAGATTATGACATAATGAGTTGATACTAGTGCTCTTCTGAATTGCTTTTAGCTTAAAAGAACATACAATGTTATATAAGATATTAAACATAACATTGTGGGATAAAATTTAGGACTTCCTGGTATGAGGTTGTTTTTCGTGATTAAGACTTCCAATTGTTGCAATAACTTTATTCAGTTTTCCAGTATTATTTACAAAAGGATTTTTGTCCATTGATTCTAAGAAGTGAATTTTTCAGAAGATTCTGTATAGAAAATTTTACAATGTTCTGGAGGAAGTATTTGTAATATTTTAAATTTTAAAGCTATTTTTATATTAACAGTAATTTTAATTAGGAAATAATTTTCTCAACTCTTTTGTCAACAAGATGTATGTTATGGTCACCGTAACCTATTAGGCTTATTTCCTGCTAAGTATATAGAGAAAATAACTTGTTACTGATGCTTTTTTTAATACCACCAACAGCAGTCACTCAATCTCAAAAGTCCTGTATATTTCCAGCTTTTTAAATTTGATTGTATTAAGGGGAAATATAATCTTTCAAATCAATAAGGTAATTAAAACTACTGTCTAAATCCAGTGCACCAGGCACAAAGTAACAAATAAAATTGGCTGAATTGTTACAGTTGAGTAATTCTGATGTGATTTCACAATTTTAACTAAAGCATTTTACCTAGATAAGCTCAATCTTATCACAAATTCTTAAAAACATGTAAACCAGAACTGCAGATTAATGACAGTTTGCAATATGAAAGCAGTGGCTTTGCAGCTAAGTCATTTTATGTTAGAAACCATAAAGTGTGTCCACTGAAAGATGATTTGTGTCAGCTAAAACTGTAGCCCGAAGCAACACTTGGTGGGTTATTACTTTAATCTAGTTATTGCAGCCTTGAAGTGTATGTTAGTAAGCTGAGGGTAAAAATGTCAAAAGCACATTTGAGACTGATCACTAACAGTTTTTAGGAACAACAGAATATTGTCCCACGTATTACTTTTTTGAATTTGGTCAACTGAAATTGAAGTCATATTGACTGTGAGTTATTTTAAAAATATGTTATTTCTAGAAAATAATGCTTTTCTTATGTGAAAACTTCCATAACTAGGAATTTACATGCAAAAAAGTTTATTGTCATTCAATGAATTGAACTTTTGAAAAGTTACCTTTGCCATTGCCATCTATTTATCAAATGAATGCCAGTGTACTGTATTTATGGACTGGTGTTACAGCATATTATTAATTCTTTAGTACATTACGATTACATTAAACAATACTTAACAGAACAAAAATACGGTTAATTTTGTCAAAAGCGATAATCACATCTCTGGTTATTAATACCTGCACTAAACTGCAGCTTCCAGACTATGGTTACATACAGAATCATGGAATCACAGAATCACAGAACTGTTGAGATTGGACAGGACCTCTGTAGGTCTTTTTTGTCCGACTCCTCTGCTCAGGTAGGGTCACTTAGAGCTGGTTGCTCAGGACCATGTCCAGACAGCTTTTGTGTATCTCCAAGGAAGGAGACTCCACAGCCTCCCCGGGCAGCCTGTGCCAGTGCTCAGTCACCCTCACAGTAAAAAGTGTTTCCTGATGTTCAGACAAAACCTCCTGTGTTTCAGTTTGTGCCCATTGCCACTTGCCTGGTCACTGAACACCACTGAAAGAAGACAGGCTCCATCTTCTTTATTCCCTCCCTTCAGACATTTGTACACATTGATGAGATTCCCACTGAGCCTTCTCTTCTCCAGGCTGAACAGTCCCAGCTCTCTCAGCCTTTTCTCATATGAGAGATGCTCCAGTCCTTTAATCATCTTCATGGCCCTTCACTGGACTCTCTCCAGTATGTCCAGGTCTGTTTTGTACTGAGGAGTCCAGAACTGGACAGAGTACTCCAGATGTGGTCTCACCAGTGCTAAGTAGTACAGTAGACAACTGGTTAGGAAACGTACCTGAATTCCTGAGCCACTAAATACTACTCCCCATTCCTGGGGAGAGGTGTAGCATAGGACTGTCTCCAGCACCGCAGATGAGGATGACCAGTCTTTGAATAAATGGAAAAGACATGCGAATAATTCCTAAACTTAATGCTTTTTAACTTTTGTTCAGAAACATGATACTTACGATGTATGCGGTTCAAAATTACATTTATGGATGGAATCAGAAACTGATTTATACAACTTATACTATAAAAGGCTTATAATTTAGAACGTATTACTTGCAAGATGCTAAAAGAAGCTGAAATACAGGTTTTCTTAATTGGAAGTTGTGAAGGAGTTACATCTGAAAGGAGATTAATACAGCTGGTTTCAGTGTTGTCTTTATTTTCATTGTGGAAAATTTAAAAGACAATGGCGAGTGGACTGATGTCAACTAAATGTTGGTCAAGGTTTAAGAGCTAAAACTTAACATATATGTACGTATATTTCTTATGTTTGAATTTTTTTTAGTCTTCATTGCAGTGCCATTACAGACATTTTGTGGTTTGTTACGGCTTTTAAAAACTATTGTATCTAATAGCATCTATTAAGAGATAACCTAATGTGAGAATTTGCACTTAGTATAATAAAATACTGGTTTTAGTGTGTTTCATGGGCTGTGATAATTCTGTCTCATTCATATTTTAAAATAGTTATTATGTCAGTCTGTGTAAATATATATGTGTATTCTTGACTTGTGGGTTTATTCTAGACATGCAGTAATTATTCTAGATAAATTGGAAATCTGTAGTTGCATTCAAAATTCATAACTACCTACCAAATTACTGTATTTCATTACTCGCATTTTAAAGGTATTTGCAGCATTTTTCACATATATAGACTGCATTATTTTCTCACATATTATTTCAAAGGGAAAAGTTGCATATTTGCCTTGAACTGTCAGTGTCTGTTTTCTCCTGCTCCACATTTGAGATCCTCATTCCATATCTTACTTCCTTCCACAGATGAAGAACACTCTGTTGTTCTCAAAGAAATGACACTTGCCTAATCTGAACCTTCTGCTGCTAAACATTCTGAGGCTATAGTGGAACCTGGAAAATATTATATTGCCCTATTGGTACTGCTAGTGACATGTTTTTTAAGTGCCATTCTTTCTGCATTATACTACTTTAAAAGTATGAGGTGGAATCATGAATCCATTACATTTCCTGATAACTCCCTATTAATTGCCATGGGAGTCATTGCACTGCGCAGTTCACTGAACTTACTGAATATGGACATAAACTCCTGGAATGGAACCTGGAAAGCACAAGCAGCAAATTGTCAACAACCCAATGTTTTTTCAGAACTTGTTTTGATGCTGAAAAGTCACACACACTACTACATCTTCTTTTTTAGCACTGAACACTGACCCTAATTTCAGACACAGTTGCATGATTTATTTGACTCCATAAATGAATGAATACTTTATTGCATTTGCTGTGAGATAGCTTGCCTAGAAATCTAGAAGCTGCTGATTGATATTGAATGCATAGACAAGAAAAGTGAATGTGTCCTTTATGCATGATATGCCTTCTACAGGCACATACAAGCATCTGGTAAGGTTTGGTATTGATACTATAAGATTTTCTGGCTTCAGACAAATACTGGTTAA
>WEKW01022485.1:1000-14483 GCA_013389905.1 Sula dactylatra
AGTCTAGTACCCAAAATGAGTAAGACGAAAAGCTCTATTACAGAGATTTTGATCATTTCTACATTGGCTTGAGGTACAACCTGATAGGAAAGGTACATAATCTAGCAAATTGGCCACTAGATTCAGTGTAGCCATCTACCTCCAAATCCCAGTTTGATCAGTAACGTGCAGTATGACCCTGGATAACATGCTGCTTTATACCTCTGTTTCCTCCCCTTGTCTTGTGCCTCTCCTGCATGTTGCCCAACCCTCACTTCAATGCAACACACTCACCATAAATGAATCCAGTTCATGATTACAGATATTGTTACACAAATAATTCCTATAATTTATAGTAATAGTTGAAGTTTGAAATTTGTTTTTGGAATCACTGGCTACCGTAACTAAATATAAGATTTGACTTAATTTAGAAAAAAATGAAAAAGCTATCAAAAAATCAGCTCCAACCCACACACTTCACTCATTTTGTGCATTTTATACACTTGTGTAGTTTCTGCATGGAATTACACCTTGAACCATGGTGCTGTGTCAGATATTGTGCTCATTTACTGGACTAGTGCAATCACCACTGAAGATTAAATCTTGCATTTGTTAAATTCCAGCATTATAAAGAGAACCATCTCAGACTACTCAGAAACTCCCAAGTACTTTCACTCCTTTTTCCACTTCAAGAAGGTAAAATACTCAACTACTGACCGGAGATGTTGAATACAGATCAGCAATCTTAACTCCTTAGTCACGCATTTTATATTAAATATGCAGACATAACATTTTGTCATAAACCTAAATCAAATACACATTCATTAAATTGTTAATTCAGGATTCCAGGAACTTCTGGCAGCAGCATAAGCTTCAGTAACTCTCACTACTTTCCTTTCTCTTGAACCAGGAAACATGGATTTTAAATATATGATACAGGAAGATTTTGATGGATGTACAATTTCTTTCTTGTACCTTTCCCCTGCCTCTCCTGGTTCACAAAAGCTGAGTGTTAATGGAAATGCCCAGATTGACTGGTCCGTCAACAGAAACTGTAGATCAAGTTGAGCCTCCACAGCATACTGTTATCTGAGCAGGATTAACACTATCTGGACTGGTAAATTCTCTTTCCACCCTTGCTGACCCAGAAAGGAGATTTAAATGAAGCTGCTAACTCTAATGAGCAGCACACTGCTGGTTGTCTGAAGTGAGCTATACACCACTTATAATCAAACTGTAAACCAGTCATTTCACTTCACTGATCTTGTTCTGGCTTCCCAGAGTTTAACAGACAACTCATTATCCAGTCCATCACACTGCCTGTCTACCACTCTCTTGCAATCGTTTCAAGAGACAGGATGAAGCAACTCATGCTATCTTATCCAGCCTCTTTTCTGAGTTTCCCTGCAAAAGAAAGCTGCTGCTTACAGTGGACTTACTTAAGGGGAAAAAAAGCTCCGAATCAAAACAAAAAACCCTACACCAGCAGCGGACTTACAGCACCTTTAACAGCACTATCATCAGCAACAAGCAGTTACAAATTCTCCAGCATGTCAAGGACAGATCTCCTAAACATGATCCCCTAAAATGGGGGCATCTTTCATCTGGCATCTTTTTCATCCTAAGTAAACTAATTAGCAGGAACCTCAGTAGTGGAAATGGAATTAAAATAGCCTGACCCTGACACTTTGGGGTTTACTCATCTTGTTATGGATAGCAGCTGTATCCTGTTATTTGTGATGGAAGTCTTGACAGCCCACTGCTGGAAAGCACACACGTGGTCATGAGCAAATTGGGGAACAGCACAGAAGAATTGGGCCTTTTCTTCTGTTCACATACAAAACTGTGCCTTCAGAACTCCTCTCCATCAAACTCCAGCAGAAATACTTGATGAATGGGCCCTGAGAGAGCACTTCTCCTTGCCTTCGGCAGCAATGGCTTGCAGGCATATGACACTCCATCAATACCAAGAGCTGGCAGTTTGAAAGGTGGGAAGGACGTTCACTGATAGCACGCATCTGCTTGCTAACAGCATTAGTGCTCCACTCCTTTTCCCATTCATTGCCTGCAGAAACGACTCCATTGAGAGACTCACCATCAACAGATGGTCCCAGGCTAAGGTGTAATCAGGAGCAGCTTGCTAAATTTACCCCAAACAAATAGAATTATAGGCTTTTGATGAATCAGAACTGAACTGGGAACCTGGGTGGTACAGAGAGTGTTAACAGGAGTACATCCCAAAATGACGATCTAAAGTTGTCAGGGAAAATCAGCTCTGCCCTGAAGTTGCATATTTATACTCATGCTGCTTATTGTCTCAGCTTATACAATAGATGCTTATTTTGAGAGAATTTTTAGCTGCATCCTAATTAAGTCATTTACCTCCTACAGTCCTCTTTTCCCCTCAGGATACACTCTGCTAAAAATATTTTAATGCAAAATCTAGACTTTCATCACCTTGAACTCATGAGTATTTCAATATGTCGACTCTTTACACCATTAAGAAAATAAAAACTACTATTAAAATTGAAAAAGCCTTTACCAAGACAGAAAACTATGTTATAACACAGGATTGGATGTGTATATGCCTTGAAAGCATCATTACCTTGAAGTTATTTGCTGTTTTGTTGAATGCAACATTTAAGTTTGGAATCATGCCCTGTTACAATTTACTAACAGCACTTCTAAGCAGAAGCAAAGGAAAAAAAGATCAATTTCAAATGCAAGTTCTGTATCGAGATTTAGTATTTGAATTTACATTCACTGTGCAGAAAACAGATTTTTTCTTTTTAAACAAAAGTTGATACAACATCACCTTATCAGACAACATACCTTATTGCTAGAGATGTTAAGACATATCTGCTGACTCTAATGACAAACATAAGAATTTCAATACTTTAACTTCTTGTAGTCACACTGCATATAAAAGGATTTAATACAAATAACAGACTTATGTGCCTCAAAAGAATCCTTTAGCAAATTGTACCAGAGAAAAATCAGTTCTCTTCTACAGACAGGCATACACACGTAAAATAACACCTAGCATGCAAGCAGGCTGCACTAGTATAACTGTGGATCTAACCTCACCAATGGATTTCATACAGTAACTGCATGCAAAATAATGTGCATTTGTGTGTCCATGATTGGACAAATTTCATTTGTAGCAAAACCAACCACCGTCTTATGTATTCATTTGATCACTTGAAAGGCAAATTGTCCAGGTGACAAAAAACATGGAATTGCAAAGTCATGAGTGTCATTGCTGAAGATGACATGCAAATTCTGCTCTGTGGTGAAAAACCACACATATGAAATGTAGCATTGCTCCATTTTATGTGAGCCCACTGCCTTCGGAGGGCAAAATCTGACTTAACAGTGAAAGCACAATAAAAGCTAATTTCTCCAAACTAGCTTTGAAATAATGAAATATCTTTTTTTACCTTGTAAAATTTAGGCCATTTATGCAATTGATGAAAACAGTCTCCTGAGGCTGTAGTTCAGCAACACAAGGTTTTCAGCGCTGTTGTTCAACTGAAGGAGTCCCTAAACTTCTGTCTCAGGGCAGTATACTGCCCTCTAATTGTACAAAAGCAACTGCTTTTGGGGCTACAAGGTGGATCCTGATACCTGAAGTGATTTGGTTAAAACAACAATAGGTCGCCCATAGCAGAGTTATTTTTGATCTTGATCAGTCACTTGATCCACTTCACAGTGTGCAAGCTGTCAGCACAACTGAGAATGACAAATGCTAAACTATAGCGAGATCTCAGCAGTCAGCCAAGGAGTAAAAACTAGACCTAAAACCAGTGGATCTGCCAAAACTCTTCACACCATGGAGCTGTGGCTTAGAAAAGAACTCGGGGCTCGGTCTGCATCACAATATCAGCCTTGTAGTTCCACCACCATTTGTGCAGTCATCTGCTTAACCCCTTTTTAGCACTGAGTGCTTGCCATCAAGAGCTCTGTCACAGTTACCGTTTCTGCCATGTAAAACTTTAGGTCAGAGTTTACTGCCCTTATGGCCCAGAAACTCTTCTTAATTACAATCTACTACATCTAGTTGGTACACATACCTACCTGCACTGCAAATGACTACAACAATGGTTCTGTTTTTTTTTATAAAAGCAACCTACAAAAATTATTTTTGATCCTTGCCAAGATCACAGCTACGTTTTTCCTCAGTATACTTATAGAACAAATATTGGCTTTGATCTAAATATTTGTCAATGTCAGAAACATTTTTGAAATCAAATCAGAAGAGGTACCTAATGTAAGGCTCCTTTTTATCTCGTAAGTTATTTTTTTTTAAAAAAAGTATCTATAGATATTTATCCTTTAAAAAACAGTCAAGATCTAAGTGCTATGACTTAGCTGATAATAAATGTTTATAAGTTTATAATGGAAAGTCTGGCAAATGCTTAAGTACTGCGACAGAAAAGGTGAGCTGCATGCCAAATCCCTCACACAGCCTGTGGTCCTTCATGAATACCAGTGGCACACCAGATACCTCCTAGTAAACTATGGAAAAGGAGATGCTTCCAGGAGTACTCCCAGATGGGCAACAACTACCATCTCCCATCACCCCCCGCAGCTTCACCAACGGGCTAAAGCTGGGATACCCTGGATTGGAAGCCACACTTGAACCATTCATGAGGTGCAGAGTAGTTGTCCACTACATACAACACATGGCCAAGGGCAATTGCAGCTTTGGGTAATACAAGCCTCTGCATAAAAGCAAAAAGTTTTTTACTCATTTCACTAAAATGAAGAGTTACCATGATGGTAATAGCCCATGACAAAGACAACCCAAGTGAATTAAAAGGAACCAGAAGAGATACTGTGGGAACGCTATAGTAATGCTTTTCAAAATAGAACAGGTATATTCCAGAACAATAGAAATTTAGGCTGAGCATTACATCTTTCCTGAGACATATCTGCTTCAGATTTGGATCTATATTCATTACTGTATAAATTTTCCTACATTTATCACATGTACTTTGTAACTAGTATTAATGTTCTGTTTTTAGAGCAAAATTCATTTTGTATGAAGAGAACTGGTTAATACTTACACTTGGAGAAGACTCTGTGAGTTGATGTCTGCCTCCATAGCACCAGCATTATCATATAAATTTAATGGAGCAGAATAAAAAGACCAAGTCTTACCACTTACTAGGAAAAAAAGGTAATAAAGTAATAACTTCAAGACTGCATAGAGCAGCCTGAGATGTATTGTGTGTAAATTGCAGATCATGTACGAAATCCACCTAAGGAATGCGTAATTTGTAAATGCAAAACCTACCATCCATCTATCTGATTACAAAATCTAGATGATAAAGCTGTTCCATAAATGAGTCCTAGGTGGATTTTTCTGTAACTTGTGTCGTTTTTCTGTTCCTAAGTCAAAAAAGGAAATTAAAGTCTCCTTTGTGGTATTTACTAAATTTGGCATTGAATAATTTTCTCTCTTTTAACTTTGTAAATCTCTAAGATTAGCAAGCCTATGTAACCATTAGCAATAGTTTTTACAGTTTGACTAGAATGTATGCCAATATATAGAAACCAGAAAAATCGCACAAAATTACTTATTCAAAAGTTTTCTATTTGTTTAAGTTATTAAACAAGCAGGCCCTTCTCTGGGAAGTATGGCTTGGCTTCATAGCCTTGGTTAAGGAGACTCCTTAACTTGAGCTGCTTTGCTACACTGCTGATCATAGAAAATCTGCCCATCTGAAGTAAAAGGAGAATTATCACCAGCATGTTATTAAATTCCTGGTAGGTGGATCTGCCAGCAACACACGCAGCCTCTGGCAAGTTCAAAAGGACGTTTCCAGCGTTAAGGGCGCAGAGGTTTTCCTTTGCCCATTCTTAAGCCGGTGATACCTGGTATTTAGGAAGATAAGGACTGGCCTAATGAGGCCTCAATCTTTATTTCTTTAGTTGTGGGATCGGTGAAGAATTTTTTAGCGATGCTGATCTCTCCGTGCTTGTGTTCCCTGAGGTCTCACACGTAACTGGATCTACAAAAAGGCATGCAGGCAAGCAGAGCAGCTTCTTTCTATCACTCCCTCCTGTCTCACCTCGGTCCCCCAGCTTGGCCCCCTTCTTTTGCATGCCACAAAACCAGGCTGCTTCATAAAACCGCAGTATATGAAGTGCCTGTGCGGGGGCTTTAGAGGGCACCTCTGGCTCTGGCCGTGTCAGCAGTGCTTTTGCACAGCAGGCAAGGGGAGGCTGCCGGGTGAGAGCAGATGTCCTCCTTGGAGCCCTCCACCGCGGGAGGGCTTCCCTCCACGGCTACCTCGCTTCTGCTGCGGCTTTGAAGCCTCACAGCCACAAGAGCACTGCGCAGCAGCCATCTTGCTTCAGCACACTTCCAGCTTCATGCAGCAAGCCTCGAGCAGAGGCTTTACTTTTTGTTCTTTGTTATCCTGACGTCAGTGTAAAATAAAGGTAATTTAGGCTCAGGTTATGAGCAATATAAAAACAGAAGGAGGAAGCTGGCAGCAACAGCCAGACTTCAGGCTTCAGAAAGTCTGTGAGAGCCTGCCAAACACAATCTTAGCTAAAAGCATTAGCACATCTGAGACCCCCCCCGGATGCCTAAAAACAAAACCAAAACAAACACGAAAATGCTCTCTAGCAATGCCACTGTCTCCACCTCCTGGTGGGGGGAGAAGGAGAGCCTATGCACGGGTTTTGGCTGAGAATCTACGAGAGACCAGTAACTACCTCCCCAGATGAAACTATGTATGACAAGTTCAGCCTGCAGCAAGTTTGTGCAGCCAAGTAATAAATCCCTCAAATAGGGTCTCATAATGAAAATGTGAACACTGTCTTTATAGATGGCACCTTGACCTGACAGAAACTTGGCCTCCATTCCTCTGCCAAAGCAGCCTTGAGACACAGAAACGAGCAGGCCCTCCCCCACCTAGGACGTGTGGGGAGGGAAGAGGGGGTTGACGGATGGTTTTGTGGACAAAAGAGAGAGGGATGAGGAATAAACTGCAAATTGATCTGTGCAGCAGAATAAAAGCAGGATGTGGCAAGGTAGACCTAGGTCAGTGTCACACAGGTGCAAGCCTTGGAATTAGTTTCCTGAACATCTGCAGCAAACATAAAAAACAACTGCCAGTACCAAGGAGGAGAAAAAAATAACACATCTCACGTTGCATGGAGCAAACCAATAAAGAAAACAAAACAAAAGCCAAAAAGAAGTTTTTTCTGTGACCATCGCATTCACTGGCCGCTCTGTTCCTAATTTCCTGATTTAAGCTGTATGTTTTGCCACATCATTAAAAAAAATAATAATCCCTCTGGTTTCCCTGAAACTGTTTGGAAACATCCCCCTGTTGAGACCTTAACAGAGCCAGTCTCCCAGACCTAAACAAAGGAGGACCATTGCACAGGACTTCTGGCATGCCCTTCCCCAGCCCCCCGCCGCCGAGTACTTCAGACTAAATACAAATTGGAGTCTCCTCCTAGGAATTCACAAAGATCCATCTTAACAAAATGTCCAAGTACGTGATACGTAAGGAGTCATTTGTGTGTTTTTCTTTGCCTGTGAGAACGTCTGGGAGGAGAAGAAAAGGTTACTGTTTTGCCCATAATTATTTCTCCTCCCCTTTCATCCTTCCTATTCCCAGGGTAAGCAGACGAAACAGCATACAAGCACCCCATACTGAATTCATTTACAAAGCTTTAATTTTTCACTTAGCTGCAAACAAAGCAAAGGTACTGAGGAATGACCGTTCACATGTAAAAGTCTAAATTAATTTCCCCAAGAACGTGAGTGCCTTCAGCACTTACAGAAATAGCACAAACCTTGTCAGGAAAACAAACTCTTCGCTCAAAAAAAATGAAACAAAAAAGTACATGCCCTAAAAATTCTTCAAACCTGTTTATTGAACCTAATGTTTTCCAAGTGATTGACTACCTTTTAATGGTCAGAACATTTTTTTTTAACTACTTGGGCTTAAAAATTTTACTTTTTATTACTTTTCCCGTCATATAGCTGCTACTGTGTTCCTTAACTATCTGTGGTAAATGAAAAAAATTACCTCAGCTGGGAACATCACAAAATCCATAAAAAGCAGTATTAAAATTATATATTTAAAATCCCCACCTCCCAAAGGCTCTATTCTGACAAAATGAAAGGATTCCCAGAAAAGCACGCTTTCAAAACACAAATCTGGCTTAGCTTTCCAACAGAACTTGGTAGAAAAATGTGTACATTACTTACTGTAAAACAAAAGAAGGATGAAAGAAGGAAGTACTACTAGGAATAAAATAACTATATTGTGGGAGAAGACCAAGAGGAAGAGTTATTCACATTATGTAGTGGTTTGGGGAGCTGATATCTTTTCTCCCTTGAGATAAAATACTCGGCACCAAACAACTTGGCATAGCTCACAGCTGCCCCTGAATGCAAGTCTCTTTATGAAGCATATGGAAAATGTCAGGGAAAGAGCATAAAAATTAAAAAAATCTGTTAGGTTTATCTCTTCATGGACGACCTCAAAGATGCAACAAGGGCTACTGTTTTTCTACAGGCACATCTCCTTCACAAACAATAGCATAGTTGGAAGGGTCCATCTCGCCAGCTTGGTGCAAGTCTCCTCCCCACCGTCTGCCTGATCATAGTTTGTAACTACAGCACACCAAAAGCACATAGGAAGTTCTTCAGACAGCTCCCCTTTCCTACAGCAGCTGTAAACTTGTACACACATGCAAAAATACCTGTGCTGGAGGCAGCCACAGGTATCACACTAGCTAATTTGATGGACACCACAGCATATTTGCCCAATTTTGCCAAGGACCAGAGAGTCCTTTTGCACTCTCACCTTCCTTTTTCAAGTCAACTAAAATTAAAATGAGAAGAAGGCAACATAGGCATTCCTGATGCTGTGAGAATTCAGCACTGCTAATACATCGCGGTGATAGAGTTTTTTCTCTCCTCTGCAACAAATGTGACACCAGTGGCAAAATATCATACAGAGAAAGCTGCACTAGCTCAAACAGTGCAATACAACTGAGCAGACCAGTTCAGGTGGACAGGTATCTCTTCCTTTCTGCAGCCAGAGCTGGCTTAGACATCTCACTGTATCACACAGACCAACTGAACAGGGAAAAGAGGCAAGATTCAGAAAGAGGGGCAACAGAAGCTTCATTTCTTCACACAAGCGCTGCCCTCATGTACTTCCCAGTTTTATCCCTTCTAACACTCTGTCTTGCATATAAGACATTTATTTAATAACAGTAACAGAGCTGTGAAAAAAGGCTTTGTAGTTCCAGTCTGGACTAAGGATAGAAGGAAGACTGGAGATGGCGGGACTTTTGCATCCTCCGTCTTAGTACCTGAAGCCAGGGGATATACTTCATGCTGAATTCAAGCCTAGGAAAGAGTCAGCTATGGCTAGGATTCATCTTCAATTTTTGTGTGAGTGGGTTTTATTTTATTTTATTTTTTGGGAGAAAGGGGCTAGATGGATGTTTTTATTTAATAAAATGTAACTAACCAGAATGTAAAAAATGTGTACAATCTGGATAAAGGGCTTTTTAATGAAGGCACTGCAAATGACATTTTTCCTCTACTTTAGAATGCTGTACATAACAAATTAGCATACCTTGGAGTGGAATTTCTGCTACAGGAGAGATGAAAGGTTAACTGTCTAAAGAGTAAGAATATGTTTGACATCTATTTAGAAAAGAAAGAGTCTCCTAATAAAAGCAGAGGCCCCACTTGACGCTCCTAATTCTCCTTCAGTGTTTGCATACACTTTCAAATAATTAGAGAAACCCACTCCAAAAAGCCTGACTGAAAAATAAAAAAAAAATAAAAAAAAAAAAAACACAAAAAACCCCCCCATACCACCTCAATGCCTTGTTTGCTGGGCTTGTTAGAGGGCTCTGGAGGTCACAGTGATTGACAAGTCTTTGGTGCCTGTAGGAGGGCTGTTAATGCATACACATCACTTGAGAGGCAAGCTCTGAGTACTGACCATGCCTAATAAGCAAAGGACAGTCAGTAAGCTGAACACCATAGCAAGCAAATCCTCATGAAGTAAGGGTGGCTGAAAGATTGCAAATTACATTCTCCATCAATTAGTACCAATTAGAAAGCAGAAGGGTATGGTATATCTTGCAAATAAAGATCTGCCTCCATTCCAAGACATTTTCATAAAGCTACCTTTGTTGCCAATTCTTAGCATGCACCTTACTGCTGCACACACATGCCTGGGCTCCCACGAGGGAATTTGCTGTATGTGTTACGAGAGCAGTAAAGTTGTTTAGAAAAGCAATTTTAGCGAGGGCACACAGGCTTGAGTTTCTACGTCCTTCCATAATGTAAGTGCTAAGACTGGGGTTTCATAAGGTGTGACAGAGACAGGAAACCATGGCCTCAAGCCAGACAAGGCTCCTTCCAAACCGATCCCACCCCAAGCACTCACTGCAGCCTCACACACATACCGCCTGGCGCATTGCTGGACAGCCAGCAGCTCTCAGTGGCTCCCCATCAGTCCCTAGTCTTCACTTGGACAGTGTGAAGGAGGATAAACACCATCGGGGAAGCAGATGATGACTCTCCCTTTCTCTAACTCTTTGTAAACCATGTCTTGTGCAATTTGTGTGTTTGTTCCTTGTATGGTTAAAGACAGCAAACTTGCTTCCGCAGGCGTGCTTGTAACGGTGGTTTATGATGTGACTCCACGGACTTGTCCTCTGTATGTGCTTGTCTACTTCTGCAGCTGTTTTAACTTTTCCTTGCTGTTTCGCAGGCATGGTGTAATTCATTAGGTTACACCTCAATATGCGTCTAATTTCAGCAAGCATTTTAAAGACAGCCGTGTCTGTTTAGCAAAGGAAAAACAGCCCTATTCAGTGTTTAAATGTATACCTTCAATGAACAGAACTATTGACTGATAATATTGACTATGCTTCTCAAGCTTTACTGAATCTCTGCATAGGCTAGAGGAATAATAATAATAATATAAATGTGATTAAACCTTCAACAACATTAGGTGGCAAGAAAAGAAGAATCGGTGTTATTTTATTTTACTGAAGTCACCTTAGGCACCACACTTGTAATAAGAATAATACTTTGATTTTAGCACTTTTCACTAGTAAAACTCAATAGTATTTTACAAAGGAAGTCGGCATCACCATTTATATCTGGGGTACCATTATTGCACAAAGAACTACTGTTCATTTCTTTTCTCATGCACTTTTTCAAGTGCTATTGTGACAAACTGAAAAAAAAAAAATCTAGTAAAAATCACAGAGCCTTGGCACAGTTATCTTTCAAAGACCTGCTGGGCCCTCATCTTTTTCCCATTCACCAACAGCTGGCCTTTTCTGTCCAGAAAGGATCTGGGGTTTGGTCCAGTACTGAAGACAATGGGAGCACTGCTGTTGTGCGACTGAGCTCAGTGGGTAGGGCTGGGCTCTTCATCTATTTCATTTCACCTATTGTTGTGAAAGCCTAGTGTGCAGTTCAAATGCAATATGGAAACAAGACAGAGATATGTGCAGCAGTGAAGTTCCATGGAAAAAATAATATATTTGACACTACAAGAAAATTGATGCCAAAGCCAGCAAAGTCTATTCTTTTTTTTAACGATATTGTTAGAAAGCTTGGCTGGATAATTATTTTTGGCAAAACACAGGCATTCCTGGAAAAGCATTTTACACAAAAAAAGAATAAAATATGGGTGTACCTCTTCAAAGTGAAATTAAGATCTTTAATAAGTGCCATAGTAATTTCACAGACTTGCTAAAAATGCTTGGGGTTAAAGAAAAATGGAATCTTGCTAAAACAGCTTCATTTGGATATTTTCTTTGAAAGCAAAAACAAACAAAAAATGGCCACACACATATTTGAGAAGCATTTTAATATTTCAGCAGCTTTGGAACTGAAACTAAACGATACCAGAGTAAGGACTGTTTTTTCTTTTGAACTGTAAGTACTGCTCAGCTTTTGTCAGGTGTGATAGAATGAGTGCAACTGTGACAACGTACAGTGACTCACTTTCCCACTCTCTCCTGATTTCTCATTCATAGTTTGGTTTTTCCTTCTTGGAAAGAGAGGCCTTCCATTCATTTCCAATAGGGGCACAGGAGTATTTCAGGAGGTAGAGGGACAGGATGTCACCAGGACAACACAAGTAAGCACAAAAGACAGATACAAAGAACAGACTTCTTCAGTGGCATGTTTGTTGGATGTCTCATAAATCACAGTGTCACTGTATGACAACGGTAACTGCTCTCTTGTAATGTATTCTGGGTTAGCCTTCTCTATATGGGTTAGTTGATATAGTTTGCAAATACCACAGCTGGCTTGTCACTAACTACTATAAATGGAATAAACCAAGAGGTTGTTCTCTGTTCTTGATACAGATAGCTCTGTTACAGATGGCTTTCACAGATGCAGACCACATGAGGTATTACGAGCCCCAATTCCCAGGTTCAAGATAACAGCTCAAATGACAAGACCCTCAAGAGTGTACAAAGGCCTCTTTCGTCAACATGCTCCACACCATGGTAACTGTTGTGGACCTGCTCTGCTGTGCTACCATCAGCACTCCCACCAAGGTCGCCACCTGAGTCTGTTCATTTTCAAGTGCTTTAGAGCACATTTTTTTCTACCTAATTTCATCCAATCTAATCTACTTTGACAGTTGTAAAGGATGTGTGGCATTTTCGTGATACTTCTTCTGGAAATTCACTTTTATTCCAGCTCCATAGCATGAGTAATCATCAGCTGCAGCAGGCAATTTATACAGTCAAACATAGTGCTTTAAAGTTTGTAAGTAGGGCCTTGGTTTCCCCTCCTCCAAAGTCTGTGGCCCACACCATAGCGCACACTTCAAAATATTTAACTATATTTAACTGGCAAACCAGTTAGAAAATGGTAGTCTAGAAGGAAAACTTACCTAAACATATTGAGGCAGTGCAGAAGAAGAAATGAGGCAAAAAAAAAAAACCCAGCCTCTCGAAAATCCTTCCTATATTGCAGCAACAAATGATACAGCCACTTTGGGGCAAGTTTGTGAAAAAAGGACCTTCACCCATTTCTGCAAGTTGCATTTTCTATTCTATTTTTTATTTCCACTACTTTTCTGTTGTTCTCAAAGTCTTGGTTGTTTATTTATTCGCATGCACACATAAATGGTGGTCATATCCATGCAGTAAATTGGATTCTGAGTACTTCATTTTTGGCCTGTCCATTAATCCTAGCTGTTGTATCTTTCCCTAAATTTCAAGTGTTTGAGTTGCTTCAAACTACCAGAGAAGTTTGTCTTAATTTCCAAATAAGAAAAAAATCCATTCCAAATGACTGTTAGTGTTAAGCCCAGAATAATTTTGTCCTGCAAATGTGACAGATATAAAAGTCTGATTTCCTGTAACCCTTCGGAGCAAGAAATTTCTATGACATGGGAAAAACATCACTTTCTAATCCCTGGACAGTTTAAAGATAAGGCCCTGCCCTCCCATCCCCCCCTCCCCC
>WEKW01022488.1:0-11300 GCA_013389905.1 Sula dactylatra
AAACTCTTGTAAATGTTGTGGTTACAGCATCTTATTTATTGGCAGTACTCACTTGCAAATGCATTGTGTAACATCATAGTTAGAATTTTCTAACTATATGCAATCAACATGAGCATCATTAGAACATATCCTGTTCAGTGACCCAGGTCTTTTCTGTTCAGTGACCAATAAGGTAGTGAGTCCTTTGACAGTCATATTCTGTACTTGGGCATATATTCCACAGTATTCATATGGAGACTGATTTTTTATTTTTTTTTTTTTTACTGCTTCCATGCTACTCATTGCTACTTTTACTACAAGGTTCTACTATTTGACTCCTTGACAGCACCAAAAGCCTTCAGGAAAGTAGGAACTATACTAGCTGCTCTCAAGGGAAGAAGCAAGTGGAGCAGCCTGCTCCACACAAAACAAGTTCTTCACTAACTATATAGGACAGTTTGACCCTTGGGAGTTGAAGATAAATGAACTGAAGTCTTAGTTTCTGGTATGCAGGCCATAGAGTTCAGTGGGGCTGCTATGGACTCACTAGCTCACAGGACTTTCCAAATCTTTAAAAGCTGCTCATTTTCAAAGAGCAGTTGCTTCCTGGGTCCTTTGGCTGAGGTGTGACTGGAATGGCACTGGATGTGTTTTTTTCTTGTATTCATGTACAGCACACGGAGAAGCTTGAGTCTTGAAAGGACATCTGTGGGTGGTGCAAAGAGGTGTCAGCATCTAAGCCATGGTTGCAGGGTGGATGTTCACTCATTTTGCAGATGTGCACTATAAACTATAAATCTGCAAGCATGGTCAACAGTAAATAACCTGGTTTTGTAAGACAAAAAAGAGAAATATTTATGCAATGTGCTGATTCCTGATAAGTTGTATTTGCGCTATAAACCCAACCATTCAATATTAATGTATGCCCTTCATACCAAACTATGTTCCCCAGAGGTAATAACTATTAAAAAGCTTTCTAATGACTCATGATTCTATGAAGGACGTTCTGTCCATGACCATTTCTCACTGATTGAACACATGCAGATTGTCAATATCAAATTGTATTAGTTATATTTTTCTAATGTTCTCATTTAAAAGTAGAATGTCCGTCTTAATTATGAATGTCTTCACTTTTGAAATCTACTGCATCATGTTTCTTTATTTTTATTAGTCCGTAGTAGCCAAATTTTAAAAATACAGCTTCTTTTCATATTAGTTCCTTTGTATAAAGGGGTTTTTTACTATTATAATGTTGTTTTTTCTTCCCTTAGATATGCTGCTTCAGTAAAAGATGGATCCCAGTATTTTGTTCTTCTCATTATTACAGATGGAGTTATTTCTGATATGGCTCAGACAAAAGAATCCATAGTGAATGTAAGTTTTGCTGAAAGTGTTGAAATTTGAAATAACTATGTTTCTAGGAATTAATATTTTAGACAATAAACTAAATCATTTAGTATTTCAGGCACTAAATTTGTTCCATAAATTAACCATTTTTTCCAAACAACAAAAGTTTATTATGCATAAAGACAAAAAGTTAGCAAAAGTTGAATCTCAGCTTAGATAGTGTTCCGTGGGAAATTATACTCTTCTTTCTAACACTGCATGTTCAGATGATTTTCCTCATCTGCTTCTTGCCTCCTCGTTCCTCATGCACATCCCACCATGCAGTTTTTCATAGTCAACCGTTCTTTATCTTTCTGGTAACTGCAGACAGTTCTGATCCCCCTGCTTTTTAAAAACTGCCCCAAACTTTCTGATCCAAATGGCAAGCATACCAGTCATCTGATTTCCTTCTAAATAGTCCCCTAGAATTTTGAAAACTCTTAGTTGTTTCTCAGTTTCTGCATTATTTTCAATATTTTTTACTTCAAAACTGCTATGCGTATAAGTAGTATTCTGTATTATGAACAGGCTTCATTTTGCTTTTGCCCCTGGCAAATATCAGATGAAAGTACACACAGAAACAACTTCCAAACAGCGTTTGAAAAGATCTAGACCAATAGTTTTGAATATACCACAGTGAATCTAGTCAATAGTGAAGTGGTGGGTGAAAAGCCTACGTTAAAATAATTAAGCGTCATGTCAAAAGGAGTACTGTAGAATTAGGTGGCATATTTTTGAAGGCCCACTTTCACTACCTCCTGTAGAGATTCAGTACTGTTCCAGTTTGTAGGGTGCACATGAAAACATTACTGAAATGTTCTGTCTTTCACTGGAGATTAAGATTGCCCTCAAGTTCTAGCCAGCAGCATGTAGACAGAATCTGTGTGTTAATAAGGACTCTGGCAGCCCACCTGGTTAAGTTTTTATACCCAAAGCTGTAACTGTGAAGGTACCAGTTTACTTCCTCTCCTCTTCCAGCTTCCAATATTAAAATAGTATAAACTGACTCTCACTTTTAAAGGAGATAAACAAGCTTTTTGCTTTGAAGTTCAGCCTCTACTCTAGCCTAGAAGTTTGGAACATAGCTTTTTTAGAAGAGCTTCTTTTAGGTGACAAAAAGGCTCCATGGAGAAAAAAGAGCAGCTCTTGATTTAACTCACCCCTCGATTTGAAGTCCTTAAGTAAGAGACCACCAAGTCCAGTTGGCTGATATCTTGCAAGATTAAGTAATTTACCAATAAGACATACAGAAAAACCTTGTTTCTGGTAATAGTTCATTTCCAGAAATAATAGCTGTTAGTCTGCAACTGTCTGGAAATACAGCAGATGTGTTGTTAGGTTGGAATGAGTGAAAATTTGGGATTATTTGCTGTCTTTTCATTTTATGAAGATGCATTCATTTTTTTACATACTTTTTGAAGCGTGAGCACAGTATACCATGACAGAACTGATTAAATGGTATTCAGTAGCAGCTTTTTCAGTCTTAATAATACCCAAAATAATTAAAAGGGCAGTGATGTTCAATGCAACTTGATATGTATCAAACTCAGGAAGAGTATATTTCATTTTTAACACTAATTGTGCTTTTAGGCATCTTTCTCATTACAGCATATGTGCCAGACACATTCTGTTTTACCAAACTGTTTAAAGGTTACGCTGTCAGTCGGGAAATGCCAACACCTAAGTCTGTATGAAAAGTATAACTCTTTGTCTTTATGCTGTCCTTGCCACTTACTGTTTCATATATGTTGTATCACATGATACTGTGTCAGTGTGAGTAGGAATCTCTTTAAAGGATGTTTTCTTTACAATCAAGCAATAAGATTCTAGAAAACACCTGAAAAACAGAACATGTTCTTTTCTAAGAAATGCCTTCATGTCTTGAAAAATATTCTGTACTCACTGTTATTGACTTATGTTATGCATTGTAATTCAGTTACAGTTACACTGTATTTGTGACCCTTAATCACAGAATCACAGACTGGTTGGTGTTGGAAGGTAGCTCTGGACATCATCTTGTCCAATCCCCCTGCTCAAGCAGGGCTTCCTAGAGCTGTTTGGCCAGGACCATAGCCAGGCGGCTTCTGTTATTATGTTCAGTAGCATATTAACATTTAACTAACAAGGGATTATTATTTTTTTATGCTACAAAATTTTACCTGGAAGTTTGACTATGTAGTAACACTTTGTGATTAATTTACAGTCAATGTATAGTATATAGTGTATAATATATAGTGGTGTAGAACATTAAATAGTGATTTATAGAATGGCATATTTTCCTTGTTTTAAATAGCATGTTTACAGTAATTAACTGTAAATGTGCTTAAAGAAAGTTGGGTTTTTTTATGTAGTATTGTGATAGATGAAGAATGGGAAATATTGATGATGGATCTAAAATGAGAATGTCTTTTAAATGAGGGAGAAAAACACTCTTAATATTCCAAAAGAAAAATATAACAGTATGTTCTAAAACCAGTTGACTTCAGGCTTCAGTGAGGCAGAGTTTATTTTAGCAGAGAACGTACATCTATGATATTTGGCTGGTGTAAACTCCTGTTTAAAACGACTGTAGACATTTCACAGTTCTTCAGAATATCTCAATAAGGAGAACAGCTGTCAGCCTTGACATTTGGTAGATTTTTTTTTTTAGTTGTTACCTTCCTCAACAGAGGCAGTGTCAGATTATTTCTGTAAACTAGCAGATATCTGGTGCTACTATCAGGGCAAGAGAATCCAATATTTATGATACTGTCTTAATAATTTTGAAGGTTTTACAGAGAGTTTATTCAGGGAAAGCCACATACCATCTTTGCCTTGTTTCATTGACTGAAAAAGATTAAGTAAAATTAAAAATCTTGCCATACGCCAGTTCAATATCTTGTTTACTTTGTGGCATGGATGACTGACCTGAATAAAATTTCATTCATGGAAGAAATACAAGATACATATTGCTCAAATAGGTGATTTATTTTCTTGAGAAAAATTGGCATAAGATCTATGTAAAAAACAGTGTCACATAGTTCCAGTCAGCTATGTAATATCAAGAAACAGCAAAGTACATTGAAGTAAATCTCAAACTGTCACTAGGTACATATTTGCAATTATTTTCAGTTTACAAAAGTTTCTAAGATATATTTGTCATCTTAATTGTTATATTAGTATTAAATCCTACCATAGTTTGTTGTGTTTAATTATGATCCTATATGATTCAAAGACTTTATAAGGAAAAAATAAATTAAAATAATCATCTGCCTTTCTATCTTCATCCAATAGGTTTTGTACCGCTTAAGCAGACAGTTTACACCGCTCAACTGTTTAGGTGGAAAAAAATTTTCTTTAAAACATAGCTTTGCATGTTTTTTTGTTCAGATTGTCCTCAGATCTCATATATTGTTGGCAGAGGTTATTTAATGCATCAAACCTCTTTTTCCTCTTCTTTTGAAGGCTTCAAAGCTTCCAATGTCAATAATTATAGTGGGGGTAGGACCAGCAGAGTTTGATGGTAAGTGTTCTAGTGGTTTTCCTAGAATTTTTTGTATTTGTTTACATTTTAGTAATATGTGGCTTTTCAAACAAATAGTGTTCTTTAAAAGAGCATAATATGGAACAAGCAGTAAGCACTGTTGACATTTCCAGCTGGATTGATTGATAACTCAGTATGATTACAAGCTACCATGTGGAGCTGTGTAGCCCCTCAGGCTCTGTGTTGAAGTCACAGAACCATATGGGGACTCAGCATTTACAGAGCTCCAGAAGATGAGTGGGGAAAAAAAACCCGCAGTAAAGTAAGTATACTCAAAGTAATGTTGAATTTCTTCAGCACGGATATTTAGTTGCCTCATGAAGTGTTAGTTAGTTAACTGTAATTATTGATCATAGGTTCTTACTGCAATAATAAAATACTGAGAAAAATAAATACGTTTGAGGAGGTGATCTGGATAAAACTGGGTTTCACTAGGTAACAGGAGTGAGCCTTACTCTGTAGCAGCATTGAGATAATATTACAGCAGGAAAGAAATTACCAGGATTATTTACATATTCTCTCATGTGAGGTTCTGGAATACCATTCTCTATTGAAATAACTAACCTGCTTCTGTTATTTGGACTAATTTATTAAGTGCCATCGTGTATATCATTGCACTGTGAAGTGTGGACATTCCCCGTATATCTATTCCTCAAAGTCCTACATCCTTTCTTTTTAATTCTGTTACTTCTGGTAGGACAATATGCCTTCTTTTGTACATGAAACATACTTAGTACTACCACAGATGTATCATGTAAATAGTCACTAATGACTGTACATGTTAATTCCTGTACAAATATTCTAAGAGTATGAAAACAAGAGGAAAAAATAGCACAAAAAATTATTGGGGGTTGACTTTCTTATGCTTTTGGCCAAGTGGTATATTAGTGATAATTTTAAGTATCTTATTCCTTGAAGAGATTGTCCAGGTGGACGTTTACACTTCAGATGATTGTGTGCTACAAGCAATGAGAAAAGACAGTTTGTCTTCATAAATGCATATGAGGGAAATTTGCAAACTTCATTTTTAACCCCTGAGAATTCCAACTTTAGTCGTACGTTACTTACTTTTCTCTCATCCCTCTTTTGCCTTTTCCCTTTCTCCCTGTTTGTCCAGTCCTTGGGTTTGCCCAGGCTCCCCTTAACACAGTCAGGGCATGTAGTTTCTGTCTTTTTTTTTAATTCTGGATGTTGTCTTTGCAGAGTTCTTGGGGTGTCATCCCTGTTGCTTTTCTTAAGGCAGGATTCTGTTTGTACTGCAGGATACAGTTTCCATCTTTGGACCCACACTCCTTGAGTATACTGCCTCAGTGAAATTCACCTTTAGATGTGTGCCAAATCTGTAGTCCCTCAATACCCAAGAGGGCAGAGAAATTACTTTTCCATCTGCAGAAATTCCGTCTGGAAAAAAACAACAGTCTCCATGTCTGATGTGGACGCTGAAGAAGTGTGTGTGTAGGAGGGTGTATGTTCTAGGCACGCTGTCTTACAATTCAAATGCCAGTCAAGCCTCAGTTCTGCTGTAGGGAGACTAAGCTGCTCCTCTCCAGATATCACTGCCCCCTAGATCTCCCAGCCCCTGGGGGCTACCAGAGGGGCTCTTTAAAAGTCTGGAGCTCAGATAGTTGGCACATGCATTTGGCAGAGCTTAAGGATGTGAGGATGACTGTTACAGGCCAGATCAGGGGTCCGTTTTGCTCAGTATCCTGTATCTGATGTGGCCATGGGTGGTTATCTAGAGAACGTTAAGAACAGAATAAGCAAATATGATACTTCCCTGGATACTGTTTTTAGATTTGAATTTCCTGAGCAGGATGTGCTTTATGTCTATTTTGGAAATTTTCAGTGGATCTCTCTTTCAAATACTTGTTCAGCCTCCTGTTTTGAACACATGTACATTGTTTGCATCAACAGCATCATCTGGCAACGTGCTCTACAGACCTACTAGTTTTTTCTTTGAACAAACATGCTGTTTTGTTTGGCTTGAACTTGGTTCCTGATTGTGACATTTATGCTTTCTAGTTCTTGCACTGGAAGAACTAGGTTTTGAAATGCTGCTTTCAGTGAGCTCAGCCCAGTTTGCAAACCCGTGAGAAGCTCTGTGATGCAGGGCTTTGATTTTCATAGCATATGCTGAAAGAAGGATTGTAGGATTGCAGATCCAAAGGCTGAGCAATAATCTGTGATCCCAAACCCATTCATTTCAACACTGACCAGAGAGCAGGTATGCCTTTCTACCTAGAATGGCTTCTGGGTGTCTGGACAATTTTAGAGTTTTCCTGTATCCTGCTCAGAAAGATATAAGAAGAGTTACGCAATAAATTTAATAATTTTTTTTTAAGAATTCCTCATTCCTATCATTAAGTCATTACTTTTCCAGTATGAATATGATTTATTACCTCTTTGTGATGTATCCTATGATATCTTCTATAAGAATAATTGCTGAAGATGAATTCTTCTCCACCTATGAAAGTATAAATATAGCCTTACCAAAACAGAAATACTTGCTGGTTTGAGAGCTAGAAGGATAAGGACCTCATGGACTCTTTTGTTCTGAAGATGACAATAAAAGCAAAAAGTATGTATTGTCAGCATGAAAAAGTGCAAAATAAGTACAAAGCATGATGTATTTTATGGCACAAATAATCTTAAAGATTTACCAAAGTAGCAGTTGTTGGTTTTGTTGCCTTAAAGTATAAATTGACTAAAGTTTTTCTCAGTAAGATTATTTTTGTTGTGTAGCTGAACTTATCGATTAATTAATTTTGTTTCTCTTTTTGGTTTTTTATTTTAAGCTATGGAAGAACTGGATGGTGATGTAGTGAGGATTTCTTCAAGAGGAAAGTTTGCAGAAAGAGACATTGTGCAGGTGGGAGAGAAAATTTACTCTAATAGTTAGATTTTACTGGTCCTGTTCATTTTGAATTCTTGTTTCTATCTATATTCCTGCCTTTCATTTTACCTCAGCACTGACATGCTTTATCAGTGAATATATCTGTGAATACTTATAAGCCTTTAGGTACCACGTAGTAGTGGATCTGCATTCATTAGGAAATGACCCCTAACTGGCAGCACACTGATACAAAGTCTTAGGGTTATATAGCCATGGGAGAAGAGCTAGTTGCCTCTGTACTGCAATCTCACTATGATTCCATAAAAAAAAACTGCAACTTTTGTGGATGTTGGCAATACCTAGACTTCTAACAAGTGCCTTTGAGATGCCTGGGGTATCTTTCCTTGTCTCCAACTGCCAGTCCAGAAAACCATGACCATGTGTCCCAGTTCCTATGTTGCGTCTGCCACATACAACCATGCAGATGTCTTGTGCTTTAAGGAACTTCAGATGATAGCTGGAACAGGTTGCCCAGAGAGGTGGTAGATGCCCCATCCCAGGAAACATTCAAGGTCAGGTTGGACAAGGCTCTGAGCAACCTAATCTAGTTGAAGATGTCCCTGCCCAGGGCAGGAGGGTTTGACTAGGTGACCTTTAAAGGTCCCTTCCAACCCAAACCATTCTGTGTTTCTGTGATCTCTGTTTACATGACTGAAGCAAGTCCTAAGAGTGCTACTCTCACCTGCATTCCACAGACACCTCCATCTCTCTCAGTTCTCTGGTTCTGTTCCTGCTCTCTACAGTCCTTCAGTCAGCCAAGTAGTTGTCATTCAAATCTATGCAACCACTGGTAGGGTGGTATGGCAGTTTTGCATGCACGTACACACCTGCCATAATCTACTGTCCCCTCAGAGCTACAGATTTCTAGAACTCCACAGGTTGTCCAAACTATGTATTTCATCCATGCTCCATGCACCCCATCTTGCACCCTGATTACCCACCCCCCCGGACAGACTTTATTTCATAATTATTTTCTTGATCAAATAAAATTAACTAGCTGTGCATTTTTTATTTTCATGGAATACTAAAGTGGAACCAAACAAAGAGAAAGACATTTGATGGCTCAACGCGCTAATCCCTGCTTGCTAAAGTATTAAAGAAGTTGACATTTGAAAAGCAGCAAACTGTTGAAAAACTGGATCAACCTGATTACTGTAGAAAGAATGATATCTGCCTAAAACTAAATCTTTTACGGAAGGCATATTTTTTGGAAGTGTCTGAATAAATTTATGAAATAGAATATTTCATTTGAAAGGGACCTACAATGGACATTTAGTCCAACTGCCCGACCACTTCAGGGCTGTCCAAAAGTTAAAGCATGTTATTAAAGGCATTGTCCAAATGCCTCTTAAATGCTGACAGGCATCCTTAGGTTCAAACCTTACTTTAGATCTGCCTTTTCTTGTTCTCCCTTTATTCCTCCTGTTTCTCAAAATTCATAGACTTCACTTATTTTCCTCTTGCTTATTTCTACTTATGTCTTTCCAAGCCAGGTTGGATTTTTATATTATTGTTGGTTAGTAGAATATATATATATATTTTTAATATAAAAATAACTGAGATATATGAATAGCTCATATTGCAGGTTATAATGTTTTAGTAATAATTAAGGTCAGATTGCAGCTGATGAACTTTGGAATGTGTGTATTTGTTTTCATTTATATATGCAGAAACTGAAACTTTTCAAAATGTTTAGTCTTACAAATACTGTTATGTGAATGTTTAAGGATTTGATAAGTTCTGTCTAAATACTAAAAAATACATTATAGGCTAACTAAATAAATAAAAAGGGATAATGTGAAACCCTTTAAGTTTGGTATGACCTTTATTTTATATCTGCCAGGATAAAACTGATTTGCTTTTATAAAATTAACTACTCAAATATAAAAAGTTTATCTTTTGTGTGTATTAAGTTAGTTAAAATTAGCTAGTGAATTTTACTGTTAATTTTACCAGTCAGTATTGTGAAATATTTTAATTAAATTAGTAAAGGAAAAATTTGCCCGCTAACAGTGGGTCACTGTATCTATTATATTTACTACTGACTGCAGTTCCTATCAGGACACGACCTTCATTATTCCCTCCTCGGTAGTATATGTAGGTATTATAGGGACTCTGTATTACATGTGTACCAATTCTTCCTCAGTTTATTTCTTTTCTGCTCCTTTATTATCCTTTTTCTATTTAAGAAATTTTAGGAAAATACTTACTTGTAGTATTGTACCTATTGTTTCTCTTGAAAATTTTATATATTAACCTTTTAAATTAAACTCTCGAAACTATAGAAGCAGCACATTCCATCAGTTTCCCTTTGGTTTCTCTTACATCTTTCATTCTGTTCCTCTGCCACTTCTATTTCTAGATGTTAGCTCTAGGCCTTGCTATCATTGCCAGCTGTCCTTGTATATGTGTGTGTATGCCTATCTGTCCATAGTTCTCCAGCTCTTCCGACATCCATGTACCATAAGGAGAGGTGAGGGAGAACTAATTCAGGCCATCTGTATTGTATAATTGCATTTCAACAGTTACACTGTTGAAATAGCCTCCCTTTGCTGCAGAACAGTGGTCTGACGTTTCATGTCTGCAGACTAATGGGTAAGGTGATCTCTAGGGATGGGACACATTTTGTTCTTTAACTTAGACAGCATGTGCTTTTTACATGAGACTGACATTGCATTAGAAAATGAATAGCCACATAGGGGGAAATCAACACCAAGCTTATCCCTTCCCAGCTGAATGTGTGAGCCAGCAGGCTACAGAGATGTTTGTTTTGTTTTCTTGTTCTTCTAACTTCATGCTTCTGGGGACAGTCAGATGTATTCTGCCGGAAAAGTTGATGGAGCATTTTCAACCACTTGAAACAGGGCAGTGCTGGGCTGGCTTCTGAAAACTGCTAGAGCTTTTTTCATGAAATGGAGGAGTCGGTACTAGTAAATGTCACAGTATGTGCTTGTCTCTCGTATTGAAGAGTTACTGAATAAACACAGAAATAGTTAAGACAGCTAATTATGGAACTACAGATACCTTGCTTCCTGGCTTAATATTCTACAAACAGGTTCCTTTTTGCCTGTTGTTATCCTGCCCTTATGCCTGATATATTCTTGGACACAACAGAATGAAGAGGTAAAGGATGCTCCTATCTGGAATAAAGGCTACTCTCACTCAATGGTCTTGCTGACTGCTCTTGTAGTCTTGTTGACTATGGCAACCTGCGCTAGCTGGCTGTGCTTGAGCAGCAGCGTTGGACTGAAGGGTATCTAAAGGTCATTTCTAGCTTCAACAGTTCTGACTGTTGTCATTTTCGAAGAAACTGCAGATCTACTGCTTCCTGGGGAAATGCCCTAATCAGGCATTTTGTAATAATAATAATAAATATTATTATGAAATTAATATACATATATTAATAATAATAAACGTAACCAAATCACGCTTAATTTGGTGACAGATTTCAGTTTAATTCAACATAGCTCAAATACCTAAGCTTGAAGCCTTTTTTCTGGGAATTTGAGATCCTTTTCA
>WEKW01022492.1:584-11725 GCA_013389905.1 Sula dactylatra
AAACTGCTAGTAAGTTGTGATAGCTTAGGACATTTTTTACTCATATAAATCTCTCCCATTGGCCTTCATGATTTCTTGTGACAAAAAATTTCACAGTGTGTGTGTATACTGTGAAAGGCCATGTTTACGGTCAACTTCTTAAAGGAATACCTTATACGGATGCAGATCACAGACCCTTTTAACTTCAGTTTTCCTTCTTCTCAATGCCTCTCTCTAATCTCTTGCCTTGTTTCTAGCCTCATTGTCCAGACTATCTAAAGTATTCTACTTGCCTAGTTTGGTCTAGCCCATGCATGGTGCTATATCTGAATCAGGTTGCTTTCTCTTTGTCTACACTGCTTAGGTACCAGTGGAAGTAACACTGGAAGTGCAAGACAGATAGTCTCTCTAATCTTAGCTCTGGCTAGCCAATTGATCTGTGGCCTCTGGTATCCAGAAGTACAAGGACAATCTGATTAAACCAGGGACTAAAGTACATTCAGAGAGGTCTGGGGGTTGATTTCTGTGAAAATGAAATCTGGAGAATATTGCTTCAAGTTTTTCCCAAGCATGCTCAAATGGTGATTTTCAGAGGTGACACATAAATGGACATTAATAGCAATAAAAACAAGGCAAATCTCTGGCACAACTTGCAGGACAATTTTTAAGCCATTGCTTCAAAGTGGCAGAGGCACTAGAAATTCTCAGCGACAGTTACAGGCATTCCTGCATGTAAGCAAAAAGGTTTTTTATTTTGTCCAAGTCTTTAGTATTTTCGCTGAAATTTTTAGGACAGCTTATGTTCTGAGGCAGATAACAGGATGGAAAATTTTGGTCTAACCAATTAAAGCACAGCAAAGCTTGCAACAACAGAAAGCGTTCGGCAAATTTAACTACAGGCAGTGTTTCCAGCATTGCTGCTAATTGATTATTATGCTGTTAGCATTACTACAGTGAAGTAATACTTACATGGCACATAGGAGAACATGACAATAATAAGGAAGTAATAGTAGTCAAAAGAGACATTATACTTGTTGGGAAGTCTCAGTGAAAACATCCCTGTTTTCTTCACATAGGGTAAAGCAGCATAAATGGTTAGCAGTTCACCTGCAACTCCAGCAGGATACAAAATGATAAAAAAGTTGTATCTGCATTTAAAAAAAAACAAAACGCTTGTAAGAAACACCCCATAAATTTAAAATTTCCTCTTGCTATTATTAGTGGCACAGCAATGCATTACAGTAGTTTCTGCACCAAAATCAAGGACCGCATCCTGACTTGGCACAGAATACCAGTTTCAGTCACTTTGGATAGCATTGCTAGGTTTACAGAGAATGCATTCCTCAGCCCTTTTATTTAAAAATAGCGAAGTATCAGAATGTTTGTATCNGTATCTCCTTCTAATACTAAAGAGTAAAAAAAATCCACAAAATTTGTAGTCTCCAATAATGTCTGTTTTTTAAATTTACAGATCTTGCTCCTGTTGTCACTGATAGGATTCAGACCAGGGCTGGATCCCAAATTCAGATGATCCTACATAACTTTGTCACAGTGCACGCACGCTGGGTCAACTCTATTATAATTATAATTTCTTTGAAGATAATGAAAACACTGAGCAACATCAGATGCCTGTTTTACCCACTGCCACATGGGAATCCAAATAATACTACATTTACCTCTACTGGAAAAGGAAATAAAAAATAAAAGAAAATGAAAGTGCCAGAAACTTATCAGATCCATTTTAAAATGGAAAGAAGGTGTTCAAAAAGAAGGTGAAGGCATTCAGTTTAAAGAAAATGTGGTTTGAATGCCATAGGCCACATAGGTGGTGACAAAATGAAAAACATAATCAGTACGGTTTGTGCTGTCCTCACCATACTGCACCATGGAGATGCAGTTTCTCCTAAGAAACAGCTCTTGACTTCATGCAGGGAACAGCATGAATGAGAGCTGTCACACAGAGAGAAAGGTACAGTGTGCGCTCCATGACCAAAAGGGATGAGATCCAAAACAGCAGCATCCAAACATAAACCCTCCTAGGAGCAAATGGGCTCAGACGACTCATGGGTCATAGAACAGATCAGGGGAGGTATAAGAAGGAACTGATGCCATGACCTACACACAGTTTGTCTCTATGCAGTGAAAAAAAAACCCCAGAGTAAAAATTCTGAACTAAAATTCAGAGCATACCTATTCCATTAACAATGGACAGGCAAACCTTTTACAATTATAAGCTAAAGATCAGAAATTTCCAGCTCCCTTGGAGTACTGAATTTATGCCCAGTTGTACTGTTTGATTAGCCATAAATCTTGATGGGATATTTTAGACTCTATGAAAAGATAATACATTTTCAAATGTTTTGTTTATAACATATTTCACCATATATCTCTGCTGTGAGAATGTCAGTTTTCCCTATTATCTATTATAAGGAAACAAAAATTTTGTCATTCAAGATACATTGACTCGATGGCAAAAAGTGTTATCTGTCAATGTAATACCTTCTGAATGCATTTCTCTTTCTGAAACCTACATAAAAAATTATTAATGAAACCAGACCTGATTATTTTTAAGTTTGCCATTTAGTGCTTAAAGGTAACCAAGCCCACCACCTTAGGTATTAGCAAAAAGATAATGTATTATAAGNNNNGATAATGTATTATAAGAATGGACATAAATATCAGACATATCAAAGAAGTGCATTAGAAGCATCACAACTGCATTATCTATAAAACAAAAATAAAGAAAAATAAACAAACACGCTCTTTTAAATAAGAGTCACCTGCACTGAATGTAGGTAAGATATTTTCCTTCTAACAGTGTAAGTCTGTCTGTCTTACATGTATTTTCCAAAAAAAGACTACAGAGAATACTACTCTTCCAGTTAAGTCTCCTGATAAACATGCAGTCTCTGTAATATATCTGATCTAGTGGCCAACCTTAAGTAAGCATGCTTCAAAATCAAAGCAGTTTTGATATGGAACACACTTTTTATGTGGGCTAAACTAAGTCAATATTTAGCTTCACTACATGAATATAACTTTACAAAAGCTCTGATAAAGCAGAACAACTCATAAAGTACTAATATGCATAAGATTGAGTGACAACAACTCCCCCATTTTCAATGACCTGAAATCCACAAAGACTAACACAGGTGCTTAATTTTGGATTGGCTTCAAAAGCACCTTAAGGAGTCATACTGTAAGTTGACTCCAAAGATAAAAGAAAAAACCAATGAAGTAAATAAAAGCAGAGTTCAAACTGTGAGACACAGAAAGCAAAGTACAAATCACACCCCAAAATGTCAGCTGAAATATTTTTAACATTTTAAAACCAAGTAACAATGATCCCAAGTACAGAAAGCAACCGACTTGCACTCTGCTGACACATAACCAAAGCTCAAACATCTGCTCTCCTGTGTGTTAGCTCAGCATGCGTGAAACTAACATGCACAGAACCATGAGAAACTGAAGCGCAAGACATCTCCACCTGGCCCATTTAATGAAGTATGGCAAATGGTTGAGCAGGTTGAATGTGTAGAAGGAATATCGAGTAATCTCTGTCACAGTCCATACGACCAGAAAAAGAATAACGCTCTCCTCATTCTGGATCTGCAGAAGTATAAAGAACCAACACTTGCTTCATCCTTAAGCTTCTTTTCTGTGCAAACTGCAACAGACTTCTGTTTAATATATATGGAACAGAACTAATACCTTCTAAAGAAAGAAAATTTTGGCATAAAAGTGATATGCTGAAACCATTACCATGTATAGTTCTTTACCACATGTATTTACTAACCAACAGACATTTTGCAAACTAAGCAATCTTCATCTATTATGCAAATATCAAAATATAAAACCCTATAATTGAGCTTATTCCTCCTCTTTATTCTCTGTCTGCATTTTCACTATGCTGTCTCACTGTCCCTCTTTTTATTTGTGGTTGATTTATTTGTTTATTTCCTCACTTCTCAGAACAGCAAGAACAACACAGAAGATATGTCCCTTTCATAATCAGTTTTTACCTGTTCTGCATTTCACTACTCCGGCTCCTAGATTTTCTCTTACTTTTTATCTTGCTTCTTCCTGACCATATAATGCACATCTCCACGAAACTTTAGACAAAAGGAATTTCTTAGTATAATCTATTAACTGGAACTGAGTCACAGAAGATCAATTTGGCAGACTTCAAGGAGCTGTAAGATAATTAAGGAGCTGGAACACAGGTGCATCACTAAATGAAGTTGGTAGATCAGGAGCTTTGGGTAAACTTACTCAACAATCCCGGTTAAGGTTTAAGTTCTGAGTCATTAAACTGCCTCATCGGTAGGTAGCACACCTATCTGCTGTTTCAAAACACTGGTTCTTTTTCACTCTAAGTGAACAAATAAACAAAAATCTCCAAATACAGAGAAGGCACATGGGGATCTATTACAAACTCTACCTTCTGAGAAGAATTACACGCAAGTAATTTTCTTTTCTTTAAAAGGGGAGGAATTTTGTAAAACACTTCCATGCCTGAAGGCTGAAAAGCTCCAGGGATGTCTGTGAAATAAAATAAGTAACACAAGTTTTGTTAAAATTACAAAAAAGGGAAATGATTTTTTTTTAATAAAATGCAACATGGTGACAAAGCTTAATACATCTCAAAGATGCTGAAAATGCATAACTCTGTCAAAACTCAAGAAAAATTATAAATGCTTATCATCTCATAAAATCGTGCCCTCAATGTGTCAGTCAAAGAAGGTGCACTTTCAGTGAAAGTATCTCATCAACATCACAAAAGGAGATACAAAAATACTGACAAACTGACAAACAAAGCAACAACTGAAGTGCAAAGATATCCAAACAAATAAGCAAAGGGAAAGACAGAATTAGGCTGTTCTTAGCCTCATGTGATGAGAGACAAACATTGATAACCCAAACTTGGATTCATGTCACAGTGTTAAATCCAAGCAGAAGAGCTCTAAATAAGTATGCAGAGAATTCCTATCTGTTGCCTGGCAAATCTCCAGTCAAGTAGAAAGATCTGGGTCTGGCTATTATCACTAACATGCCTCTCACCACCTAAAATGACCCTGAACATTCGTGCCTGCTAAGCAGTAACAGTGTGAAATACAATCAGACATACATTCAGATGTATTTTTTCTTGGGCACAGCTTGACCTACCGTACTGAAGATAGAGGAAACAAAAGAAATGACTGGATATGCTAAAGATTTAATCCACTGCAGATAATAACAAAATGACAAAATGGAGTGCTTTATTCCAGCATTCTTGTAAACATTCAATATTAAAAACTTGATTAATCTTTGAGACATATTTGCTTAAGGGAAAAGTGAAAACACTTAGCTTACAAAAAAAAAAAAGAAAGAAAGAAAAAGCTATGAAAAGCCTATTCCATGTTAAGAAAAGCAACAGTAAAGGAAAAGATGAAGTGTAGAAAACAAGTACTCTGTGAACTGAAACAAAGGGATTTGACAACTGAGGCAGCTGCTATGACATTCCATCAGCAGAAAAGCATATGCCATCTGCTGGTGAGACAGTTTAATGGCTCAGCTTTTTAAGTTTAAAGAAATTCAGGAGCACAGATTCAAAATCTATAATTTAATTCTTACATGCCCTTCACAGAAAGCAGACCTCAGAAACTGAACTGAATGACCTATCTACTAGCTGTAAGCAGCCTCCTTGTTTCATTCTGCTGATGAATCACTTGACTTACAATAACCACCTACAGCCAGACAAATAAAGTACTGCCATTTATACAGGACCTTAATGTCACTGTGGCATGCTGGATGACTTGATATGTTTTTAATGAAAACAACGCAGTATGCGCCGTCAAGTGTTAATATTACCCTAACATTAAAATCTTGAGAAGGTTCCTAAATTAAATTGCAAAATCACACCCATGTTTACCCAGGTAAATTCAGTTTAAGACATAATTTCATTTAGATTAATTCAGTAAGTACTAATTTAAGTTTTTGAAAGGGAAGCAGTAACACTGTGGTAGATTTGCTGGTAAGTAACAGCAGTAGTCATTGACCTCATATAGGCAGACTGCAGCCGGCACGATGCTGAAGACAGTGCCGATTCACAGCCAAGGCCCAGACCCAGTCTCCTGGGTAGAAGCACATAAATTCCATCCTGTAACCCCAACTTCCAAAATCGCGCTCAAGTACGTAGGTATTCTCTGTAGGAATATCATTAATTTTTAAATTGGTCTTCCTGGTGAAATGAGAACTGTATTAACAGCTTCTCCTTAAAAACAATCAAAACACGACTTGCTCACGCACATACCTGTTTTATACTATGTGCAATGAACCACACCATGAAGATTCTTGAACTCACTTGGACCCCAGTCACAAGCACAGATGTGCGAACTATTCCTTAAAAAGAGAAACATGTTATCTCTGTTCCACAATTCATGTTTTAATTAGTTACAGGAGAAACTGAAACAAAGAACTCACCAACTGCACAGTGGACTACCTGTAAATAAAAATAAGTTAGAGGTTACTGAAGTACAGTATGTTACTATCTACACTATAAACATGGCCTTTTGATATTAGTATAAACCGTATAAACCTAGGCTTAATTCGGAAGGAGAACTGTTTTATTGTCTCCAACTAACGGTCTTCAAAAGAAATACATGTTAGAGCTCTGGCAAGCAGTGCTGTGATGGGCTCAGTATCTGATCTGTGCAAACACATGAGAGAGATTTATTTTCCTAATTAATTGCATATATTACATATTTAGATACTTAAAAAGCATTTATTTTTTCAACTGGTAAGCTTCCCTTCCATTATCTTATTAAAAGAAGAATTTTACAGAACCGTGTGGAGGGAGTCATATAAGGGATGCTAAACGCGTTGCCATTTTAAAATGTCCTGTATTCTTTAAGGATTAATAACGTTATTAGAATTTGGCCAATGACGGCTATGAAGCTTCAGATTTATTGTATTTTCTGATCAGTAATGTTTAGCAAATGGAGTGCTTCGCATTATTTTGACAGATTTGAGTAGAATTACTTATTGTGCAAGTTTAATAGCATAAAAGCCTATAAACAGCTGGCCACATGATTTTAACAGTTGCTTGAACTACAGACGTTGTAGGCAGATTGAGAAAAGAAGTTAAAATGTAGATAGGCACTCTTTGTTGTGCCTGGGAATGAACTGTAAGTGCTCAATACACCCAGCAGTTTCATTCCATAGATGTACTATAAACTGAGACCACTACTGTATAGTTGGCAAAAGTCACATTATTTAAAGACTACTTTGCACAACTTGCACGGGGCCTGTTGTAAGGGATTATAAGGGGCATGTGAATCCAGTCTGGAAATAAGCAGAAGCAGGAAAGGCACAGAAGGATAATGAGTCCAGTATAAGGAATAAGAGGGAAGCTATCATCTCTGGAGATGGAGACGAGATATCTACTAAGCTAGAGGGTTGATCTGCTACCTGGAATGCCTTCAGAGATTTTGCTTTTTGAGTTAAAGACTCTCATATCAAAGCAGTTCCCAGGCAGTATTTGATTTAAAGAAATATTAGAATTAAGCTTGAAAAAATGTGTCCATTTTTTTCAACTAATCACCTTGCCCCCCGAAAAACCATCATTAAATAATGAAGTTAAAAGGACTTTAAGTACTAATATAATATTTTGATATTAAATTCAGGTTAATAATGTGTTTTGCCTATGATATGCAGCATCCAGTAAAGCAAACTAATGTTTAAAATTTACCTCAAGCAAAGCAAATGTCTGGAAAAATTTAAGCGTCTTTTGAACGCTTCTGAATAAGCCTCTATGTGTTCCTTTCTGTATATAAAACCGCACCATGGCAATACCTAATACCAGCCACCTACAAAAGAAAGAGAATGGATACATTTCAAATTAGAATTCTTAAAATATCCATCCACCGTAAATAATTTATTAGAATATTTTCTTCACAGAATATCTTTGCTTCTGCACTTGTCGGTGTTCTTAGGAGATTATTAAAAATATCTTTAGACATAAATATTATATAATGTTATGTAAACATTACGCTGTTTTATCTCTTTACTTGCAAAAGGATAGAGAATGACTTGTTTACCTTCAGAGGACTGACTTGAGTTGAGGTGACCCCCCAAAACCATAGGTCCATCAGACTTTTCACTAGTAGTGACTATATATTTTTACTATTAAATCCTCATGCATCTTTACTGTGAATTACTGTTATTTGAAAACACGCAATGAACTCGGCACTGAAGCCACTGCTTTGGGTCCCAGGTTGGTAGAAGTAAAGGACTGGAACCTATGTACATCTTTTTTACATTTTTTATGGCCCCTCAACTCATAATTTTCAGAACTGATTAGTGATCTGAATGTTTCTGTTTGTCATTGTCCAACTGAAGTTACCATTACGATTCAGTTTTCAGAAGTGTTGAGAAGTCGTCTTTGAAAATCAGACTCTGAAGTGCTGAAAGATGGGTGCTTTATTCTCCTGGCTTCCAAAGGCAGGTATATCTATCTACCACATATGATGGCGTTGGCTAATTTTTTGGTATTTTTTTAGGGAAACTGAACAATGCTACCAACTGATAACCCTTCCAGTGTGAAAGAAAGAAAGTAACAGTATCTTTTAATCAAGCTGGAATTTGATATAGAACTTAAATTGAGATCTCAGATGGAAATTAAGACTAAAAGAATAAAATTCGAAACTGTGGGGGGTTGATCCCCACCACCCGGCCCGGACCCAGTACAATAACCCAGGGCACGTGCAATTCCTTCTGCATAATTAATCCATGTTTATATAATTAAGATTTTCACAACAGTGTACAATTTATGTTCCATGCTTAATGCAGAGCTATACCACATTCTTAAAAAGACCACACTAGCGAGATGCCTTGAAACTTCAGGTTTCAATCCACAAAGACTAAGAAAATAGAAAAATTCTTACGACTTACAGGCATAACCAGAGCTATGGAAGGCTATTTAGAGAGTTAAACATAAAAATACAAAGATTACAATCACTTTAGCTTAGCTGATTGTCTGGTGATATTCAGAACAATCACTCAGTCCTTTCATTGTACGTAAAGCCGTAGCAAGCATGCTGTATGGTGACATGAGCTCTGGCTAAGGAAGGACCCAAGGGACAAAGCAGAGGGGTCTGAGAAATACTCAGAGGCAGATTTGGAGAGCATATAAACACTCAGAGAAATATTTAATAAACATTTGGATAAATATTTAACACCTCTCCTGTTATTATGCTCTTCCCTAAGCATAAGGTATTGGCTAATATTGGAAACAGGGTACCAGGAAATACTGATCGTTGGTCAGACCCGTTATGCTCTAACAGCATGAGAGTCGCGTGGATCGTGACAGCTCTCTGTTTGCCTCGGATGGCATGTACTTCAGTATCAGCCCCTTAAGAACTCTTACACACAGTGCCTATTGCTACGCAGTCACTTGGCGTGGCCCATTCCAGCACTTGATGATGGCATTTCAAACTCACTTGGAGTTAGTCAGGCTTCCTCACACTGCAGGAATGATTCCCCTCCTTGATCCCTTCTACTTTAAGCCCATGAATCCGATCTGCCAATGCTCCAAAATTTGCCCCCACAAGCGTTACTTAGATTTTATAACTGATTTTAAATCGGAGCACATTAATTTGACATCTCCCACCACTGTGGAAACAAGGAATTACTGGAATATCACTGGTAATCCTTCACAGTAAAGCTGCCCTGTTTTATAGTGAAGTGTTTGACAAGAGGAACATGACAGTGAGTTTACATCCAGCTGGCAGCGCAAATGGTGACCGCAACAGCTCTGTCCTAGCCCCAGCCTGAGATGGCATAATACATCTAATCTAACAAGGCATTTTCTGTACCTCATTCTGTAACAAAAGGGTTGCAGAGAGAAGTAATCTTGGACTACAATCAGAAGCAAAGACTGCAAATATTTTTCTTAAATATATTTTTATTTAGATGTGAATTTTTGTAGATCGATTTATTAGTTATCAGTGGCTCTGCCGTTGACCTCAGGAAAGCCCTTGTATTGCAAATCACCCGGAAATGGAAAATGCATTCCTTAATAAAGGCAGCATTTCCAATTGGGACTTTCCATAAGATTGGGTACTGATCTGTCATTTCAGTCCCTTAAATCTTTGTTAGAATGAAAGATAAGCCGTATTTTTTTATTAGAATGGTTGTTAACATGCAATTGTGTATCAGTTTGTTAAAACTCTAGTAACGCTTTGCTATATCGCACTGCCTGGACAAATACATTTATCCTGTGTAGTGCCCCTGTTAAGAATTGCTCTATTTCAAACGTTTATTCTTCTCTTAAATTGTATCCATAAAAGATTATAAGAATTTGTTCCTATCTCTAATTTCTGTGTTTCCACATAAAATATGCAATTTTGCATGTCTTAATCCTTTTTGATGTTAATGGAAGATGGGAGAGAAGGAAGCGGGATGTACTGAATCAGCACCTAAGGTCAAAACTAGTACGATTTGATTCGGTAATCTTCTACAGACGCATGAAAGCCAGTGGCAAGAGTCGGTGTTCATTAGCAAATTCACATATTGAGCACGAGGCTGGGAATTCAATGAGGTAGCATTAACCTTCCAGCTAGAAAAAAAATTACATTGAGTAAAAGCACTTTTCAAAAGGGGCTGCTGCAATATATGAGCAGACTTGAATACGTGTTCAAGATTCACAGATGCTGGTGAGAAGAAAGCCACTACGATCATATTCCTGGCTTTCTGAATCAGTGCTTGAATGCCTGATTCAGCCACAGTGTATCAGTTTTGCTCTGCGGGGTTGGATTCAAATGGCAGAGAGTTCACCCACCAGTAACCAAGGTAAAATTGTTGTCATGATGCATGTCAGCCTGGAAGCTGTGAAATTGTTCCTTCTTAGTTTTCTGTTAAGCTTGTGGAAATTAATAGGTCGGGGTTTTTTTTTCCCCCAGGAGTTAGTGAACAGGACAGGTTTTCAAGAGGTGAAGATACGCGCTTCGAGCACTAACAACATCAACCTGAGTGCTCTTTTGCTCTGTTGTGCAAAATAAATACCCACTGTCCTCAAAGCAGAGCAGCGCAGCGCGGAGCAGGGGCTCAAAGGCGCCCCTTGGCTCACCGCAGCGCTCTCCCCTCCGCCCAGCCCTGCCCATCACCGAGCGCCCGCCGCCGCC
>WEKW01022492.1:21745-39074 GCA_013389905.1 Sula dactylatra
TCGGTGACAGCACCGGGGCGGCGGCGGGGGCCGCTGCGGGCTCTGGCCGGCTCCGGGGGCTGCGGGCGAGGGGATGCTGCTGGGAAACCAGCCGGCCTGCTCCGCAGGAGTAACGTTGCGGCGCAGCGAAACAAGTAGTGGGAAATGCTTGTGCTGGAGCGCTGCTGAAAGGATGAAAAGTAAAAAGCTTCGTCTACAATGGCTTCGCCACGGGCACGAGAATATTGTCAATGCGTTTTGTATTCAGTGCTTTAAAGTGAATTCCTGTGGGAGATTTCTTTTGCCCTTTCAAGTGAAACTTGACGTGCTGTGATCAGGTTTCATCCCTACCTTGCTTGTTCCAAGGCCAAACTACATGGAGAGGAGATGTGTGGCTTTTACTTGACAAAAATCATGCGTAATGCTGATGTGTCCACACTGAAGGTAAAATAGCATATAGGCAGTTTAAAATTCATTTTGCACGTCTGATTTGTGATTGTGTAATATGGTTTGTCTCCTACCTGCTGCTGATGTCTGTTTTACTTGGAGCGAGAAAAGCTTTGTCTAGGGAACAGCATAATATAAAGGGACTCTTTCTCATATGTGGATAAGCACCCCACACACCCACCCTAGATTATTTTCTTACAGCATTGTAACGCTGTGTATGTTTCTTGAACAAATTTCGCTAGTAGCCTTATACTTGCTGTAGCTTTCAAACGCAAATACATGTTTCTTTCTTAACGCTATCCAACTGTAGAAGTCAGGGCTGCAATGTAATTCTTACAGCTCTCCAAAAAAACCAGCTTGGAACTGTTTGAAAAGTATGTATCTTTTCGGGGGGAAGGGTTTGTGCATAAACCACGGACTGTGGCACAAATTCTGTATGTATGTTATCAGGAATTCTTAATCTGTTGCATCTTAATAAAGCATAGCTCGCTTTTCTTCTCATTTTGAACAGTTAAGAACACTTTTCTGCTGAAGACTGCCCTTCAGTGTATAATGTTCTGGTGACAAAGTTGACAATTACTTATTTTGAAAAGTAGTAAATAATTTTCGTAATTGTTTCGCTGTCTTCTAGTGTAATTTGGCAGTTGAAAATGAGGAAGAGATTGCGCTGCTTGCCAATTTTCCATGGACAATTAGAGGATTGAAACATTGGTAATATTATCCTTGAGGATGATTTGAACTAATAAGATTAAAAAGTGATAGCTGAGGTTCTGGCAAATGTTTGCTTTTTTACTTCCTAAGGCCTCTGTCTAGCAGCGAAGATCAGACTGCTTGAGTGGGTTTCTCTAGAGCTAAGTCTGATAGAAGTGCTTGTCAGCACTCTAAGTTTCATAATTCAGGGCAGTAGCACCCAACTGTTACTTTGGTGGGTTATTTGCTGTTTTCTACGTGCAGAGGATGCCAGCACCTTACCTACTGTGCTTGCCTAGTCAATCACCAGTAGATATTTTTCAAAAGTATTATTCTCCATACTCTCATGAGCACAGGGGAATATGAGGGAAATAACCACTCAATCCCAAATTGTTCTTGGAAAAGCAGATAGTGGGCAGTGGGCTAATTTTCACCAGTAAACACAACCTCTTTCTGTTGGCCTCTTTGGTGGTGTCCTCAGGGAGACCGAAGGAGCAGCAGGCTGTTCATTTGGTGGCAGCCTACTTTCAGGAGCCTGCTGCCTTTATCCATCACTTAACTGGATTTGTGCCAGGGAGATGGGAATGATGAATTCTCCCAGAAAGTGTCCCTGGGCCCTTCTTCCCAGAGGCCCCTTGGGAATGTGCTATTATCTGGATGAACTTCTTGGCAGGCTTCATAAGATAAACGTCAGCTGTAAAGTAAGCTCTCATGTTCTCGGGAAACTTCCAAAAGTTGTCAAGCGGTAGCATTACTTTTCAATTCTTTTCTCAGAATGAAAGTTGAGTGCTCTGTTCTTGTTCTTGCCCAGCAAGAAAGTTTTCCTTTGAAGATCAGATTCCTGAAGCAGAAAGGCAGGCAAAAGCTATTCTTAATTTCATATGAATTTGGACATTGGTGTGGTTGATAGTATTGCTGTGATAGCTGTCCCGTAGATGAGAATGTATGGCTAATCGTTACTGTGCAATAGTTGGAAATGATTTTTGGAACAATTTAGGATGGTGAATTGCAGAGAACACATCTGGAACTAAATTGTTTTCCATTGTTTTGAGGAGGGTAAGTATCTCTTAGTTCAGAAGGAAAAATTTCTCAGTTTGTCTGGCAGTCATCAGCATTTGTCTGATCCTCTTAGCATGTTCTTGCTGTGGAACCTGGTCAACCGTAATAGCTTACCATTTAGTGTCAACTTTGTACAGAGGTTTTTGAGTGATGTACCTCTTCTGTAGGTGTGAATGGCAAAAGAATGTTGTTTAAGACTACTGTTAAACTAATAGTATTAAAGGATGCTTTAAGCTGCCTAGTGATATAGGAGGTAAGCCGTTGTCATCCTCAAAGAGTCCAAATCTCTGGATGAATCCCAAATACAAATACTTTTTGTTTTCTGAACCCCCTCTTTGCCATATTTAGGAATATTTCAACAGGAAGGGATACTAGTCAATGGTGACACAAGTCAGTATGGATTTTCACAATCAAGTCTGGGAACCTTTGATAGCGTGTCCAAGTAAGGAACATAATTTTGGAGTTTAACAAAAGAAAAAACCTTCAAGGCACTGGACTGCTGAGGTTATAATTACGAAACTCCAATCCTCCATTTAAGGAGTTAAAATTAATTGTGTTCTTATTAGTTTGATGGGAAGTCTATTTCTGCCATATTTCACAACCTTAATCATAAAATTACTCCCAGAGAATTGTTCCTGAGAAATTCAGGTTTATCTGTGAGTTTGATGCCAGCAAAGTAATAGTGAAATGTACTTTAAGAACCCAAAGACTGTGTGCTGATCTGTCATGACAGGCTAATTAGTAATGTAGAGGTGGTTAGGCTAGGTTTGATGGAGGACTTACTGCTAAAGCAGTTCTGAAGTGTCATTTAGATGTTATCTCATGAATAAAATCTGTAACTCTGGACTTAATGTACTGCATACTTTATTCGAACTTGATGTCAAGCATTGTAAACTTAATCTATGTTGTAAGAGGAGAACTGGAAGAACTTTTTACTCCTTTCTGTAAGCTTATTATTTCTGAAGCTTTATAAGCTGCAATAAACACAGGTTCTGGTATGAGTTGTCATAAAATCACACATGATATTAAGAGCAGATGTTTAAAAAACATGGGCATTTTTTCATGGTTTTTCTCACTTAGGCACAGTAAAGGATGAAGGCACTTCTTGCATTTGCTTTGGATGTTAGTCTAGTTCTAAATATAGCTGGTGTAATGGTTTGAGGCATCACAGGAGTGGGAAGAAAGGAAAGATTCAGGCTTACTATTTAGAGTAATAGGAAATTAAGCAGGTAGTTTAGTAATGTAGTAGAACTGTCAACCTGGTGTGACTTGCAATGATTTTTCCCATGTTTTATTAACTCTAGCAGTTATTGATCATTTTATGCTCACAGCTCTTTAGATATTTAATAATATGAGCTTACAACTCTTTAGTTATTCAATAATATGCATGAATTACAGATGATTGTAGGTAAGTAGGGATGTTAAGGTACCACAGCATATAGTTTGATGTATTAGAATGTAAGAAATGCTTTCACCATGATTCCCATGGTGCAATTCCTTGTAATAAAATACTCTTGCTATTTAAACTCATTATTCTTTAGATTTATCCCCTTAGTTAGTCGACATCTTCAAAACCATCCAATTACATGTCTCTCTGAGCTGGGCTTTTCTCTGTTTAGGCCAGGTTTGCCAAAAGGAGGGAAAGTTGTTGTGGAAGAGATTCTTGACCCCAGATAATTATGGAGACTGCAGACTGTGAGTTAAATTCTGGCTGCAAGGGAAGATGAATTCCAAGGATTTGTTCAATGTGTCATGAGGCTGGCACTTTTTTCCCTAGGTTGGCCTACTGCTTTTCTCAGCATTGTTTTAGGGAGAAGGATATTAACTGTGATCTAACAGGGAGGCTGAATAGAAAATGTGTGGGAAAGGAGCTATAGCCACCCCCTTTTTCAGTTATTTATAAATGTTTATGAAACACAGGAACTTCCCACTAAAGATACGTTCGATGTATGTTCTCAGTGAAAAATGGCAACACCGACAGGATAAAAATGAGTGGAATACCCCTTCTGTATAGTAGCTAACAAAAAATCTTTTTCAGTATCCCTTTCTGACAATGAATCACCAGACTTTGCATTCAGCTGGGCAATTTCAAGCTGACATAGTATGTTCCACAGGCAAAGGAGCTTTTGTGGACTATACTTTCCTGGTAATACTTTTTCTTTCCTCCCAGGGAAGAGTCATTTTAAGTGCTTCCCTTCATTTCAGCTGTGACAGTGTGCATTATAATATCAAAATTCAGAACAATCAAAGTAGTTCTCCAACATGTAAAATCTGTTCCTCTAGCTGATAAAAATAACACTGTATATCTGATGTGAAGTCTCTTGCTGATCTTCCCTCTGAAATGCCGCTTCTACTGTGGCTTGGTTTGTGGGGCTCTGCAAATAAATCCTGGCACCATTTATTAATATAACATGCCTGTGATACACCTTGTTTACAGAGTAATCATCATCATTCTCATGTGTCTCTAATGTGCCCACCTTCCTGCTCTGTTGTAATATTTCTGGGTGAAAGGTAGTTTGAGTCCCATGGATTTGTTAGAGTTTGCCATAAGGCATCTAAACATCTAAAGTATTTTTGCCCGGCTTGTCTTACTGTTGTTTTCGGCATTGCCTTACCAGATCTTGAATCCTTTTGCCTTCATTCTGCTCATCTTACTGAGCCTTGGCTAGGCTGCCTCATGCACGGTGAGATCCTACATAGTCTTCTGAAGGAATGAGCTGAGGTGGCCTCGTGTCAGCTCAGTCACTGCTGCTTGCTTTGCCTTGGATCAGCTAGCAGTGCTTTCATAGGACACCTTCTACAAATGCTCCCATAAGGACCTTTTAGGAATACTGTAAATGGGGATACAGGTAACTGAAGAAGTTGGTGAACAGCTTTACTGAAGTTAATGGTTCAACAGGGAATTCTAGTTTCTTTCTATGGTGGCATTTCCTGTTAGAGGATATTTTTAATCTTGTCTAAATGGAATCTGGTTGGACGTATTCTTCTGTGCAGTTCTGAGCATGCTAGTGAAATGCAGAGTGGTTAGTATTAAAGTGGCGTTTTTTGTAGAATGGGCCAAAAAATGCATTTGTTAATTTTGTTTGACAGACAAAAAGAACAAAATTAATTACTTTTAACTTCAGTGATGTGGAATGGTATGTAATCAGAATTTCTTGGCAAGTGACTGCAAAAAGAAAGAAAAGTTTGCAATGAGTTTCAATCGTTCAGGACTATTTAAACTGTATTGAAGAGATGAAGTAGTTACATTTATGTTTTTACAATGCTTTGGAGTTTTAGTATTTTGATTTATATAGAGAGGGGGAAGTTATCTATTTAGTCCTGGGAAGAAAACAAGACTTTCAGTGGGAGAGGGGGAGAGAAGGCTGAGGGGAGTTTTGAATTTTTTGTTAATTCTGTGGTGTTTACATTGATATAAAGGATTTTTGAGGAATTTTTTATCATGCTAGCAACTGGTTGGAATTTTAGTCTGTGAGTGAAAACTGTCTTTAGCTGTTCTTTTGAAGCCTTTCTGTACCCATTCTTTTCATTGTAACTTTAAGTACTGAGAGCTTCAGTATTTCATTTTAGAGATGTGCAACTGGGGAAATGGAATTTTGTCCATGAAACCTTAGTTTAGTAGAATATTCTGGCAGTTTTTACTCATAGTTGTTTAAACTGCATCAAGTGTCGTTTAAACAGGGTGCATCAAGCACAGCATTGCAGCCGGTTGAGGGAGGTGATGGTCCTGCTCCGCTCTGTGGCCTCACCTCGAGTGCTGTGCGCAGTTTTGGGTGCCACAGTACGCTAAGGATACAAAGCTACTAGAGAGTGTCCACCAACCCTTCACAAAGCTGGTGAAGGGTTTAGAGGAGAAGCTGTACAAGGAGCGGCTAAAGTCACTTGGTCTGTTCAGCCTGGAGAAGAGGAGGCTGAGGGCAGACCTCATCGTGGTCTGCAGCTTCCTCACAAGGGGAGGAGGAGGGGCAGGCGCTGATCTCTTCTCTCTGGAGACCAACGATAGGACCCAGGGGAATGGCAGGAGGATGTGCCAGGGGAGGTTTAGGTTGGATATTAGGAGAAGGTTCTTCACCCAGAGGGTGGTGAAGCTCTGGAACAGGCTCCCCAGGGAGGCAGTCATGGTGCCAAGCGTGATGATATTCAAGAAGCACTTGGACAACACCCTCAGGCACATGGTGTGAATTTGGGGTTGTCCTGTGCAGGGACAGGAGCTGGACTCAATGATCCTTGCAGGTCCCTTCCAACTCAGGACATTCTATGATTCTATGAAACTACTTCAAATCGTGTATATTTTAAGTGTTGGGTTTGGGGATGTTTTGATCTGTTTTGTGATCTAGGTAGTTTTAACATCTTTGAGACTTTCTAACAGAAAAATAGCTCCATTCTAAGATTGGAATTTTTTAAAAATAAGCTTCAGTTAAATCTAAAGCTTAGGAAGCTCCAACCTGCCAAGATTTCCCTCTAAAAAATGTTGTTAGCAATGGATAGTCTTTAAGTTTTCTGCCTTAAGAAATGCATCATGCTATTCACTGCAGTATCTCAACGTTGATAAAGGTATTTACTCTTGCAAAATTCTAACAAGCCAGTAAAATGCTATTGTTGAGATGTAGAATCCAGTGACTAGCACATATTTGCATGGAAAATCTGCAGAAATGTTTATATTTCTTTTACCAGCACCTAAACAGTCAGCCATTAAGTTTGGCAGTAGCTTTTTTTCAGCATGTGCTACATTTCTTCTGTCTAATAGAACTTTATAAAACTGATGATAAATTTCTTTTAGGACAATTATGAATTGTTAGGAAATTATTATTTTTTCTTCTGAGAAAAGTTTGCTGCTTCTGTCATAAAAGGATCAACTGCAGTTGTGTTTTTTATGTAATAGGGATCTTCAGATAAAATCACAGTGCAAATATTTTTGCTTTTGGTTATAATTTCTAAATAATGCACAAAACTAGGGGAGAGAACAGAATTTTATCGATGCTCCAAGCCTTCAGGTTTGTGTGAATTGGAGAGAAATGGGGCCTCAACAAAACTAATGGACTTTACAACACAAGGAGAGGCTGGTTTATTTAGGTATAGCAAAAGAGCCTGTGCAAGGGCCTGTATACTTTCACCACAACTGAAGTATAAGTAATGTAACTCATGTATTTAGATCTTTCTGGCCTGGCTTCTAATTAATAGGTGTAACGCTGTCTCCTACATTCCTGATACAGTATTTCAGTGAGACTAGACAGCATTTGTACTGAGGAATGGTATTTTCTTTAGAAGGCAAATGATGTTCAGGTTTGTATAAATTTTATTCAGAGGTTTAGTTGAAACAAAAAAAAGGTAGAAAAGATAGAAAATATGTTTGGAAGAATGATTTCAGCATCTAGATAGTTTATTTGAAGGAGATTATGTTCTAGAACTTATTGAGAAATTTTGAAAATACAGACATAGCTGAGATTTCTGTCAGAGGAGATGCATTTTGCTTCAGAACGCTGTCAATTATTTGTTTTATATGTGATTTATGATTACATTTGTGTGGTTGAAGCACCATTTCTGACTCAGATGGAAATTGTTGGTCATTGAAAAGTATGTTGTGGGGAAGTACAACTAATGCTTACCTTGTTCTTTCTCTTGTTTTCCTAGGCATCTGCTTCTTTAGGTATAATATATATTAGAGACTGAATGTTGGGCAAGAAGGAATTGGTCTGTCTCAGTATGATTAGTGTTACGAGTACGGAAGAAGTATAAAGGGAGAAGCCTAGTGATCCCATGCTCTGTGCTTTGCTGAAAATCCAATATATTGGTTTTGTGTGTCTTGCTTTCATTTTAAGTATTAAATAAATTGTTCAAGTTATTTAGAAAGGTAGTCTTACATTGTGCAGAATTGTTGTTATTGTTGTTGTGCAAAGAAGCCATAGTTCTAAGTATTTTCCTCTGAAATGATGGCACTTACCACTTTGTGTGTCTCTCTTTGTGGAATTAGTTGTAAGAAAATAATTTTAAATAACTCCTAGAAAAATAAAGGTGAAAGTTGAAGACCTGTAATGAAAAAAAAGAAAAAAAAAAAAAAAGAAAAAAGGCAGTTGTAAAAATTAAAAATGACTAATTACAATCTGAGGCGATGCAAGATTTAATAGTCTTGCACTGGTTAAAGTTACTACATTAATATGAAGGCCTTGCTTGTGCTAGGAAAACAATGCCTCGTATGTGAGTGATGCAGCTTTATGGGAGAGAGCTGTTTTGGAAAACTGTCCGAAGTTCCATCATGTATCATCCTTTGTGTCACGTAGTCCTGTTTTCCTTTGTGTTTGACATAGTGTTCTTTAAAACTTATTAATGCTGATTTCATGAAGGAGCCAACACTGCCTTTTAAAAGTTGTTTTAGTAAAGTCTGAAGCGTTATCTGATCTTGGCTTGGCATTTGTTAAGTTAAATAAGATTTTGTATCAATGATGAGGTGGAGGGATAGGGTCTGAAGTAAACATTAATATTGCTGTGGCAGAATTATTTTTGATTAGAGAGGCAAGATGAGCATTTCTAGTTTTAAGTTATCTTCTATCTCCTGTGCTAACCTACCCTAAGACTTTAAATATAAATGTCTGTTTTTCTCTCCCTATCAGAGTCCATTTTGGTACTAGGATAGAGTCTAACAGTGATGTGCCAGCTGTACCTGAAGGCTGGTAGGGTGCCAGCTGTTAGTCAGGATAAGCAAATACTGAATGCGCATAAAGATTTTTTGACTGTGAATGTGTGCCTCACATTAGAAGAGAGAGTGTTCATGGATTTTAAGTGATAATAGTGTAAGTAATTTAACTTCAGTAACTTTAAGTCATAATTTTGTCTACAAGACACTGATGCAACATAGGAATTTTGTCAAAGTATTTTTGTTGCTCCTGTTCCCAGAGTGGTGAAGGGTGATGCTCTGACAGAGATAGTGGCCTTTTTTGTGGACAGTCAATGTCAGATAGTGTACTGCTAACATTCACAGTATGCCCTTAACTTTTAACTACCCTTGTTTGAGACAGTATTTAACTCAAATGCTAGAGGCAATTTTTTTTCTCATGTCTTACAGTTAATTTTATTATCTGAGGGAATTAATGGATGTTTGTTACTGCAGAAGACAAAAAGTACACAATGAAACTGGGTTTCAGACTGAAATTTAGTAAGTAACTATCTAGTGTTTGTTGGTGGAGGAAATAGCCTGGCTAACAAGGGGGAAGGTGTTGCAAGCAAATGGCAGTTTTTATACAGCGCTAAGTTCAACTTCCATGAAGGAATGTGGCCGTGATAGAAAACTTGTAATTGTCCTTGTCGATAAATTTGCAAAATATTCTTACTGAGAATTAAAATGAAGGTTGTAATCAGTGTGGTTGATACAGATCAGGCATGCATTATTTTACTATTTGGTTTGTAAAAGACATAACTGATTGCCATGTCATTTCTCTCTGATGACATTGTAAGAAAAGAAGGATCAGTTGTTGCCAAAAGTACAGACAACTGTCTATTGTGTAGAATAATGGAAAAGTTCAGAGTTTCAGTTCCATTGGATTTCTCAGCTCTGACTGCTGAAGGATGTGCTAACTGAAGTACTGCATTAGGCGTGAATGAATGGTGTGGGTTTGCGGGCTGCGCCTGAGCTCTGAGCCTGGTGGGAACTTAGGGCTGTGGAGAGCACTGTGCAGACACACTCTGGAGCTGGTCCAGCTCCTGCAGAACTGGCAATGAACTCAGGCAGAGGAGTCCTGGATCCAAACTGCCTCCATGTGGTCTGTTTTGTGTGTCTCTGGACGATGCTTATCAGCTGTTTTTAGATTTGGGAATGCCATGTAGGCACGCTTTCAGGTCCGGTGCAACTCCACTTAGGCTCCGTGTTTCAAAAAAGCAGTTATGATGCTTCAGAGTTGAGGCTGGCTTTGGCAGCAGTACAGCTGCTGTGCTCATGGACTATGATTACAGAAGACTGTCCTCGCCTGTGATGGGTCTACGCAAGGCATTCAGTTCAGGTGTCTCACCATGTGTGGCACAAGTATTCTGCCTACAGGTGGCTGAGAGCTGGCTATATTAAAACAATAAACAAAAAGCAGGAAAAGTATAATGCATGGTTCTGCTATGGGTTTTTCCTTGCCTCCCCCCGCTCCCCATTTCATTTGCTTGTATTTATAAAGTATCCCCAACTAAAGACTTGAAATTCTGGAGTAATGAAACAATGTTAATAAGCCAGGTACAGTCTCATTGCTCCATTATGGTATTCCTCTCAAATTTTGTTGCACAGTTGACATATTTCTTTTATGTACAAGATTTAAAAATCAAGAATTTCTCTGTTAGCTAGTCTTAAGCATGGTTTGGAAAAATAGTAGACTGAAAGAAAAATAGTGGTTGGTTGGTCAGCTGGTATATCTTAGTGCTAGATGTTAGCATGATGTCTATCCAGAATTTTTCAGATTTTTGTTGATTATGACTATTTTTGTAATCAAAAAATTTTTCTGATTCAATTTAGAGAGGAGAGGTAGTGCTCTTTTACTTTATCTGAGAGAACATATAGAATTGTAACTAACTTCTGTTGATGATTTCCCTGTACCGCTTTGCTGTTTCCTTGCATCAGGCAATACAACTGATGTGTTATCATTCTAGTTGGATATGGCAGTGTTTAATTTTTCCTCAGAAATACTTTGAAAGCACATAACTGCAGAACTTTGCTTTTCTGCATTTTTGTTCTGAATTAAGAAACTAATTAACTATAACCTGACTTCAATTTGTAGGACAGAAACTCATTCATAAAGATAAGCCGTCAACCTTGGGAGGAGTAATTCCTTGCAACTTTTGGAGATCAGATATTTTTCTTTGTCTTTCTCTTCTCTGCAAGTGTTGATATGGATAATGAATCTTTCCTGGCATATAAGGTTTTATGGGAAATCTTTGCATTCTTTCATAAAGCTAAGTAGTCTTAGATATTCCCTGAGGGATGGTACTCACTGCTGAGGCATATTTTGTCTTTTGTAGATTGAGGTGAATATTAGATGAAGTTTGAGTAATATTCTGTGCCCATTCTCCTTCTGTTTGGTGAATAATGGAAACTACTTTTGGATTCCCTTATGCTCTCCAGCCCTGAATCTATCAGAATGTCAGTGTTTAGGTAATCTTCCATTCAGCTGCAGCCTAAGGCTCAGTTTCCTTTAACACTTTTATTTATTGTTTTCCTCTGTGTACCTAAGCTTTTCTGGGGGAGAATAGGGAGTCCCTCCCTCCCTCCCTCCCTCCCTCTCCTTCTCCACCTACTCTTTCTCTTTCTTCACTCTTCAGCAGGGACTCTTCTTCTATTCAAAAGATTTGGAAGAAAGAGTTCCAATGGCTTCTGTCAGATTAGCTTTCATTTAGCAGTCTTTATAGCTGAAAAGAGGCAGAGTAATATATCATCCAAAGCAGAGATGAGAATGGAGAGATAAAAGTTTTTGATTGTTGAATTGTTGAATCCTTCTTGAGTTGTAATACATGGAAAGGAAATGCAAGACACAGCAGTTTAGTGTCTGAGGAAGTGGGAAATGTGGTTCTATCTGACTCTGCAAACAGTGAACTAATGCTTTGGGTATTCATATCCTATTAAACTTTATAGTTCCAAATTGGAAAAAAAAATCTGTTGGTAGCTATACTACTTTTGTCATATTCTGGGTGTATCTTTATTATGTAGGAAAACACCCCCAAAATATATATTTGCTTATGAGTTTAAATTCATGGCCAGAAGTGAACATTTGAAAATTAACAAGAATTAGGTATAACAGTTTTAATATGGAAATTCATTAAATATAGGGACTTGTCATGCACTTAGCAATATGAAAAGAGGTAATATTGCAACATCTTTGCTGACAATTTCATTATTTTTTTTTTAATTTGTATTTTGATTTACTTATACTTTATTCATCAGAGAAAGCAACCAGTGAGATGAACACTGCAGAGGACTGGGGCCTCATCTTAGACATCTGTGATAAAGTTGGACAGTCACGCACAGGGTAAGTGACTTTAGAAATTTCCTCCCCAAACTTTTAAAGTTTTGTTATTTCAGACAGGATGTTAGATGTTAGATGACAGGAATGGAATATTTGTTATCTTGTATAGACTTTTGCAACAGGTCAATTTAATTTTATTACAAGGAAAAGGAAAATGTATGGATTTTCTGCTCAAATATTTTGCAATTCTTCCTTTGGAGATACTGGCTGATCTGTTAAAATTAGGACTTGTGTGCAGCAGCTTTTCACTGATGTAACAGACTGAATAAACTGATATGTTTTAGCAGTGTCACTGTAAACCCAGGAGACTTCACTAGGGATTTTTCTTAGAGTCATAATCTAGGTTGGAAGTGACCTCCAGAGGTCATCTAGTCCACTCCCCCAGGGTTGAAACAGGTCTAATAAGATCAGGTTGCTCAGGACCGTGTTGAGTCTTGAATGCCTCCAAGGTCAGAGTTTCTACAACTTCTATGGGCAACATGTTTCAGTATTTAACTATGCTCACAGTAAGTAAGTAAATAAATAATCCTGCAATCTGAATACAACTTCTCCTGTTCCAACTTGCTGTTGGCTCTTGTCCTATGACTGTGCAGCTCTAAGAAAGAGTCTGGCTGCATCTTCTATGTATTCTCTGATTAATTAGTTGTAGAAGGCAGTAAGGTCCCCTTTTAGCCCAGTCTTCTCAAAACTGAAAGCAGCTCTCCATCTCTCCTTGTATGTGGCTCTCCTCTGACCATCCTGGCAGCCCTCCATTGGATTTACTGCAGTGCATCAATGTTCTCCTTGCACTGGAGAGCCCCAGACTGGGCAAAGTACTTCACATGCAATCTTACAAGTGCAGAACGGAGGGGAAGGATTGCTTCCCTGGCCCTGTTGGCTGTGCTGACCACTTGTTTGACCCAGGATGTGGTTGGTTGTCTTTGCTGCCAGGTTGCACTGCTGACACCTGTCACCCGATAGGACCTGCAGATCCTTTCCTGCGGAGCTGCTTTTTAGCTGGTCAGCTCCTGGCCTTTGCTGGTGCAGACCACCCGAAATGCAACACCTTGCCCTTGCTCTTGTTGAACTTGATGAAATTCCAGTCTGCCCATTTCTCCAGCCTGTCCAGGTCTCTCTGAATAGTAGCCCTGCCCTCCAGTATATTGATTGCTCCCCCCCAGTTTGCTGTTGTCAGCAAAGTTGCTGAGAGCGCGCTGCTTCCCATCATTCGGGTTATTAGTGAAGACACAGAGCAGTGTTGGTCCCAGCAGAGATCCCCGAGGGACCCCACTAGTTACTGCCCGCTAGCTGGAATTTGCACTGCTGGTGACAACTCTTTGAGCTTAGGAGGCCAGCCCGTTTTCCACTCACCTTATCATCCTTTTATCCAGCCCATATTTTCACCGATTGGGTGATAAGGAGATTATATGAGCTTCAATTGTTTGTCAAAACTTTGCTAAAACCAAGGTATAAAGCATCTGCTGCCCTTCCCTTGTCCTCACCACCAGACCACCAGTGTCTTGTCACAGGAAAGCAATGAGATTCTGTGTTTCTTCCCCTTGTTTTGCGAAGCTGTTCTCTGACGTCAGGGCTTTGAGCAATGTACATTTTGAAAATGTGATACTAAATTAAACACATCTTAATATGGGCCACTAATGCTTCCATTACTGATTCTTTACTGAGTTCTCTCAGGCTTTATGCATGCACTTATTTTTTGGACATGAAAAGTTAAAGTATGATTTGAGTTAACAAATAAAAAATACAGTTTAAAGCCATTATTTCAGTGTATGTATAGTGGGTTTTTTTCAGTGTAGTATTAGGCTTTGGAAATGTTTTAAATACATCTGCTCCAAGCATTCCCTGTAACAATTCAGGTAAGGAGTAGCCTCAAAAAGAGTGTTTTACCACTGCTGCTGTTTAGTGAAAGGCTTCTCTGAGAAAGACTTGGATTGCCTTCTGAGACTGCGGGAAACAGTGTGAGATGCCAGGCAGCAAATTCCCACCTGGGATTTTTGTTCCAAAGGACAGGTTTGCAAGTAAGCTTATTCCTTGGGATTAGAGATGATCTTTTAGAGGAGTACTTATAAATAGCTTGGCGTATTGAGACCTGTGCTGTTGTGTATAACTGTAGTTAAGATAACAGCTGGCAAGTTGTTAATAATGTTTCATATTAGTCTGTATATGTAAAACTGCATTTCTGCTCCTTGTGCATGTTGATGCTGAGCCTGTAAAAATAACTATATTATTGAAGGCTTCAGTATTCTGTTTAATCACTGAAAGCATTTCCATAGGCAAGATTTAGTCTCACAGCAACTTAGTCAAGTGTAAGTGCTCAAATGTATCTAGCAGCAAGAGACAGCTGCTTGGAAGTACAAACCTGGAAATCTTCTGGTAATGTGCAGCTAAATTTCTGTGGGACAGCTGGAGTGTCTGTTATGATTTGAGTTTTTTGTTTGTTTGTTTCTGGGGGTTTTGTGTTTGTGGTTTTGTTTGGTGTTTNTTCTCTTTTTTTTTTTTTTTTTTTTTTTAATAAAACAGCGGTTTTACCCTGGCTGTTAACCTTTGTAATACTTACCCTGCTTGTAATACACTGCCAGCTGACTCATTGTTTAAATTCAGATTCTGTTAAAACTTGCTAATAGTGGGTTTTCTTTGTTTTGATGGATTATGTCATGCCATAGCAAGGTAAAGCAAGACCAAGTTCCTCATTAAGAAGTTTCAAGCAGATATGCTACCCAGTTTGAAATTTTCCTGCGGTTTAAGTTCCTGTGGCAAGGATGCTAGCCTTCTTAACTGGGATCTGCTTTAATCTTTTAACCAATTCTGGTCCAACACAAGCAGTCTGTTGCTGTTCTTGGCAGAAGTTTAGATAATAAAATTTTTTCTTTGTACCAGTCTGTAAGCTCCATTGCATGCCTGCAGCACTGTAGATGTAGATTGTCGTACACCTGAAGCCACAATAGACTTGAAGGGCTGTTCTTCGTTAAGTGGCACTTTTTGTCCCATAGCGTTACATGGCGCGTTGTCTCATTTAGGTCTGCCAACAACTTGTTTGCATCCAAAGTAATTGTTGGAAACCTATTATGCTACAAAGGTGCTGCATTTTGTCTTAAGATAAATTAGTTACAGTTCAGTAACAGAACTGCTACTGTTAATTTTCACATTGCAATACCTTAGTAACAGAGAATCACCAATAGCTAGAATTTTTGCCTTTCTTCCCTTCATCCAACCAACTAAAGCAGTTTTTAGCAAGTTAGAATTCTGCTGAATCTCTCTTGACTACTTTCTCTATTTTTTCAAAAATCTAAACAGTTAGATTTTGAATTGAATTTCAAAAATCTAATTGATTAGAGTTGATGCCAGAATTTTCATCGAAAACACTAGAAGGACAGTAAATTCAGTAATATTTTTAACAATGTGCCTTTTTTACAATAGCATATATAAAGTATTGCTGTATGTAGTGTGGAATTAACTTGATACTTTCTGCATGTTTTGCATATCAAGTTCTTAAGATGATCTAAAATTTGTCTAACTATGAGACAACTAACATGGTTTTTTAATCTCTGAATTTGTTTTAGGTATTCATACAGCTCAGTGGTTGCATGTTACATTGTTTGCATCCCATTTTTTGGGAATACTGGTAATTCAGTGAGCAAGTTGCCTTTTCAACCTGGAAACATGATTAAAACAAAAGTTTCACCATTAGAAGCAGTCTTTTTTTCTGTTTTTATATAGCGTTTTTGAAAACCTTTTTATTTAAAAATCTTATCTTTGACTGGCATTTTAAATCATCTGACTACATGAAAGCCATAGATTTTTGCATGGTGTTGGTTTTCTGCAATGAAAATGCTTACACAACTGAATCTATAGTTTCAGCTCTGAGTAAATAATGTTATAAAATTTGAATGATTCATTAAGCAGAATAAAAGGGAAAATTAAAGGTCACATATGGTATATTTTAGCCTAAAGCGCCTGCCCCACCGCCCCAGTCAGTTTAGTGGTAGCCAGTTCCTAAGTCAAATTCTGTTTGCATTTGGGTTTGAGATGGTTGTGCCTTTTGTATTAACTTAATGAGACATATCAGTCTTTATGTCTGAAACTATCACAACTTCAGTTTCTCTCCAGAAAAGTTATTTAATAAAAATGATGGCTGAAAAAAAAATGAAGTCAGCGACTGGGAGAAGACACCAGTGGTAGAGAAAATAGAAATGTTCATTGCAGCACTCTATTGGGGGTGGGGGTGGGTATTGAAAAATTGTCATTGAGAAATGGTTTGTCTATATTGTTGCTTGCCTAACTTTGTCCTGATTCTGTATGGATTAATCACTGCCTCCGTGAGTCAGTATTCTGTTTAGCTGATTCTTCTTTGGTTGTTTTTGTGCCTGTTCATACAAGAGAGAACAGTAAAATTGCTTACTTGATAGTCTTCCAAACTAACTTCTATTTTTTTTTCCCCTCAAGTTACGCATTCTCAGTAGCATTTTACATAGTCATTTTAGTGTATGTCTAACAGGCTGATCAGGAAGCTCTTTGACTGGCTTATTTCTAAAGGGGCAAGGAGGAAAATGACTCCTTGACTATGAAGTCTTGAGCCCCACAGTCAGTTACCTTAGACTGTAAATGAACAGTAAATTCGTGAAAATATATGGAATGTTTTGTGCAGTGTAGTACTTTAGATTCCAATTGCTATTAATTTTGTCTTTGGTAAATAAAATATAATAAAATACATTATTTTTTACTCTCTAAAACTAAAACTGAAATTTATTGTGAATGTTTTTTGGATGTATTAGTATATACTAACATAGCTTCTATTATATCTTGCCCTATTTTCCCCTACTGATTTGTTATTCCCACTCACTGTGCTTCCTCTGAAATTTTGATTGTAGAATCATTGAAGCAGAACTGCGGCCCGATCTTTGTGTAACATGGTCTGGAGGGATGCCTAATAAATAGAATTCTGTTCTTGCGGGGTGCATGCCTTCCCTCTGATTTCTGCATAGCGCTTGTCATAATTTACAAACTAAATTGTATGATAAATTAATTTGAAGTAAAAAATAAGGATTACTGTTCTGTCTAGAATAGGGATTCTTAGTCTGTGTGACTAAATGTTGGTAAGCCTAGGGGTTTTTTTTTGGCATAGATGTAATCGAAAGTTTTTTTTTTTAAATGTTTGAGTATGTTAAAAC
>WEKW01022496.1:4680-14849 GCA_013389905.1 Sula dactylatra
TTGGTTTTTTTTTTTTTTTTTGGTTTTTTTTTTTTTTTGGTCATCTTGCCCATGGGTCCAGGTATCACTTTTTGGTCTCCCCTCTGACACACTGCTTTACACCACCCTGAGTGGATCAGGGGCCGAGAACATAAATGCTGCATGCCCCATCAGTGCTAGTGCCACACTCAGCTCACTTAGCTGGCAGCAAGGACAAAGGACGGTGTGGAGCAGCGGTGAGGAGCAGTGAGCACCCTGCCCCTTGCCTGCTGACGGGCAATGCTGGCAAGCTGCTCCACTGGCCTCCAACCCACTATCACTCTCTGGAAGGTTTTGCTGTGGGCTTTCACAAAGTGTCTGCAGCCTAAGGCTCACCCACGCAGGATGGTCCAGCACCCCACCCCTGCAGCCCAGCACAGACACTGGAGGGAGGGAAACCTGAAAGCACTACTACAAGATTCCAGGGGTATCCAAGATGCTCTTTAAACGTGTTAACAGCACTGCCAGAAGCACCCTATGGGATGCATATCCATGCTAGCATCATGAGCACCATGATTCCCATTCTTCATCAACATATTGGCAAACATTGCATACCACCAATACCTCTTGCCTGAAAGAGCACTTTGTCTCTAACACAAAAAGCATTGAAACAATAGTGTGGACGGCGAATGAAAGCAAGACTGCAGACAGGCTCACCTCTCAAGCTAACAGAACTGCAGTTGCAGCCCATTTGCTCAGGTGTTATAAAAGTCCTCAGAGAGTCAGTCACACGCTACGCACTCCTCTTGGTACACTGGGTCAGACACTAGGGGAGGATAAGCGCATTTTTAACTAGTTATATCACGACACACTCACATCCACTCCACATCACAGGGATAGTCAGTCTGTTGACCTGCAGAGTTTGGCACACCACCTTCTCAGGCTGGAAGGCAGTGACTACATGCTGCCCTGGAACTTGAGATCAGGGATACAAATGCCACAATACAGGAGTGTAAAGCGGAGGCAAGAAGAAAGAATGAACTCTGCATTCACCCCATTAGACTTATGGAAATCTGGAAACATCCCATTGAAGTCAGAGCCGCTGCAGGAGTCTAGAGGAGAAAACACCCACGCTCCACAGTGTTCACACCTTCAGCCCAGTTCCTGTCTGACTAGCCAGATCAGCAGCCTCTCTGCTTTTGTTCCTTAATAACTTTCAGGCTTATGAGCCAATTTCAACTATATCCAACACAAGATAACAGTCATCCAAGGATAACTACATTCCTGACAGTTTTATGGCCACTGGCAACTGGATAAACTGGCGTCCCTATGGTTAAAAAAGGTGCAGATTTTCTCTTGCCTGGCCAGGGTTTAGACAATCAGCACACTGGCAGCCAGTCAACTCACACCATCAGTCATGTCACATCCTACATCATCTCCACGTGGCTGTTAGGGGACATGGGAGGAAGAGCATCTGGGCACACAGGCCAAAAGCATTACAGTGGGGAAGAGGCACCTCTAGAGATACTAAGTTCAGAACGTGTAATTCAGCTCCACGTGAAACAACTTTGGTTTTGCATGATTTCCAAAAGGAATGAGCAAATTAGATAATCAATATATAGGCAACCACGCACATGTATGTGAGAGAATATTAACTTCTGTTCATTTGCAACTGAAATATTCAACTCCTTCAGGGATTTAATCTGTTTGAGATCACCACAAAATACTTGCATTAATGATACACCCCATGGAAAAGAGGGGGCCTGCACTGCACTGAGGAAAAAGTCTGCAGCATGGGCTAAATGCTTACAATATTCAAGGGCATCTACAGAGGGGGACCAGCCACTAGACAAAACCAGAGTTAAAAAAAAAAAAAAAAAAAAAACTTTATTAGTCCCACTGTTCAGTCTCATGGGGCTACTTAATCATTTGTTCCCTCACTCAAGAGCCAACCAACCCTAACTTTGCCCAGCCTAAGGCTAGCTCAACAGATAATGTTATCTGGCATATGTCAGCACCTCTAGAGCACCCCTTCCTCTTCTCCCAACTATTTACTCCTCTCCCCACAAAGTCTTCCCTGTTATTCTTGAGCACATCAACACACTCCTGCCTTGGGGAAATGTTTTGCCTTGCTCTCCCTTGAGCTGGCAAGGAGATCTCAGAAACGCCAGCATCAACTCTTCTAGCAGCAGTGCTGGCATATGCTGGCTTGAAGTATTTGTCAGACTGCCCTAAAACATCAAAGCACAAGGTCTCAGTGGTCCAACTGCTGTCTAGCTTTTTTTCTAATTGATATTTGTCTTCACAGAGCTTAATGAACACAAGCAGGCATCACACCTAATTATTATTACTATAATTACTGCTAAATCATTAGGCAATTTATCAAAGTAAAAATAAAATCTACAGTTAATAAATTTTCCAAAGGGGATGACTGGGATAACAGTGTCTGTCTTTATAGTTCAGACTACCCAACATTATTCTTTAAAATTATCACTTCATAAATCACAGATTTTAAATAAAAGTTTTCTGTGACTGGTTTTAATTCAGTGGAATTTACATTGAACACAAAACCAAGAGCAGCAAAGAATTATTTCAGAAAACAGTGATCGAAAACATACAGATTTTCCCACATTCAGTAAACTCTACTCATTTGCACATTTCTCTAATTAGTTCTAGTGTCCCATGGGGTTAAAAATAGGAATAGGGATCACAACAGAAGTCAAATGATACATAGCTATGCATAAAGACTTCACCAAATATGGCTGAACAGTAACCGACAGATATTCTTAATTGACTAAGCTACAAACTTCAACACTTGTCCCAGAAACTTCTTGATGTTCCACCAGCATTAAATATGTTTCCAAGGTGTGGTTAGTCTCAGGAAAAACATCCAGCTCCACAGAAATCACAGTAAAATTGGTAGCTCTGCATTTTATAAGCATGCTATTTAGCCTCACAGCATGGTTGAGCATGTTCTCTTTGAAATCCTCACTTTATAGTGTTCTGCTCAGCTTCCCCTCACACTTGCTTGGGTTGAGCCTTCACTTCACAACCTTTGTTAACAAACAATGCCACATGCTGCTAATTTAAGAGGCCCCATTTTACAAGTTGGATATCTGAGTATTTGTTACAATGGGAATATAATTAAATTTTGCTGACTCTTCTGGGTTGTTGTTTTGTTTTTTTTTTTAAAGGAAATTTAAGACAAAAACACTATTTTATGTCATCATTTCTCACTCATGCAGTGCCAGAATTCAAAAGTTAGAATACACCAAGTTCAGGCTCATCATTCAAAGCTAACCCCATTTTCCTGTGCCTATTCAGTATCATTATCATCATTAATTGCATAAGCATATACTACACTGTCCTAAGGACTGCCTTAGTGGACACATAAAGCATACATTTCCTGTGGAAAGAGACGACTGTTCATGCTTATTAATCTCTATGAAAGTGTGATCTCAATACCTACCATGTAACAGTTAAACAATGCAAAGGATGTGGAATTATTACTTTCTCTTGTTTTTTGTTTTGTGGTTTTTTTTTTTTTTTGGTTGTTGTTGTTTTGTTTTTAAATTCCTTTTAAAAAAGAAAAATTAGGATTTCAACATAAATGCAGATCAATAAGTGTCACAAACAGTTCCCATATATTCCACTGTCTTTTTAAATTATTTTCTTTACATTTGGTATTGATGTTATATACAGCACCATTAAACACAGCAGTCCTCCTTCTGACTGAAAGGTTTAAAGCAGTATACTTCCAAATTTCTACCAGAAGAAACATCATCTAAAAGCAAGCATGCTATCGCAGGTGGAGCTTTCAGATCTTGTTAGGAGAGTGCACACCCGAGCTTTTTACCCTTTCAGAATTAGAAAGGACACAAAGTATATAAAGCACCAAAGTATATAAATCACCAAGACTACATTACAAGTCAAATATCATTATACTGTAATGATTTATATATGCATTTATTGCAGCATCATTCCTGCAAACTCCTTACAACAGTCAATCTGCTTCAAAATCGGCATGTGCAACACAGACAAGACCTGCAGTCAGACTGAATTGAGTATGTGCCATCTTCAGGTAACCTACCCTCCCTCCTGCCTCCTTCCCAACCCCTCAGCCCCTCAGTTAAAAGCAGTCTTGTGGTGGAAAGAGGCTTAGATAATAATCTAACATTTCAGTGACTATTCCTTTTGTAGCAGCTCACAGAGAAAGAACATTTATTTTGTGCTTACATTTATTTTCATCGTAATGGTCAAGTGCAGCCTAGCAGCTCTATCTTCTGCAGTTGACAGCAAGAACTGCTTTGCCTTGAGAATGGCTTAAAAATACCAAACAAAACATGGGCTCTAGAGAAATGAACCATAAACAAGATCAAACACGCATATTTTATATGTTGGTTTGTACAAAATATAATACCAGCAAACCTGGATGAGAAAATTAAAGAACACGTGCCCAGCCAGACTCCTTCATCACCTCCAATCATTTCAACATAGTTTAAATCCTGTTCAGGTTCCACGATAACTTTGGCTGGGGGGGGTGGGGGGGGGGGGAGAGAACAAAAAAGAAAACCAAACACCAAACCAGCAATTCACAATAACTAGCAATTATTACAACTGGGAACACCATCCTCAGAAACAGATTGTTACAGTGCTGGTTTTTCCGAAACACAAAATCCACACCTTGGAGGTAGGATTCAACATACGTCCATAGTGCACAAATCTTACATATGACTATAAAGGTAACAGAAACAGGTGGGTTGATGGTTTAATTCATCTCAAGAGGGCATGTAAAGTCAGTCACAAACTCTGCGTGGTTTATATCTGTTACATGCACAAGTGTGTTCACTTACAGTGTCGCTTACATTCATTGCTTCACACAAGTACATAAGGAACTCCACTCTGCTGTTTTTCCAGCTAACAGCCTAGAACCCTGTGCAGCAAACCACATCTGTGACAAATGCCATACCTGTATTTTTAACATGCTCTCAATGTATGCAAACAGCAGAGACAGAACTAGAATAGAAAGTACCAACACAGTATCAATGTAAGTAAGATTACACAAATGAGCAATTAATAAACTCACCTCATCTGTTGTTAAAACATTGCTGCCAGTTTCTTCTGTATGAGCTACACAGCACTACTAAAATTCAAAAAAATGCCTAGCTAGTTAGTTTATATTGTTGGAGTCAAAGGCAGCCTTGGATAACTTAGCTGAGACCAGTATAGGTACAGCATTTACCACACAAGAGTTTGTACAGTTTACTTCCTAAAGCAACTTCACATCAGAATCTCCGGATATCAAAAACAACTAATAAACTTCTAATGTTGCCACAGCAGCATTGACAATGCTTGGCTTAAAAGAACAAAAGAAAACAAGAACAAAAACCCTAATACACACACACACACTCTCTCCCTAATGTTATGAGCACCAAGACTTAATATAAATACATCAGTGTACAGAGTACCTCCTGAATGCTCTACTGAACTACTCCAAGAAAAAGCGAGTTAACACCAACTTTAGTATGTTTCTGTCAATGCTTGTAATAGAGATGATTGTAGTGTTAGTAATGAAGTATGTAAAATTGCAAGATAGAGTAGTGATTTGTAATCAGTCAATAAAATCCTTGCAAATAACTGTGACCATGGTTACATAAAACATCAGCATGAGGAGAACATGCTGCACCTGCTGAAGGTAAAACCAGTGATTTACTGAGAACAGAAAAAGAGAAAAACAGTATTTAGGAGTAGAATCAATTACAATGCATGCATGATTTTTTTATTTTATCTTATTTGGCATTCCAGCAAATGTAACAAAAAGGATTCTCATCAAAACACAAATGAAATCCCAGCACGACAGCTAGCACCATCCTATGAACATCTCCCCCTGCCACGCAGAGAGAGGTGAGAATGGTCCCAGTGCATCAGACCTGGAAGTAGCCATCACGGGATTCATTCCAGCTCCCAGGAGTCACAGAAAGCTTCACTATAAACTTCAGCAAGAGTAAGGTACAGCTCATGCTTATTATATTATGGTTCTGTGCCCCATTGCTGAAACGTGCACTTCCTTGACAGCAAATATAAATTCTTGTCAGACTTACAATGTTACACTGATCAATGGCATAAGGTATCAAATCAGACCGGTCTTAACACAAAGAGGAACCTAACTAAAATGGTATCAGCATAGCCCCCAGCAGAGGATGCAATGTTCAGTTTTATTTATTTTTGCAAACATGGATGGCCTGCCAGTGACACTGTGCGTTGTCAAATGGGAAGTCAAGTTTGAAGCTCGAAACTGGCCTTTTTCTTCTCTGCTTGGTAACATGAAAGCAGTAGCTCCTGGTATGTGATACACAACACCTCAAAACACTCTCTTCCAACAGCTGCTTTAAGAACCAGGCAAGCTTTGGATGATTCTCATTTATATTACACATCCAGAAATGACACTAAAACGAAGATGTGAGAATGCAAAGTGGACCTTATATATACAGACAAAGGACAGTCTCGTGATTAACAGAAAATATTTATTCAAAATTAAAATCACACCACTGGCAGCTGAGGACAAGCCCACTGGAATTATTCTGTACATGAGAAGTAGCAGCTCAGAATCAGGATCACACAGTTCATGAACACATGTGTTCTTCAGACCTTTCTCATTAGGTTATTTTATTTTTAACTAGGTTAGGTAGAAAAGGTGGCATAAGTTTGTCCATTAGCCATTATAAGGCTAGGAAAAAATGCACTTGGCTAGACATGGGAGAACAAGGAAAAAACCAACACAAAATCCAACATTCACAAGTTTTGTCAAGAAAACTCTCATTATTTGGTTTAAATTAGGACTCTTCTATCAGATTCAATATTGATGTAAATACAAAAAGAACACGCAACAAAGGATTAGTAGTTCAGTCTACAAAATCAGTTATAAACCGGAAAGAACAATGAGAGGCACACCATTATGTAAGTGTGGAGAAGAATGTAATATTCCTCTCTTGTCGTTTGTGTTTTGAAAGTATATTGGATTTTTTTTTTCAACTTCCTATTTCAGTCACAGCATTTCGTAACCACACTTATTCGAACTTTCCATAACTGCATCCGGCACACTGCATAATGCTGTTCTCGGTGAAATAAAAATTCTGATTTTCTTTGCAAGTAGGCTCAGTTCAGCAGGTTCAAATTTATAACATTAATAAATCCCCAAAACCCAGGATAGCATCTCAAAACAGTGCAATATATAAGCCTCAGGTATGTTTTACAAACACATGAATCATGAACAGATTGAACAGGCACATAGTACAGTGATCTTTCATCCGCACCCATCTGATTTCTTTTCAATGGTTGATGAAATATTCTTAAAGCAATATTCTACACTATGTCCATCATGCTTTGCCAAAGCTCTTCCGCAGACCCTGGCCTTCATAAGCCATTTTTCAGACGCTTACATGCAAGCAAAATGTCAGTCAATGCATGACATATGCCTTGGGTCCCCCCTTCTGCCACCACCATAAAGGATTCCTGTGGCACTGCTGAATTTTCAAAGCACAGTGAGCTGCAAATCAGATCCGTACCTAAATTGGCACATAGCCCAGCCTGCCAGGAGTCATTTTCCAGACCAAACCAGGTGATTACTAGGACCCAGCATTCATACTTTTAATGGTTTGGTGTGTTTTATTTCAGACTAGATCTAATCTGGTCCTATGCACCAAATCTGCTTCATTGGGTAGAATGCTGTAGCTCATAAAGAATCCAGTTAATGGTCTCTGAGACCATTTTCTGATGTGAACCAGGAACTAATGAGAACAGTTAGAACAGTCACCCCAAAAGCACACTTCTGACTTGAACACACTAATGTAGACACACAGTCACACTTTTCTGCACTTAATGTTAAAACTTGGTGTCAACCAAGGAAGAACAATACCTTGTTGGTATTGATGAAAGCGTCAGCAATGGGCAATCCCTGTCACCATAAAACAGACAGAACTGAGCCTGTAACAGGAGAAAATTGTCAGTTGTTCTTCATAACTTCACCATATAAATCTGCTCAAATCCCTGCCCTTCTCTCTGCTTGATCACACCGTTCCTTAGACCTAGGCTGAAACCACTTCCTCCATGGCCCAGTCTTCTTTCTCAGTCAGCCTATGGCCTAAAGTGCTCTTCCTCCGCAAGCTCCCCACTGACTTTGTTCCTTTTCTCCTTCAACTAGCTGTAAGTAGAGTAGACATTCATAGGCTTCCTACCAATCTGCACAGCCATCTAACTCTCATTCTTTCAAACCAAAACTGAAGCTCCAGTAGATGTGCACACACAGTTCTGAATACACAATGATACTAAAAGAACAGATGAGGAAGAGGAGAGTCAGCCTGTGGCAGCTTGGAAAGGAAACAGATCTCAAGCTATTTGAAGTGTAATGAAAATTAAAACCTTGCATGAGTCCAACAGTCAGGGAGTGGTATTACACTTGAGTCAGGAGACCATCAGAAGGAAGATATTCAAAAAGCAATCTAACAAGATACAAAGGGAGAGGGAAATTGACTCAGGAGAGTAAAGCTGCCCCGGGAGCAGAATGAAAACAGATCTTGGAAAGTACTACACACAATGCAGAAACATAAGAAAAAGTGAGAAAACATATACAGGACAGATGCAGATAATTGATATGGTTAATTATTTTCATTAGAAAACCTTAAATACTATTTTGCTATTCTTTAACAAAGTGCTTCTCACTAACATGTCACAAAATCTTCAATTTAATGCTAAATAAACTTATTTCAGAGCTTGGGCTGGAGATGGAATGCAGCCAAGCTATTGCTCAGTAGTGGTTAATACACCATTTAATTGATCTACTTAATATAAACCAAGTATTAGTGCAACATATGAAGAAAAACATGACATACACAATAAAAATCAGTGATATGTAAAAATAAAATGAACATGCACCTTATTGTCATTCATCTATGTTTTCATATTCATTCCTCTTGAAAAATGAAACTATTACTGTAAACTTCACCTCCAGTGAACAGTTTTGTGTAAAGAAAGCGGAAGGAAAAATATTTATCTGGCTCAGATGTTTTTGGTTAGTCGAACCTATCCTAACACCAACTTTTTGCCTAGTGAAAGAGTGGTCCAATGTTTGCTATGGAACTATGAGAAGATAAGGATTTTCTTTTCAACAGGCAGTTAGGTATTTCTGAAAGCAGGCGATAGTAACAAGAAACTATTTTGCACACTAACTGTCTTTTGCTTTTAGCAAAAACTGTAATAGTAAAAACAGGAAAAGGCTTAAACTAGCTCAATTTAAGAAGAAATACAAGAAAATGCAATAACAGTTTTCATGGCTGAAGATCTGTGCAAGGGTTCTAAGTCAGCTCTGTAAGAGGAAAGCGCTGTAAGATGACCAGGAAGCTGAAACACTCACTGCTAAGTTTAGAAGGCAAACCAGAAACGAGCCATTTCTTTTTTCAATTAAAAAAATCCTCACAAAACACAAATGAAAAGTCATTGTTGCTCAGAATATGCATATAAAATTCTTAAAGAAGCAAAGCACTTTCTCTACAGCACTGAAAAAAACTCAAAATTAAAAATTTAGGCCAGAAACGGTGAGTTCAAACCACATCAATCTCCTGTTGACTGAAGAGAGTTAAGCCTACAGAATGCCATACATTTACAGACAGACTATGGAAACTGCATTATTTGATGTCCTGCCCGGTAATGCAGACAATCTGGGCACTATTCCTTTATGACACTTAAACACCCTGGTCTCAAAGACAGGATGCACACTGCTCTCTTCCCCTATGTCCATTCCTTCCTCCCCCCTCTTGAAACGTCAATACTTTCAGTAGCCCAAACATATTTTTATAACCTTTCTTGACCCAACCTCTAAGACAACAAAAAATACTTAAGGGGATTTCCCTAGTATTGGGAAGAACTCCTACCAACTGTCTAAAAAAAGAGATCATTCAGTTTCAAGCATCTGTCAAATGTAAGCAATCTGCTGTATAACATTTTATTTCTGTGTAAGAAGTTCAGCTGAAATTTTCAGCAGTGCCTAAAGCAAATCAGCTGCTCTGTTTCACTACGCTTTAAAAAAAAAAAAAAAATAAATCTTGCCTACTTTCTCTTATATACCTTCTTCCAAGTACAACAAGCAGGAGGTGGGGGGGAAGCTGATCTGGGCTCTAATGCGCCAAAAAATGTCATCATCTTCAAGACTGTCAACA
>WEKW01022498.1:5559-17213 GCA_013389905.1 Sula dactylatra
AGGTTAGATTATTTAAAATTATTCCCTTGGTATCTTTAAAATCTGCATACTTTTGTCACTGCAGCACATTCCTGAAGAGGATGATTTACAGTGCTTGATTTTCAGGGTTAAAGGTGCAAAAAAAAAAGTGTATGTCTACTTTGTGTGGGTTTTATTCAATACTTTGGTGTACAGAACCATTATAGTTGTACTCAGAAAGCATACATATATCTGCTCAACTTCATGATGAGTCATTTTGTACATGAGTGCATAAGCAAATTAAGAGGACACAAACACTCAAAATTGCACATGTGGTTTGGGAATGTAGCGTTAATCTCTTCTCAAAATCTCTTACCTATAGATCAGCACCAGAACAGAATTCACTGTGTTAATCGGTTCTTTGGGATTCTCATTTATTCAGGAAAATTTGTCATCTGAGCCTATGACTTTCAGAATATCAGAAGATGGATATTGTGTCCTCTTATGCCAGATGAGAAATTAATTTGAATGAAGTGAAAATCACCCTCTGCCCGAATAATTAAAGATTAGATTGTTGCACTTACCTCACTGATCGTGCAAATAACAGCTACAAAGATCTAAAGGCACGGGCCTCCAGACAAAAATAATTTTTCCATTAGGTTCTATAGGAATACTATTTAATGAATGAAGGAAAGGAAAAAGAGGCATCATCACTGGAATCAATATTCAGACATGGAAGTGCTGAATATCAGTCTTGTGCCCAGGAAAATGCAAAATAACTCAGAACAAGATATTGAAATGTCTTCTGAGTTGATTTCAGTATGAGTGTCTCATGAACAGGAATTAGGTAGCTGAATATGGGCCTTGATATCAAAACACATATATCTGTGCTTTAAACCTATACTCAAACTTTTACTGAATGTGTGGCTAGAAGAATAGCATAAACCTATCCAATAACCAAAGTCAAATGAGTCCAGTAATGTACACATGCTCCCATAAATGCCCTCGGAGTTCCCTTCCGCTTGCTTGCACCCTTACTTGTTCTGTTATACTCTTCCATGATGTTCAGTTTCTCTGCCAACTTCCAGGTCCTTAAAAGAGGTTCTTTTGGCAGCTGCAAATGCTCTTATGAGCAACTGCATTTGAAATTTATCCAACTCCCAGACAGTTGTAAAATCTTGCAAATTGAAAATCCTCAGATCTCCTGGGATATCACTGTTTAAGATCATGTTTAATCTCCTTTTAATATCCTCTGAGCAGTTTGATCCTGATCTTAGAGTGATGTAAATTCAAAGTAACTCTCCCAAAGTCAATGTAAAATCTAAGTAAGCCAATGGTGTTATTTTGGATTTATGGCATGAGAACTAAATCTGGCATAGCATCCTTATGTTTTAGCTCATTGAAACAGCAAGTGTTAAAGTACCTGAATCATGTACTCTTCCTTCTTCATGTTTACTAGCCAAAAGGTTTGTTTGCTTTATTTGAGCATGATCTGAAGACTAATGATTTTAATAATTGATCAATTATATTCTCTAGCTTCTTTGCCTCATGTTTGCCTCTTTATGTTGCAATTCTCCTATAGAGTCTTTGTCTATTATCTTTTCAACAGAACAGATACTGAAATGGTATAGGAACAGTAATAATTTAATTGCCTGAATCACTGCAATAAAAGAAAAAAAAGATCTCCCTTTTCTCTGCATGATCAGGAACTTCAAACTTTTGGGCATACTTTTTAATCCTGGTTTTATTGGACACTTGTAGCCATCACTTCTATCAATTTTAGTATTACAGTTAAGGGGCTAAAAGGTCCATGGATCCAGTCTTTTTTTGAATGTGTGAGCATGTGTAACTCTTGGGGACATAAGGGTGTTATTATCAATAGTGTTCTTAAATTTTCTCCTTCTAGTACTCTTGAATCAAAATTTGTAGACTATGATCCACCACAAGCAGTACATTCTGATTAAAACTTCAAAACAATGCCAAACTGCATTATCAAACTGAAAAAAAAAAAAACCAAACACCTAGGCCCATAATATAGTACCATGTACTTTATGTATGGCACCATAAATATCAAGTTCTAAGAGGCAGGTCCATGAATTTATTTGCAGAAGGCTAGATGAGGTTCCACTGAAATAACTGAAGTTTAAAATCTGAGAAATCTATTAACTGGCTCATTTTATCATCTGTAAGGCATGCTCTTACAAGTTTATACCAGTATCTTGGTCCATTCAGGACAGATCTCACTGCCTGTTGTGGAATACAGAGTAGGCAGCAATGGAAGAGAATATCCACTTCTTTCTGAAATGCCACAGAACGCAACTTCTTTCCCAGAAGATGCTTAGAACAGCTAAGGAGAGCCAGAGTAATAAATACATCCCTACAGAGAACCTCTTAGAGGTTACCACATGGGAGAGGGTTGCAGGTATTGCTTTCCATGGAAATTAGTTCATCTAGATGCCAAACACTTTAGTGAGGGCTATTTGCACATTCCTAGACTGCAGCAGTGGAAAATGGAGAAAGATGAGGCTTTCTCTTAGTAGGTCTTATGGAAATGAAAGCATTGTCCATGGATTAAGGACTCTGCAGATCCAGAACATATGTAACTTTCTCCAGTACTCCTAGGAAAGAGCCATTCAGTTGTGTTAAATTGCATGAAATGCTTATGTGAAGCATTTCTTTGTGTTGTATAACCTGAACATAGGCTGAAGAGGCTAGTCCATGTGGAAATTAGCATTAGTTTCTTTTTTAAATATGCAATTTTTATTCCTTTGTTGATTAAATTAATGGGGATGGTGTACTGGATTTTCAGATGGAGTATGTTTTTTTCTTCTAGTTGTTTTAGACAGGGTGGCAGCATAGTTTGAGCATGTTTTCCACAATTTGTTAGCACCCACAATATTTCACTCGGAAAAAAACCTGACATTGTTTGATGCTTTAAGCATCTGTGTTAATCTACCTTCTGATTTTGAAAAATGGAAGGCAAACAGTAACACATCTCGGCTATTGAATCAACAGATGATTTGTGGGGTTTTTTTCCTCAAAAACTGAAAAACATCACCAAATATACAGAACAAATAACCAAAAGCATCAAATGACCAAGCAACAGAAATGCATTATAAAATGTTGTATTTCTCACTGGTGTCATAAAATACAGTGGGGACAGAAATCTTATTTTTTAAATACAGGAACATCAAAAATTAAACTGGCATCCAAATGTAAGTCACATAAGAATTGTTTACATGATTGTTGCTGTGACATTATTCCTGTAACAGTGGTAGTATATTTGTAGTGGCTCTTTGACTGTACAGATACAAAATGGATCTGTGATGAGTTGAGCTGTGCAACTGAAGAGTGACCAGCCAACACACATATACTCATGAGCAGTCACATTTTGGCCATTTTTTGGGCATTCAGCCCTTTCCCACGTGGGGATGCTGCAAAGCTTCGGGGCTTGATCTAAAGCTCACAGAAGTCAATGCGAAGCCTTCCCCAACTTCTGTAGACTTTGGACATGCCCTGTTGAAATCTCCCATCTCATGTTCCTTCAGATGTAGAACCTTAATGTTTGTACTGATTTCTAATAGATGCTTAAAGGACAAAATTTTTTTCTTAGAAGCCTGTTAGATAATCTATCTAGACACGAATTAAAGATAAATATATATCTGAGCTTCCTGAAGTAAAGCCTATAATTTTCAAGCATGCCTCTCATCACCTCTCTGAGGTTGATTTATAACCCTTGGCCTACTTGTACATGGAACTAAAAATGCTATGCAATATTGGGTTTATGTTATTGGGAAATACAGAATAAATATCACCAGACTCTTTAAATAATTATCTGGAGTCAAACAAGATGATAGCTTATTATACATGGGATTAAAAAAAATATTTTACTTAGTGATCAATGAAATTTTAAACCATGTGGCAGATTTATAGTAAGGCAGTGCCATTTCATTTTTCAACAAATTTAATAACTGAGATTGTTTTCGTGTTTTGTGATTGATTATTGTGTGAATTATCTAATGTTTTTAGTTATGACTCATCTGACAAACTCTAAAGTCTTGTTATATTTTTATCTTCTGATAAAAGCAATATTAAAGAATTATAATCTTGTGGACTTTAAATGGTCAGGCAAACCTATATTTCTTTTTATAACTTTTTTACTCCAGCTCATTAAAGTTGCTTAGTGGTTTTTCCAGTAGCAGATAGATGTTAATGCAGTGATAGCATATCACTTGGTTCAGTATTGTGTATGGCTTAAAGTAGAATTTATGGCTAAAGGTTTATAATTTTGTCATTATTTTGCTAGTCTATATACAACAGCTCAATTTATAATTGTTTACCGAACTCTTGCAAGTGTGATAGTGATTGATCTCCTGGATCTGTGCAGCATGGTTATTCATATACTGATGTAAAAACACCTTTGATTATGGCCATGTACGGATAGATAAGTAGCTACCACCTCAGAGTATCTGGAATAGCATGGGGACATACACAAAAATCACAAATAACAATCTGAAATACTTGAGGCGCATGCTGGGCAAGACTGACTATCTCAAGCTGCGGGCATTAAATGAAGAAAGATCTTTGTGCTAGATAAGCATGACTGCCTGGTGTTCATCAGTACAGAAGGGTTAGCAGCTGAGATTACAGGAACATCATTCTCCTTTAAATCTTCTTGGACACAGTTTTGGCTATTTGCAAACTGGTGTTAGATACACCCAATATACACATAAAGAGTATTCGTAGCAGAGCAGAAATACTTTCTAACAAATCAAATGTGAATTCTTTAGACAAAACACAGGAAAAGGGAAAAAATGCAAGATTGTGAAGACATAATCAATTTTTTCTTAGGTTTTGGAAGCAGCATAATCATTAATTGCACAGCACATCCTGCACAAACTAAGTGACACTCAGAAATGGAATTAAATGACATAATTATTACCAGTTATTTAGCCATGCTATATCTTACTATCAAATGATGTGTGTACAAGCCGTGCATGCTCTCTAGTAAGATGCAGTGAATTTTTCAAACTTGTTTTCTAATAAAATAAATTATATGGGCTATTAGTTGAATACATTAAAGGAGTATTTTTGGAGGCCTCATCCTGCTTGACAGCCTATGCAGTCAGTGCCATACACACAGATGTGTGTGGATGTACATATATATAAAAATGCATTTCTTTCTTTTAATGTGCAGTGTCAGAAATAAATGAGTCTCAAGTTCCTAACTAAATAATACCTTGTCTAAATGAAAAATTTAATTTTCTGATCTGTATTTCTAAAACTCCATTAAGAAAAGACATTGGTACATTAAAAAGTTTATGAGGTCTGTCTGACTCACCATTTAGGCCTTTCCCCCCCCCGCCCCTGAATTCTTTTACGCTGTAATTTTTGGATACTAGATTGGAACTATAAATGGAGTCTATAGCTGCGAATCTACATTGGTCAGCAGACCCTTTGCATACAGCATTTTTTAGTTAATGTCCTTGTGAATACTATTCTCTAATAACCTACTTCAGTACTGTAAAAACCACCCAGCTGGGGCTTGATCCTTGACTGGGTGAAATCCATAACCCAAGGCAACCAAAAGGCTGTCTCAGTGCCTCTGGAGATTTTCTAGGCTTGAGAGAGCCATTCAGAACATAAAAGCTGACTAGTCCAGTCTGCCTGATCTTCAGTACGTCACAGAAGAGCTGAGGAAATGGGATGTTGGCCAGAATGCTACTGCATGCCTACTTACCACAACAGTTTTTAAAACTTAATAAAACAGTCCCAAAAGATTCTAAGGACTGTATCAGGGTACGAGATGGTTTTAAAGCTCAGTGAAAGAAATGTGTAATTGTCCATACTCAGTAAATGCCAAACCACTTCCTTGGATTTTAAAAAACAAGGTAGCTCCCCTCATCAAAGTCTTAATAAAAACAGACCTGGCTTTAAAAAGTCTCTGAAAACTGGAGAAAAAATAGACTTCTATTCTACTGCAGCCTAAATGAAATTGGACTTGATTCTGTTGTCTTTTATGGGTAGGCAGGTGCTTATTCTATGGCCTGAGTCTGGCCATGCAGGTTGATTGAAGATTACGATTTTCACCTTCATTGTGAAAATGAGTTGAAATGTGAAATGCTGTCAATGCCAAACTCCATTGGCAGATTACTGAGAAGAGCTTTCCTTCACTTGGTATAGGAACGAGACCTTTTTTTGTAGTGAACTGGGAAAGGAGATAACCAAGCCCAAAATATGGGTGCCTTCTTGATATACCAGGCACATCAGTCCTGTATTTGAATGTACCACCCCGGGCACCACTTGGAATAGGTGATTCAAGCTGATGATTTGTCACCGTAGCTAGTGCACTTGCAAGAAGCTCCATGTGCATATCTGAAATTCAAAAAACAACCCCCCCAACCCTGCCTAGCACTGTTTATAAGATCATAGTATTACTGTAGTTCAGTTTGTTTTTTGCTGTAATTCTCTTCCCACTTCAAAACTTCCTTTTCTCTCCTGATTTCAGTGCTTCAAGTATAACCCACTGGTAGAGCCAAAGAAAGATTTTTGCATTGCTAACTTTGTGGAAAAAGTTTCTGTATCAGTTGCTTTGTGTAGAATTCCTTTAACCTCACTTTTTTTGCCTTTCTTTTAACCTGTCTGAAGTAAATATATGTCATTATTTTCTTATATTTCTACAAGGAAGATATTTGTTATTGGGAAAAACAGCATTAGATACCAGCTGCTTTGAGCTGTCCACTCTTCATTGTGTAAAAACCATGTTTCCTTGCCACAAGATACACACTTAAGTTATACTCTTCTTACAGACTTCTCACTGTGCTGGTATTGTGGCTTTAATTAGTTTTCCTTTTTTTTGGACTCATTAAGGACAATTTTTTTCTCTCCTGCTCACCCTTTGCTTTTTCACATAGGAATCAAATTTTCCTTTGTTTCATTAGCAAAAATGACATTGAAATTGAAGGGCATTTTGGACAAAAACTTTGTTCAGGCTATGTGGAATATCCTTTATTATAAATCTCTTTTCTCATTCACTGTCTGTCTTGCTATTCCTAAATTCCCAGCTCCTGTGGATAGCAATATGCTGTTCATGTGCCTTTTAAATCTCTAATACTTTCAAGGTGAGAAGAAAAGTGAAGGAAATTGCAGGTCTGTTAAAGGTAGCAGAGAAGGAAGAGAGTCTGTTGGAAGCCATGTGGGAAAAGGGCCTGTAGGGCCTGGAGAAAACAGGGTCAAAATGTGGAAAGAAGTTTCTTCTTTCGTGCTTGCTGCATAAAAGTGCCCAAGCTATTGAGTAAATGGGACATTGATCAATTCTTTTGAATTACGAAAGGCTTTTTGGAGTTCTGCTTCCGAAGTTCGCAGTTCAAGTCTTTTCATGTACCCTAATACAAATGTCCAGCTTAAACTTACACTATACCTGCTTATGCTTATTTCATGAACTCAGCTGCAATGTTTCCTAGAACAATGATTCAATTAGCAGAAGTGCATGTACTCCTTCAGATGCTTAGAAAACAAATCAGCTTTTCAAATGATAAATGGGTTAACTTCCCAAGCAATGAGCAGAATTTTAACAAACTTCAGATTCTGTAAGCCCACAGTAGAAAAAGAAACCTTTTTTTTAGGCTTCGCAGATTTGTTATCACAGATGTTCTTAACCTAAATATATGGATATGCAAAAACAAATACTGTTTAAAATATGTATAAACTTCCTTTATTTATGTCTGATGCTGATTTCATTCTGACACCAAGTTTCAAGCAGCTGTAAATGCGAACTCCAGACCTAACTGTACTCCCCCACTGCTCTGCCATGACTTCGATGGCAGCAAGATAGCTATGGACTGCTTTTTTGGTTTGCATCTAACTTTTTGTGAAGAGAAGTGGCAGCTATAATTAGAAAGATTTCCCACTAGTTAATCTGATACTGTCCCCATGGAACATACGTTGGCTTCAATGTGCCATTTATAAAGTTACCATCTAGCCTAAGGCTTCATAGATGAAGAGTCACCAACCAGTAGAAATAGTCTGCAAAAGCAGAAATTTGCAGTAGCCTATACTCTTTCCCTTGACTTTGTGTATGGTAAGAACAGCAAGGTTTGACTTGGGCAGTCTATGAAAATCTCCCATCTAATGTGCTGTGAATGGACACATGAGCGCTGGCTGAAATTCAGTGGAGTAGTTCTGCAGATGTTCCGGGGTATACCTCTTCCCTTCACACTTCTCTTTTAGGTGACCCACTGTCATTTCTTGTGTAAGGATTCGGTGCAGTATGTCTCCTGAAATGATGGCGGGTAGTTTGGAACTGCCTGAATGCAAACTGTAATGGCTAGAGGGAATATATACCAAATGTTGTCATTTATCAGCATCACATACTGATCTTGTTTTGACCACTTCTTATTTTCTGTATCTAACATAAAAAGTAGGACTCATCTCATCTGACTTGTAGATGGTTGTAGGTAGGTTTCTAGTCTGAGCAAGCTGTTAAGAACCCTTCGGTGTAGAGAGAGGTATCTCCAGCTAGCGGCCTGTCCCCATTAGAGGGACTTCTTTTTGTTGACATTAAATGAACTCTTACTATAGATAGCCTGTTAGACACTAAATTTTAAAATGGCTTAAGGTAGGTGAAATTAATTCCACAGTGGTTAATAATGTAATCAGACTTGGGACTTAGCCAGAGGTGCAAACATATAGATTTCAGCAGGAGTTTTGCTTTAATTTTGTTTGCAGATAAGAACCATCTATCTATAGATCCTATAGGAAGATGAACAAATGAGAGAAAAATAATAGCAGAATCTGATTAGTTTACACTGAAATTTCAGTGCAGAAGGAAAGGAGAAAACAAGCAACTCACCAGATCAAATATTACTACCCTCATTTGTTAACATGCCTCCTTGAATGGAATTAATGAAACCTTTCATTATAGATCAATATGCTCTTTGACTAGAGAATATTATGGGTACCTATTGTATATGCTTAATTAGATTGAAATTGCTTTCACATTTCCTTTATATTCAAAAAAATCTGATCTCAGCAGTTTAAAAAAGGGAATTACAAAAGTCATCCCCTCCACTCTGCTGCTAAAGCCAGCAAGAAAAGGCAAAAAGGAAAAAAATCCTCAGCCAACTGCCCAGCTCTGGGCTTCAGCTTAGCGGCAATTTTGGCAGAGCTGCACTAAGTAGTACTCACTACAGTGTATCCATAAAGAAAAGAAATAGTAATTCTCTTACTATCATCACAGAAGACTGATGGTGTTTGTTAAAGGCAATAGGTTTGGCCTGGGACTGTACAGAACTATTTTGAGACATATTTCCCTTCCTTTCATATTTTCTGTCCAAAACCAATTTCTTGACAAAACTGTTCCAAATGAATGTGCATCACCTTCCTCCCTCAGCTACGTCTCCCCAAAAACATTCTCAAGTGATCCTTTACCTGCTTTATTTCTCAATGGCAATTTATTACTCCTTGAATTTTCAGTCAAAAAACACTTCTGAAACTAGTTTTCTTAGCACCACAGCCCTATTGCTATCAAAATAAAGCCCTTAGTACTTCAGTTCCAATTAATTAGCTGTCTCATTACCTCATGCTTTCTGCTCAGCCCAGAGTGTTTCTGGGTTTGTTCACTGTTTTCCCCTGTCTGTCCCAAGCTCTGAGTTTTCCACACCAGGGCTACTCCCCTGGTTACTCACCTGCACCGCTGTGCTCAGCCAGCTGGGTCTCAGAGTGTGGTCCTGGGTGCTGTGTCAGCGCTCCAGCCCCCATCGCCCTGTGTTCACCTCAGAGCCCTCCCGCCTGCACCCTTCCACCTCGTGGTCCTCGCAGGCCTTTCCCTGGCATGTTTGTGAACTCTCAATATCTCTCTGAAGCAAATTTTAGCCTTAATTCTCCAAGGTCCCCAGCTATGGAGCCAGGATGCTCCTGCTCTTTCCCTGGGGATGACATCAGGCAGGACTTGCTACAACACTGTGCTAAGTTCAGCGTCCCTAGGCCTCCATCGGATGCATTGTTTATCAGCTTTCCTCTTTCCAAATTCTTTGTTTGTACAGTGGCAGCTTTTGTGCCAATTTTTTTTTCTCTTTGCCTGGAGTTATTGGCAGAGCTAATTAACCACAGAATATAAAAGCCTTGTTCTTTGGGGCCGAGTGGTGTGGTTACAGAGCAACGTGAGTGCTGCCTTGTGGCGTGGGGGATGAACGGTCAGATGGGTCGCCTGAGGATGGGTAGATTATCTTCACAAAGAGGTACCTAGTTACTTCCAACAGCAAATGCAATCCTTATTCTTGAGGGGCTGCGCATTGCATCCTTCTTTGCTCTGCTCTGCGCTGCTCCGCAGCTACACAGATGGCACCGACTATGCTGACAGCCACCTCAGAGCGCACAGGTCTTGGCCGCTATGAGGAAAGCTGATGGGTGAGGGGGGCCTCGCAGGCTCACACGTGCCTGTGTGGGCATGCCAAGAGGGGACTGCATTGTGCCGCTGGGGTTGAATGGGTACGTCGACTCGGCGCACTTCTCCCTGGGTTCACAGAGCTCAGCACCACCTGGGAATCGTGCCTGGGGTTTTCACTGTAGGTAATGAAAAGAGAGAGAGCGCAGAAGCCGCTGGGTTGGTCAGGCGTGTTTGAGAAGGAAAGGGTCACCCCGTCCACCACCAGTGGGAGGGCAGCCTGCCTGGGCAGAGAGGCCTGGCCTCAGCCTCTGGCTGTAAGCTACAACAGACCAAGATTTTCCAAATCCAGAAATGCTTGGGGAACTTTTTCAGGTTTTTTTTCTGGACAAATGTTTGATCATGACAGGAAACATGACTGGATTCAGCATAAAATCCTCCTGCTGTTTGACCAGCTCAGACAATTCCTCTGTGCTACAAGGTAGGGGGTAGGCCCCCACGCAGGAGACCCCTGTGGCAGTGGCTATGGCTGGCCATGTCCGGGGCCCTGGCGTGGGTTTCAGCCCACCTGTGGGGACCACGCCATGGGGTGGTCCTGGGCTGCCTGCAGAGGAGTGGCAACAGGGAAGGGACAGGGCATCCCTCCCCGCAGCCTGCCAGCATCTCAGGACGGGTGTCCCCATCCCCCTCGCAACTTGCATGTAGGTGCCTGTGTGGCTGAGAGGGTGCAGCGCCGACCCCGTGGGGTAGGGACAGCGTACCCTGCCCATCGCCAGGGCTGGCTGGGCAGAGGGAGACAGTGCCCTGGGCTCCTCACCCCCTCACTTTGCCTGTCCAACCCCAACTTCTCCCCCGCAGGCATCAGAGGGCACTCAGGACGAGGGGCCCTGCAGGAGGGCAGGCTCTGGGGTCTGCTTTCCTCTTGGGGTGGGGGGAAGGGAGGAGAAAATAAAGAAGAAGTAACAGCCTCCAGCTTTTCCCTTCCTCTAATCTTGCTTCCCCCCCCCTTGCTCCCTCTCCCTCCCTCTCCCCTTTCCTCTCCCCTTTCCCCTCCCTCCCTCTTTCTAATTCCTGCCACTAGCTCGGAGCCTCATTCAGCAGCCGCTGCCAGTGGAGTGTAATAGGCTGAAGATGCTGCCGTGTCTGCTCGGTGTCTAGTTGTGAATGGGACTTGCCTCCTCGCCCTCCTCCGGAGGTGGCCAAGGGACGCAGGCAGCCCAGCTGAACCCGCAGGTAAGCGGCGGCCGCAGCCGCCTGCCCCGGGGACCCCGGGGGACCCCCGGGGAGCAGCGGGGAGCAGCGGGGCATGCCG
>WEKW01022502.1:334-12911 GCA_013389905.1 Sula dactylatra
CAAAGGGAACTATCCCCACAATGAAACATGCAATGGACAGATAGTTTATCATAAAGAGTAAATACGATTACACCGACCATTACTGTCTCATTGCTTCTCAAGTTCATCTCACTCTCTGTCTACCGATTGTCTACCTTATCACAGACAGGAAGCTCTCTAGGACAGGGCACAGTAGGGTCCTGGTTTATGACTGGGCACAAAAGGCAAACAGTAATCAAATAATAAACATTGACTCCTTTTTCACTCCTCACGTTTAAAAATTATAGTTCCTCTGCAAAATGTCTACCTTGTAAAAATACTTATGGTAAGTACTTGTCTCCATACTTGTTTGTACAATGTCTTAGAAAAGAATTAGATTAATGAGAATGCCAGTAATTCAACTTATTAGGAGTACTGCTGGAAGCATTTTATGGAATGAGTTCAGCAATAATTCTTATAAAAGAGAATACCTCTCTCTTATCTCCTGAATGGAATTTCAATCCTTAATAAAGCAGGGCCGTCTGAGGTTTTTTACTTCAGCTTCACATCCCTAAATACCCCTGTGCAATCTCCCAGCCAGTCACACAGTTATGGAGAGCGATGAGCTACCTGAGTGAACTATCAGCTTGTCTGCAGGTGGGGACCCAGCTTCCATCTAATGGGAGTCCTACCTTTGGTTTTAAAGTACTCTGAAACAGGTCCCCACTGACAAAGGTGAAAGAGATCATCAAAAAGCAGTTTGCTGGTATTGGTGTACATGCATATTCTTCTGTGAGCAACTAATTGAATTGTGTCTGGCTGAGCTTCAAATGAAGGAGTAACAGCGTGGAAGATCCTCAGGGCTGGACAGAGCACAGGCATGCAAGAAAATGTATTATCTTAGAAAGAGACCTATTGAAGACAAGGTGCAAAAATTAAATCCAGAGAAAAACCTTGGAAACAGCGAAGCAAATTTCATTACCTGAGGGCAGGTATGAACTGCTCTCAAAAACCTTTCAGTAGTATTCTCGTTAGCAATCAGTTTTGTTTCACACTTCCTAAACCACTTTATTCTTGTTGTTTGAGATACCAAGCAAAACAGTGAGATACCCTGGGTCTCTGATTTTTCTGAAACCCATTACTATTTCTGGTAGATGGTTTTCAATGAGAACTAGGGAACAAAAGAATCTTGTTATGTTATGGGATGCCTTGGTTAAGAATGAACTTTACTATACTTTTCATTAACAGGAAAGGGTGTACAGAATGGGCAAGAGGTTGATAAGCCCTACAGCACTTCCTGAGGCAACATGCTCAGCCTTGTGAGAGGAGAACAACATCCAACTGCTGTCACTTTAATTTAGTAAGCACTAGTAGTTTAAGGTAATTTTGAGGAGGCTGTTGGCGTTGCACTGTCTCAGATAGCTTCTCTTGAGCTACTTTACCTCCAGCATGACATATTCTAGAAATCAAGCGTTTTCTGGGTATCTTTCCAGGTGTGAAGGCTGGCATTGGAGATAAGCAGCCCAGTGTAATAGGGAAGCATTGCATCAGCCTAGGCACCACAGCAAAACATGCTGCCAGCTGAGCAAGGCACTGGCATTCAGCTAATCCATATGTGAATACACTTGAAAAGGGATGTCAAAGAAGTTTTTACCTCCAAGCTCAGTGTTCCTCATATGAAAGTTACACAGTACAAGATAAAACGCAAATCAATAATTTTAAAGGGGGGAGAGGTCATCTGGTACACAACAGCTCTTTGGTGTGGTTATTTCAAACCAAAATACAACTTAGATTCCTCAGAGATGGCAACATATTGTGTGACTTGAAGTTATAGCCTCTAATATGGGAGATGAAAAATCTTCTTCTCTACTATCAGCTCTCTGAACATCTAAGCTGTCTCCTAAAAACATACTTTGTTTTAAAAAATTATATATTTTTAGATTTTGGAAGGCAGTTGGGCGTTAAGACAAAAATATCAACACTTAAAATTCTGGGTGTTTGGTGTATCCTTTTTCAATTTGGTCCAAAAGCACCTGAGTTTTTCTGCAGCTGTAGCAGTAAAGACAGTGACCAACACACACACCCCACAGCTGATGAGGCCACTCTACTCAGAATGGTTTGGGCTCAAGGTCCAACAAGCCAATGGAAAAAAAACCCCTATAGCTTCAGATCACATGCCATGACTCAAACCTTGCTACTAGAGAGGTCATTGACAAAATTCCCATTTGTTTCAGATGAAAAAGATCACTATGAAATTTATTTGACCTTTAAGTCTCGAAGCGCCAAGGATGTACCACACTCAGTGGCACAGAGACTCCCCTAGCACAACACTCATCTCAGTTAATGGCACTTCAGGTTTCTCAGTAAACAGTACTGAAAACAACATTTCAAAGTGCAATTGATACAATACTGGGAGTTTTCACCCTGCCCTTCAAAGAAACATAGTATCTTCCCCTACAGCTATTTCAATATTAATCTTTGTTTATTTACATAAAGAGTTTACCAGTATTGCCTATGCTGTGCTCTTTCACCTCCTTGCTTCCTCTAATTTTTACATTTTAAAAAACAGTACTTGGGTAGCATGTCATCTCTATATGATCCTGATGAAGCCTGTACTTCAACATTTATTTTCAGCTCAAATGATAAACATGTGAATATAGCAAAAAACATCGTTTGCAAAGTCCACCATTTTTTTCTTTAATGAATTTCCTGAACAGATGGTACTACTTAAAAATATATATATTGAAATTCCAATCAACCATAAAAAAAAATAAAATACAAGACTATATCATTGTATTTCATCTTGTGAAGCACCAATTTCAAAACTGAAACACTGTGAGACGCAACATTTACCATTATTCTTAATTTTATATAAGGTGAAATCTTCACTTGATATGTAAAATTTACACCATAATAACACTCATTTCTTAATCTAAACCTTTACTTAGGTTTCTAAACTAATTGTATAATCAGGAAAAAGGTTTTAAACCTTCATGCTTTTTACAGCCATCCATGACTTCAGGGCTGGGTAATTAAAATGAAAAGAGGAGATTTCTGAACTGCCGTTTGTTTGCTTTTGGTTCCTAGCTTTGTAAAAGACCTCTGTAACTTGTATATCTCCTTTCATAAAACTCTGGTTAACATTTCAAAAATGTCATCATTTAATTAAACCTCAACATTAAATTAAACTTTCTCCTATCACTACAGTGAGGAACATAGACCTCAGCCAGCATCAACCCATATCCTTTCTACCACCAAATCCCCAAGGAGACAAAAATACACCTATATGTCCCTTGTGATTGGCAAATTTCTGTTCTGATATACAGAAGACCTGAAGCCATGTTTACATCGCAATTTTCCTTCCAGTTTTCCTTCCAGAAAGTCCTGAGACCTTTGTTTGGGAGTTTTGCCTTCTCATTTCTCGCCAGTCTGAGGATTAGGATTGCTGCTTATACTTCCCTGCCACAGAATAGGCTTTGGAGATTTCTAGACTGATTTAGTCAATGGAGTGGCAAGAGTTTGGCTCTGAAATTTAAGGCACATGAGTAGTTTTTAGAAAATTGCTTTTAATCACTTCTTGAATATCTTTAATGTCTGAGATCCTTGCATAATGTGGTATTAAAGGGACACCGTCAGGTCAAATTTGGTTAAACATAAGTAATGTTCAAAAACTAAGGTTTCCGAAAGTAAAGAGAGATCACAGCATAAAATTTGGAGAACGACGTGCCTCACTAATATCTTTCAAATCCTTGCTGATGGGGAGTGAGACTAGACAAAACCTAAAAACCCAGCCTAGCACAGAGGTAATCTGTCCTCCAAAATCTGGGTGTGCCCTCAGCAAGACGAGTGACTGTGCTACCATCCCGCTGGGGTCACCGAGCAGGTACAGAGCACTTGGCTCACCTGTCTCACAGGACAGGACAACATAGCCCTGCAATCACCTGCTGTACTGGTGCCCACACTGCTTTCTCCACCCACCCATCCAGTGCAAATGGGTGAATGCTTCAACTTTTGCTGCAGCTTTCTTCTGCCCCAGCCCACCCCACCCCCTCGTAAAGGACTTGCCAGAGTCAAAGGCTTTAGATGCACTGCACCAATTAAACACTGCTAAGTAGAGGCTAATGTGCATTCGTCCTGCTCCGGAATTAGCTTTGCTAGACCAAGATCTGCAAGAAACATTCAGCCCCTTCAAGAACAGACAATAAGCACTGTTCATTGGTTGAGTACCAAACTCTGGAAAACTAGGTTACACTTCAATACTAAACAACAAATTTTTAGTACCATTAGCTACACATATGTCCCCTTTGGTGTGAAAGGCACAGACGCAGACACAGAATACGCACACACAGAATTGTATAGGTTGGAAAAGACCTTTAAGGTCATTGAGTCCAACCAGAAACCTAACACTGCCAGTTCACCACTAAACCACGTCCCTAAAATACACACATTTTCTAACGAAACAGCATGCTGCTCCAGATACTGTTTAATTCCCTGCAAAAGTAAATTAAAAGGCACACATCTCTGTGTCAGAAAAATTTCATCCACTATTGAAATATAACCATCTATTGCACAAAACAGCAGCAACTGCCTTTAATAACATACTGTAAATCCAGACGGGCAGAAAATGAGAAAACATATAATGACTAGCCAGTTTAAATAACAGTTTAGTTCATTTAGGCAAAGTACAGTCATGCTGGAAACTAGCCAGAACAATAAAGTTATAAGTAGCTTTCTGAAACTGCAACAGATTTAAACAGATAACAGAGAGCAATAATTTATATCTTGTGTCTTAGCCAAAACACTACTTCAACAGCTGAAAAGTGCCAAGCACCATACCTCAGCTTTGCACACACTGTCTATGTGTAGTGAACCCACTACATACAACCACTGTTCTATGCCACTTCTCAAGAATTTGGGTCTTCCTAAAGGTCTGAACTATTAGAGCCAATATTTTTGCATTGCTGAGTAGGTTTTGCAGAATCTCAGAGAAAAAAAAAAAAAAGTATAGTTATGCACCATATAACTCTTTTTCCAGTTAAGAAATTATTTATTACCCTCCAAATTATTAAATGAAAGCAAATACTCCTTAAATTGCAAGATAATTCTCGGGCTAATAGATTCGCCTCAGGACCCCAGTATACTTATACAGTAGCTGTAAAGAACCTTTACTGCTGATAGCAAGAATTAGAAATACCCAAAAGATCCCAAACTGATTTTCAGTGCCTGGGAAGGAGGGAGACACCATTTTCAGGTGACTTGTGAGAAGTCAGTGTAAGGCAGTGTTTGACCAATTCTTATTCAAATACACAGTAAGGGGAGGGAAAGAAGAATTTCCCTTATTACAGCCACTGCAAGAATCCAGCTTCTGTGTTCAGCAGTGTCCTAAAGTATCTTGAAACCTTTTAAAAATTAACTACATATAGAGCAAGTCACTTTCAAGAACATTAGATACCTGAAATGCAGCCAGCGTTCTTGTAAGCTAACACTCAAGACTATTTCACAAGAGCACAGCCTATAAGCACATTGGTATCTCCTGAACTCTTACCCCTGAACTCTTTACTTTCTGAGATATAAAAGCTAAGGTGGACTTGCAGGTATCATCCTTTTACGCATAATTCTTAAGCAAAAAACAGGACTTCAGCAGTATTTCTGCATCCCATGGCAACTGGTAAATTACTGCCAGCTTTAAAGAGATTTCCAAATTAACAGGCTGTCTTGCATAAGCTTTTCACGGCAGGAACTTTCTGGTTCAACATCCATTACGTGCATGCTTATGCTATCAAGTAATATAACAACTGATTGCAACAAAGAACACTGCTTTGGATCCAGGTAGGGTAGAAGTGCATTGTAAAACTCCAGGGTCATGTGCAATAAAATATGAAACCAGTGTGAGGTTTTCAACAAACTCTCAGGTCTTCTGGAATTTCCTTGTGTTCAGGCTACAGTGTCAGAACACAACAGCCTGGCTTTGTAACACAGACATGCTGTGGTTCCCCACACATCGATCACTACAGTACATCAGTACCTCTGTTACTAACTAGCATCTTTTGCTTTTCCAGTCTTTCTTTCCTACTTCTTTGCCCCAGTGTTCAGGACTGTGCATATCTCTGGAAATATTGCATTATAAGTAACTGAATTCGCAATAAAATTTTCATCAGTATATTTCAAACTTACTTACAAAAATATTGTGCAAATAATTTCATGTGAATGCTTCCACTGCTGTTTACCATGCCCAATTACAAGACAACTATCAATTAATCCCAAACAGCCTTTGCACACAGACTGCAGATTCAATAGCACTGAAACGTTTCTCTGTTTTCCCCTTTTAAAGATAACATATATCCTTTAAGGTTACAGCAGCATTTCTGTGATTATTTCCTAGTAATTAATTCAAACACATCCACTGTAAATATATTCACAGATCTTCACAGACACACTACCTATGCTAACAGAAGTCACCTGTGCTAGCAGGGTAAATGCAGACCCAAATCAGAGAGGGATAATAGAACCTGTTAAAAATCTCCAGTCACACTGAAGAGAGATTTTAGATTATTTTCCTTAGTGTGGAAAGTGGACAAATGGAGTGTGTCACCTTCTCAGAAACACATAAATTCAGTCTTCAAACAACAGAATGCTACAGCATTTTCTTTCACATTTAATTAACTGCACTTTAATTAATTTATTACTTTTTACTTTTTAAGTTTTTTAAGTAACTAATTAAGCCTTTCTGCTATCCCTGAACAGGTAATGTTTTGGAAAAACACATCAAACAGCACTGCCCCAAGGGCACACCCAGCTCAGGGTGCAGGTGCTCATGGAGGGACCCCCAGTTTGCAGCTGGAGGGTCCGAGCAGGCTCTCCTGTCCCCCTGCACAGGCCATGGCACTGGATTAGAGGGGGAAGGCCACAGAGGCCCTCACCTTAACATTTCTGCCAACAGCCCGATCTTTTGCAAATGAGCTAAACACAAGAAATCTTGAAACACAAGTTATTTTGCTCAGCCCTATCCTTGAAACAGGCCCTAAAAGCATTGCTAAAAATCCTAGTCACATTAGACATCTGCAAATTACTTAAAAACAGGTTTCCTGGTCCATTCCCCAACGGGAAACAACAAAAAGTCTCTGTGACATGAAACATAATTCAGCCTTTCACCTAAAACAGGCCACTCCAAAACCCACTGCTCTAAAAGCACGGCAATAGTTGAGAAAGTTTGGATCTGGCTATTTTGTAACCGTGGCCCATAGAGGCAATGAAAAAACCCTGTGCCTAAAGCTGATGGCAGATACCTTGATAAAAGTTGACATTTGTCTTGTGTTGCCAGCATTAGAATACAATATAGCACTCTATATCATCTCCTCTTACAAAGCCAATTCAATGATCAGCATAAAATGTGGCTTGTTTAACAAGCTAGTCATGTATAAATATACAGAGAGACATCTAAAGATTTTAATTGACAGAAAACAGTCCAAGTTGCAGAATAAATTACAAAAGACACACAAAAGTTTTGGCAAACAAGAGCAGGCATCTGTAATAGAGCAATAAATGGCAAATTAATCCAAAATATATTTGCAAATTATTATAAACCCTTAAATATAAGAATTGACATATTTTGCTGTGTCTCTTTTGGAGACAAAAGTTGCAGGGTTTCCTTAATGAACACTTCTGCCTCTCTCACTGACAATATTTTGGAATTCTGTAGTACCGTTCATATCCCAAACAAAATCAAGCATTTCGTCTTCTTTTATTAACTAAGGCAATATAATCAGAAAATCCCACAAATTCAAGGCAAGCTACATGTACCCTTTGAACTGATCTTGTTGCAAGTCATTTTAAAGAAGTGAAAATCCAGGCAGCCATAAGAAAATGATGCTTCAGGTGTATTACTCTGAGGGTCAATGCCAGCCTTGCTCGGATTTCCACTTTGGGATCAATTGAAGCCAGTCCTGCTTCTTTGTTCAGCACTTGATCAACTTGCGATTTTTGAAACTGGGTCTCACCTACCTGGCACTGAGCGATCAGAGATCAACACCCCACTACTGTTACAAACACATTCCTTCATCAAAGGATCCAAAATTATACAGCACAAAGCTCTTTCCAGTTTAAACCAGGTGGAGGAAGAGAAGCAAATTACTTGCTGGTGATTTTCAGAGCTTTCTTTTGTTCGTTTTATAGTTTCACAACACAGGGATTAATATTGACTAGAGAGGTGACTTTCTGAAGACAAGACTTATCTAAAGTATCTAAAGTGGAAAACAAATGCAGTTTGCAAAATTCAGCTGGAGGAAGCATGAAGGGCCCCTGTAAGTCACAGCTTGATAGCAATCTGTATTAAACTGTAATACTATAAGTTTAAAGGATGTAAGCAACCCACACAGCTCACCTCTGACACCCCATGACTGTTGACTGTCACTCTTGTCAGCATTGCTCTTTTTGCTCTATTGCTTGTCTTACACAATAATAAAATCTTCATGGGCTTGACAGCTGTGTACAGCAGCTCTCGCACACATTGCAAGACAGGCAGACTGTCACAGGACTGAAATCCCATTTTCCAAAGAGAGAGGGAGCACAGTTTGGATGATTTCTCAGGAGGCTGAAGGCATGGTCCCACCTATGTGTTTGTGTTTCCCATCCAGCCACAGCTCACCACTCTCCTTGGCCCTGTCCACCCCACCACCTTGCCAAAANCTGTTAACCCACTGAACTCCGCAGACAAAGATCTGCCTCGACCCAGCTGGAAGAAGAGCCAGCCACAGCCTGGGAGCAGCTGCCAGGGTCTGCAGGGACAGAAACGGGACATAAACGTCCTCCTGCCCCTTTGCCCCAGAGGCCACCTGAACACACCCTCGAGCTCTCCACCAGGTCTTTCCACACCTTTGGCCCCATGTGCCAAGACACATTCTGCGATGCCAGCCCTATCACCTTGTTTGTTGCACTGGAGGTTGCAACAGCAGCCAAAGGAACCCGCAAAGGCTTGGGCTTCCCTGTGGCTGGGCAGCAAGGAGCAGCTGTGGTTGCTGTTTATGCTGGGCTGGACAGGATGACCCAGCAGCCGTAGCCATTGCCCTCCCAGCACCAAGCCAGGCTGTGACTCCTGGCCTCCACCACACCAGGCTGCACGCACAGGCACACCCCCCTGCAACCTAAAAGGTCTCTGCTCCACCCCGCTGCCAACTCCTCTCCCCTGGGGGGCAGCCCCAAAGCCCACCCAGCCTGCCGGGAGCACTCCCTGCTCACCGAGCTGCCCGGCTGCATCTGTGTTCGGAGAGTCACATGAGCTGCACTGGCACGAGGGGTGAGGGAAGGGCCACAGCCTGAGCAAGGAGGGCGCTGCAAGGAGCACGGTGAGCTCGCAGAGAGGGCTGAGGTTGCACGGCACCATCACCCAGCCTTTCCAAAATGCTGGTGAGCCGGTTGGCAGTGGGATGGATATATTTCATAAGCACTTGGGATGTACTAGTAGAAGGTCCTCTTTGGGGGTTAAATTGCACCAATAAAATGTAAACAAATGCAGTAGTTTATAGCAGTAGAGCTGTGGTCAAACCTGGGATCATCTCACCCCAGCCAGGCTGGTAAAAAGTCTATATCCGCAGTCCAACCTCAGCAATGCAGCCTAGGCCACTTGACACTACAGTCACAACAGGCTGCCAACCCTTTATGGATGTGACCGAGTCCCTCATCACCTCTGTGCAATCCCTAGCACTACGTGGCAGCTAGGAAACCACTTTTATAATGAAAACAAGTTATTGTTTGACACTGTGGGGCTGGCACCAAGGTGCAGCCATGGCTGTTTACCAAGTTCCAGGTCATTACACCTGAAACCACCGAAGGCTGGGAGGCAAGCGTCTGCCCCGTCACAGTTCCTGTGCAGAGTTTCATCATGACTGACAGTGCTGAAGAGGTCTGAACTCAGTTCTCATCACTGAGACTTAATAATTAGGAAAAAACAGAAGCATTCATTTCATTAGCAACCCAAGGGCATTTGATTTAAAAACAGTGACAACGAGATGTCACACCACCGGTGGGTTTTAAAAAACCCTTTTTCTGACTTGCATTTACCCATGGTGCAGCATGACAGTGCCCAGCTTCTGTCCCGGTGAAAAGCACAGCAAGAAACCCCAGAAACTGTTTTTTAAATGCCTCCCTCTGTTCCCCTACCATGGACAGAGGGACCTGGACAACTCAGAACAGTGTGTACCAGCAACTGCACTACAGCACAGGAAAAGCAACGCCAGCCCCGAGGAAAGGACGAAAACAAATGCTTAATAAATCCTGCCTTTCTCGAGGCTTAAGCACTTTACTTAGAGCTATGGCCCCTCAAAGGGGCATCTTTTCTTTCAGGACTGGTAGGAGAAGGTATGACCAGCTATCAAAAACTGAGGTAAAATGTTAGAGACAAGAACACAAAGCAAAAGAACTGGTAATTCAAGGCATACAAGGGTTCACCTAGTATGCATATTACCCAGAAATATGTTTACATACTACAAGAATAACGGAAGCTATGAGACAGTTGATAGAGCCAGTCTGAAGACAACACCGAGGGAAGATCAAAACTTGCTAAATCATAGAATCATAGAATCACAGAATCATTAAGGTTGGAAAAGACTTCTAAGATCATCAAGTCCAACCATCAACCCAACACCACTACACCTCCTAAAACATGTCCTAAAGTACCATGTCTACATATTTTTTGAACTCCTCCAGGGATGGTGACTCCACCACATCTCTGGGTAGCCTGTTCCAGTGAAATCATGGCCACCTCAGCTTCCTGTTGTGCTCTGAACTGCCTAAAGAGTCTCAAACATATTAGCACAATTCTCAAAAAACTGGATTACCCAGCTTGGACCTACCACCTCCCCAGATAGCATCCAAAAGCCTATAAGTCAGCTTGTTGGGGGTCATGTGTGGAGGAACCCACCTTTTCAGCTGACATGGTGCTACTGAGCAAAAAATAAAGTCAATCTTAACTGAGCCATGAAGAGGCAAGATGAATGAATAACTTACTTAGGAAAAGAAGTAAGAAGAGTATTGCACATAGTTCACATAAATTTTCCTCCTGGGAAGGTTTCGTTCAGCTTCGGCAAAGGTAATCAGATTAGACCTGTGCTGACAGAACTATAGAAGGTATACAGTAGTCCAGCACAGTCTCTACCATCCTATTTGTAACACCAGTCATGTTCAGAGTTGTGCTTATAGCAATGTGAAGGGACTGACTTTCTCTTCTTACTGCTGCAGACCTCCCCGACATGCTATACTGTACCACAACCCCACTTTAAAGACAATACTATAAATTGAGGACGATGCTGGTCCCATGACCATTAAAATCTGTTCTCTATTATCTCTGGGCACCTGCCACTCTGGCTTTGCAGAGGTGCATAAGAACTCCTTGGGAATGCAGAGAAGTGACATGCTGCAGCTGCTCAGCCCCTGAGGTTCTCCACAAAGTGGCCACGAGGTACACAAAGTTTGGTCCCGGAGTGACCTACGCTCTTATGAGACAACAACATTTTTGGAAACTGGAACCTAGGCATATAAATCATTTAGAAGTTTTTGAAAATGTTACCTGCAGCCCAGCTGTGTGCACTGTACAATTGCATGCATGCATGCACAGACAGATGTTTACCGAGACCTCATTTTTCTTTATGAGCTGTAGAAATTTTAAGCTCGCCTACCTTCTGCTCTTTTAAAACTACCGCATGACTTTTTGCCTTCCACTTAGGTGGCCACAAATAAGGGGAAAGAAAAAAAAGGAAACAATTATCTTGTCTTCTCCCTGTCCCTACCATGTTTAAAAAAAAAAAAAAAAGGGAAGGGGGAGCTCAGTGAGAAGTATCTTTCTCTGGTATGGTTCTGTACAATTCTTAGGTTTTCTTCCTGATACTGGTTGCTTCCAGGGACAACGTACTTCAGCACATTCACTATTGAGTAATTTCTGTCCCCCTGACCTTGTAGCAGCCAAGAAAACTTCAGAATTTGTCCCTTATCAAGCAAAAAAATGATTAAGGAAACTTAGGTTCAAACATAACCTAACCTATTTGCTACTTATCATGGTTTTTTTAGTAATACTATGTAAGCTTGTTACTACTTTAAATAAGGTTGTTTCAGTATACTACAAACTTATCAAAGAAAAGCCTCTAAACTGATTTCACAACTTCAGAGCATATTTTTCTTGAAAAAAAACAATGATGATGTTTCCTTAAACTCATTTTAGCCTCATACCAGTATTAGCTTATTCTTACAGATAACAATGCAATTCCCCTGGGTGGTCCAAAACACAAAATCTGTAAAAATTGGCCACTCTGTTTTGGTACCATGAAAAGGAGTCTGAGTTGTTCACAACTTAAAACACTGGCTCATTTTTTCTCAGCGTACAAGCAGATACTGTGCATTTTGAAAATTATATTCACAAAAAGGAACACTGACAAAGAATATTCCACTGTAAACATATTTCTTGTATCAGCAGGTATATCAACAATGGATACATTGGATACGTTGCTACATCATGATCTCTGTGAAATACCACCCAGTCTCACGATTTTATCTATAGTAGCAGAGCCCTGGTCTTAAAACCTGAATCACAATGTTTCATCTTTAAATTTTTTTACAAAAAAAAAAAAAAAAA
>WEKW01022504.1:292-15276 GCA_013389905.1 Sula dactylatra
ATCTCTCCTCAGAGAATAGAGGTAGTAAACCGAGCCTTGCAGAGCTTTGGGTATTTAGAACTACAAAGAACTAAAACGACTCTTTGACAGAAGTTACTTTTGCAGGGGAAGACACTGCTATCAACACGGATGTCACTGGCATGCTTTAGGCAGCGTGCATCTCATCTTCTCGTACGGTTCAGGAAGCTGTAAACATTAGAAAACGCTGTTGCAGATCCTCAGACATGTATTTCAAACCACAGGCTCCCAAGCCTTTTAAAAAAGCTTCCAGGTACCTATGTAAGTTGAAACATTGCAAATTGCACACCTTGAACCTTTCATTTTCTTAAAAAAGGAAGATAGGCTTAAAAAAAAAGACTGCAGACATTCAATTATCTGGTATAAATGTACTCAGGGTCACGACAGCTTCACATTTCATAGAATACTGCACACAATAGATCTCTTGTACAATTAGAGTGCTTACCTGGCAGACCTACATCAATCCCTGGGGCACAAATTAGACTGAAACTGTTCTATGCATTTTCTCCTTCCATGTCAGTAATGATACAACTAACTGCAAATATCTCACTGGATCTGGGAATAAGCCTTATTATTTGCCCTTTTTTTACCTAGAGCTCAGATCTTTTCTGTACTGGAGTATGGGAGAAAAATAGATGTAATACTTTGTTATATGCAGGTGGCACTTTCTTTTCCCTTTAGAAGTGTATGAAAGTTCTCTGCAGGAGTATGAGCAGCGCTATAATAGCAGAAGAGAGCTCATTCTATTTTAGTCCTTGATTCCATAAGCCTGACTGTAGAACTAAATCTAAGCTTACAGGCCAATAATACCCACATGATATCAAAATTTAAAAACATTGGAAGGCACTTAATCACTTGTCTTGCAATAAGAAATTTGTGCCTAATGTTGTACTTTCTGAACTTTGAAAGTAGTAATAAAAGTTCCTCCTTCCTCAATGAGCCAAACTCTATTGTTGCAACTAATTGTTAGTTTTCAGTAAATAAAGGAAGACTGACTGACTGGGCTTTTATATTTGGTAACTGATTTGACAACAATGATCCTGGAAAACTGTAGTCAATACAACTTCAGAAACGAAAAAAAAAGGTCAAGAGGAGAATCAGTGAAGTAGGTCAGGATGCTGCAGAAGTTTGCTGCCACCATCGTGCCGTCTGAACCTAGAACTTTCTACGTAAAGGCTGATCCCCAATATGAACCACGCACCCAAAGGCTGACTCCAACTTTTATCTGGTTGTCAGTTTTGCAGAAACCCAATATCCACAAGAAAATCTGATAACAATTTGCCATGTCTCATTTCTGAATAAGACACCGGTATTGAAACTAATATGGAAACTCCATCACCCACATTTGCTTTTTTTGCTTTCTCTGAGCCATCTAAACGATGCAAAGGAACAGAAATGGATAGAGTTCATCAAGAGACCGTCTGCATTCATCAGATAACATTAAACACCTTTGAAAAATATGAGAGTAAAACATCCCCAAGATTTCCTTGCTTATATATATTTCATAACGAAGAGACTCTTTGGTCCCTTTTTATGAAAAACTAGAAAGCTGTTATTACAGGCTTCTGCTTCTGCTCTTCCCTAATTCTCCCATCACCATCTCGATTTGTTATAGTCGCAACAACTTTAGCTGAAGATTAGGTTGTTTCTAAGCTCGCTCTCTTCATTTGGAGTTCCTTCTTTATAGAGTTAAAGGACACACTTTTGTCAGTCATTCATGCTTTGCAAATCACTATTAGATTTATTTCATTCTAAGCTAGACTATGTGACCCCTTGGAGGGGAAATGAGTGGCAGGAAGTTGGAGGGAAAATTAGGCTGTACAAGAAAGTCCTGGTAAATTTAAGGCCCGTACAGGTGTGCTTAGTAAAGATAATAAAAACCCAGACACTGTTGAAACCAATATGAAATCTTGTAATATCTGAACATTTAGATACCTTTCTTTTTATTTGCCTTTGGAGACAGCATGAGGAAATGAGCTTGAACCATCTTTCCAGATGGTTTAAACATCTCCTATGAATCTTAAATTCTTTTCTCTGATTTTTGTTCTGCCAGTTACAAATATATAAGGCTGGCTGATAGTCACTGCAAGTCCTACAGAGGCCCAAACATAAAGCAGACTTTAATCTTAGATGACTCTTCAATTTAACCAAACCCTCACTTCCAAGAACAGACATGAAAGTGAACAAGAATGTTTAGAAAGTCTTTCAACAAAGGTGCTAAGGACACCCCCAAATCCTCTACACTTTCATTGCCACAATCCCCACACCCTTGGCTTCCTTCTCTTCACATATGCATGTTTCAGCCAGCAAACAGTTTGACAAATTCCCAGCTGGAGTACCAGCTTCCCTGTATCTGTTGGGAGTTAAGACCTAGCTGTATATGAATTTCATGCAACTACTAGTTGTATTCAGATGGCAGTGCAGACGGTGAGAAAAATTCAAGAAAAATTCAGCGTTCTCTTCAGCTGAAAGCTGCCTTCCCCATCACTCACACCAAATGGCTGAGGAGTGCATAAGCTATCTAGAGTCAGAAGAGGAAGAAGATGAACCCAAGTAAATGAGAGAAGTACCACAGGCCCCTTCCTACTCCCAACAATGTTTTCAAGGAATTATGAGAGGCTGCACAGCTCTCTTCAAATGCAAGAGCTTGATTCCTTTTCCCGTTTTGTCAGACAAGACCCTACTCAGACAGTCCACGTCCTGCTCTCCACAGTAGCGACAGCACGCTACTGCAAGGGTAATGCTTCCCTTGTTCCCCTCAGCAGAGCAACCACTCTTTAGAAAGTGGGGAGGTGCAGAGAGGGGAATTCTGTCTATTAATAATTCTGCTCGAGCTAGGATGCCATTGAGTTTTCAAAACTCATCTTGTGAAACCGATATCCTGATCAATCTATCAGGACAGTGGTGCCAGCAATTAGCATTTCCCAACTCCAGGTTCCCACCTGCTGTTTTTAATTTGGTTATGAGCTTCAGTTCTTCGCCCAAACCAGTAGTTTGAAAAGGAATAACATTTTTTTAATTTATTTTAACAAACTACCATTGAGCCGTTCTCCTCCTCTACTAAAATATCTTTTCAAGAATTCATTATAATCATGACAAAGATTTATACAAATAGCTATGCACCTGCATGGAATATTACTAGCCACATGCTGTGAAGCTAAGGCTCAGAATACCAATTTGCTTAGCAGGTCTGCTGTCATGCTAAGGTCTCTTTTCATCGTGTGTTACCACATTTTGTTGCATGGAAATGTTTCCTTGCGTAATTTTGTCTCTATGCAAGTAACCGTTCCTTAGGGAAAAGCTTTTTTAAGTACTATACATGCATTTGTAGGTACTTCACAGACTTTTCTTCATACTATATCACCTACTTGCTATCCTCTGTGAATGTCATAAAGAATGTAAGTCCAAAGACTGCTTTTTAAATTGTTGAGAAAAAGCACTCTTCAGTGTAATGTCTGCCAATTCTAAGATCTAAAACTCAGAGAATGAAAAATCTGGCTTTAGATAAATGTTGTCAGCCTGCCAAATATACTATATTTTTTTTTCTATTTTTATGGTATTTCTTTACCACTAACCTGTAGCTGTCTGCTAGTTTACTAAAATTTTAGACTTAATTTTCTGTTCTCTAATTCCTGTCCTGAGAGAGGCAGGAGGCATTCAGCCCTGGGGATTTTTTGTTAGTTTGTTTCGGCACAGAAGGGAGGAAAGCTCCAAATGTTCATCAGGTACTAGCCTTTGAGTGAGACATTTATGATATTAGACTAGTCTCAACAGACTTTGTTCTTGCACAGGCAAGTCATTTATGTTCATTTATCTCCTGCCTGAGAGGTTATTCCACGGATTAATCTACACAGGCAGGTTCATTCCCATCTCTCCGAACCTGATAAAACTGCTAGTGACACTCCTAATCAATACAAAAGAATTCTTATTTGCTTTTCACTGTTAGTCACTTACATGCAAAAGCTCTCTCCATAAACCCAAGTTTTATCTATGTAGTGACCAGAGTCAGAAAACTTCGTTCTAGAGTGTTAACGAAACTCACCCATGTATCAACCATTATTGAGCTTTGGTGCAAAACATCTAAAGGCTGTCAGTACCCTGTTCCCTCTTTTACCATTGGGTGGCATCGTCTCAACTCAACGTCTTGGTTTCCATTGACTGATAGATCGTTGAGTTGACAAGCACAGACTTTGACTACAATGCAAAAATATTTTGTGCTTGACAGCTGTATTAATTATGATGACCAACGGCAAATAGTAAGAACAATCATCTCAACAATTCTTTCAACAGAGCTTGTCCCTGTCAGTGACCATCAATGAGACAAACTAATTTCGAGCAATTAGTGCAGACTTTGCTTTGTCTTTTGTAAATTTTCACCTGATTTTTCAACAAATATTTGAGAAAGACAATATTTAGAAGGGTACACATTACTGGTCTTCGACAAACTTTATAAAATAATTAATATTTAAAAGGGAATTCTGCCTGACTTCCATGACAAGAGCAGGTATTTGCCCCAACAGCTTAATCGCACTAAGGCCAATGCAGTTTGCAAAAATTGCAGAGGTAGAGCCGTGGGGGCTGGGGGTGTGGAGGGCGGGGAGAAGTGGGCAAGGAGAGGAGGGGGAGCGTCTTTTTCTGAACAAGATAGATAGATGAAGAAATTCTTGTGACTGGAAGTGATAAAATAAACCTATACAGCTATATGTATCAGGGAAGAAAACCAGTCCATGAAATACATAAGGTCTCAAAGAAGAAAGATAATGGTATTAATAATTTCTCAGCCTTACTCATGGTTTCTGAGAGAATTTTTCAAGATCAATTAGAATAAAGGAAGATATACCAAAGCACCCTTGTTAATATATTAAGTCCAGCTGCCTTGCTCTCAGCTTTACAGATATGTAGATTTACTGATTCTTAAAAAGTTCTTTTGAAACTCAGCTTCGTAAACTGGGAAGGGGAAGGAGTAAATATGTCCAATGCTCTGTGTGACCAGCATACCGTAATTTGACATTTTATATAAACCACACCACAAACAATATTTTTATAGTTTAAGCAATCTTCTTTCACAACTTACTGGCTCCATTATAGTTACAGGGTAGGAGGTCTAACTTCTAAGAGTTAGGAGGGGCTCAGCCAAGTTAAACATTATAATTTTCTTTAAATATACTATAAAAATGTTTAACTGCCATTTATGGCACCAATTACAAATTTTGTGAGGGAACATGTCTATGAGGTGAAGGAGCCTGTTGACCAGTCTGCTGCCAAATTTGTTCACATTTCCATCCCACAACATGACTCCTCTCCCTCCCAAAATATGGAAGATTATTGTTTTAAATGGGTGCTAAACAGCCACGACAGTGCTCTGTTGGCAGAGAAAAACATGGTTCTTGCGCCAGCTCCCAGAACAGCGTGCTTATTAGTCATGGCTTTGTGAATTCTGTCACATACAGTATGTGAACAACTTGAGAAGAAATTCCCAGATTTCTCATTGCAAGCATGTACTACAAGCTGTATCTTTAAGTACTAATACTTAATACACAGATAAAAAAAGCATTGTCTCTAAATGGTAGATAAAAAAGCTACAGATTCTTGCAAAAGCAATACTTCTAATGTCATATTACAAGCTCACTGGGATTCAGTTCTGCCTACATTTCCACTTACCAAGATCCAATATCTCGGAGAAATCTAGTGTTGAGTCCACAGAAAACAGACTATAAGAATATTTAGTCTTAATATTTTTGCACATACGTGAACCCAAAAATCTTGTCTTTCACGATTAACTAGCAGGTACTATTGACATACCTCTTAAAAACTCAGCTGGATACTGGGGTGTTCTAAGCAATAATTGCCTAGAGAGAAATGCACACCAAGTTGGTGGACACCATAACTACACTGTCTTTTCGGATATAACTCCCATTGTATTCACCATTTCCCTATCATACCTGCATCACAGGAAATTTTTACCTGTTGCTGCCAAAAGGGGATCTTTTGGAAGTTATCAGTCACATAGCCACAGACGTGCCCAGCTGGCACAGTTTCTTCATATTCAAATTGTGTATGACCTCTGCTTGTAAACTAACTGCTCAAGCAAGTAGTAAAACAAAAACAAAAACAAACAAACAAAAAAATTAAATATTCAGGAAGCTAAAGGTTACAGCCTGAGTTAGAAGATTCTGCAGTCTCAATGGCTTAGCCAGAGACAGTAGCCCGACCATTGGTCAGGACTCGCAGATCATAGCTTGATGTCTTTAATGGGCTTACCTTCCAAGCAAGACTCTTAAGCTCATACGGACCAATGAAAATCACATATGGGTTTGTTTGGGGTTTTTTTCTTGCACATCCAAAATATTACTATGAATGCCAAGGAATTAGTTTCTATTATCGCTCATAGTAATTAATACATCACTATTTCTTTATGTTGATTTTCAGTTAGATATGAGAGGATCAGTTATGCCAGCTCAAGGAAAAGCAAACCAAAAGGAAAAGCAGACCAAAAGCACCACCAGCAGATGCCCTTAAAAGTCAATGGATGATCCTCCTTAGTCTGTTTTCAAAATTCTGATCCCAGAACTGGTACCCACAGTCAATGTAAGTTATGCATACTGTCTTCTTCCACCCTGTTAATCTGTCCTTCCCCCCAGCTCTGTTGGGGAAGTAGTACTTCTGTTGACAGAAGCAGATGAAAAGAGCAGAGGGAAGAACAAATCAAGTCCACTAATAGATAGTAGTTCACTTTTGGGGAAAGATGCCTAGTGATATCACTCCATTGTCCGATGGTCCCTTCTGCCTTTGCTGGTGATGACCCTAATTGTTCTCTTGGCTAACTCCAATTTGCCTTTCCCTTCTGCACAAAAAAGGGGAAACTGAGTGAGTTGCTATTAGGAAATCACAATCTGAGAACAGAAGCTTCTGTTGGTGACAGGTGAGACCTGCAACCCACAATTACCAGCTGGAGCTGCAACTGCAACCCCACAAGAAAATCAGCCAGAAATTCCTGAGCTAACAGCAGCTGTTCAAGAGACTGCGAGCAGCTGCCAAAAGTGAAAGTAAGTCGTGGGAGTCCCAAATATTTTGGCAAGTAAGACAATAATCATTACAGGTTAAGCCAGAGCTCTTGATCCAAAAAGAAGGTGTGGCATATTGCCAAAAATGAATAAGCTTAGTGATCTTAATTTATTTTGCATGGGTCAAATGATCGCACCATCTAAGGAAGTGGTGAAGACACACATTTTCTTTCTTTCTTTCAGTTCTTTTCCTTCCCCTTTCTGCTTGTCTTTCTGTCTGTTCCCTACATACATATATTTTCTGACTCTACTTACGGGTTTGGTAGAGAAGAGATTACTTTCTCATTTTTTTATGTAGCACAGAGTACAGAGAGGTTCTAAAGGTTAAGATGCATAGGCCTCAGGCTTATCACTAACAATAACAACAACAATCTTAAAATCCATTAAATATGTTTTGTAATCACACCAACTGTTGCTGGAATAATCAACATGCTGCATGAACACTGAAATTTACTGTCCTTCCCACCAGAGATTGTTTTTCCAAACACCACTAGGAAAAATTAGCTTGCAGTACTGCTGTTGTATTGCTATTATCTTACAAAAGATTACAGTTCCTATGTTTGGCATTCAAAAACCTTTCTTACACCCATAATTAAAATTAGAACTATGAAGAATTATCTGAGCTACAATATTCAACCAAAACTGTAGTTTTGCTATGGGACAGGTTAAACCACCAGGGATAATGCACTTAAGTTTGCCTAAACAAAAAAAAAAAAAAAATACTGAGGATATGAAACCCAAAACCGGAGCACTGATTCTGTAGGTAACGCAAATGACTAAAAAGCAAATGAATATATCGCGTTCTCCCTTCCTTAAATCATTCTGCCTAGGCATCTTTCCTCCAGCTGTAAAATTGGGTTTATAGGTTTGGGGTTGGTTTGTTGTTTTTTTGGGTTTTTTTTGTTTTTCTTTTCTTTTTTTTTTTCTTACATTTGTTATTCATCTTACCCTATGCTCATATCATATTCTGTATTTTAACTTGCATTTGCTCAGAAGTCAATCAAGTAGTACCTTGGTCTTACAGACTTACAGTGTCTACTGTAACATAAATACAGCATAGCAGGAAAACTATCAGTCCTCTCCCTGAATGCCCTAGAAAACTTTAGGGTTACATGAAATTACATTAAAACCCTGCTGTATTTTGGTGTACAAAGCCCACAACTTCCTGAGTTCACAATCTCAGTTTTTCCAGCATAAACGCTGTCTCAGTGTTGAAGCAAATCGTAGCTGACTACAGTTGATTTGTACAGTTAATGTAACTCCACTACATCTTGGTGAAAGTTTGAGTTACTATACATTAGCAGGTATTCTGCTTGCATAAAATCACATTATTATGGCATAGAATAGTGAAAGTACGTAATAATGTGGTAAAAAATCACTAGATGATTTGTGAGGATAAAAAAAAAAAAAAACCAACAGCGTTCTGTACCTGGTTGCTATTCCACATAAAGGTGCTGCCCAGAAAACTTAACATTTTGACCGACAACTTAGAGGTATGCTTAAAGGAAGAACCAGGAGAGCAAACTAGAGAGGCAGAAAGATGATAAAATTTAATAAAAAGTTTGGATTAACCATTTCAAGGGAAGCAATTAATTATTTTAAGATCTCCTTGGCTTGTAAATACTCACAAAATTCATTTTTAATGGCTTTCAGCAATCGAGGCTCCACAGGTTTTCTAGCAAATTTCAGGCAGAGCACTCTGGTGCCTCTTCAAACGTTCAGCTTCAAACCGATCACCAGATTTTGAAACAGAAGGTGTTTTCCCACCTCCTCACTCCCCTCAGCTAAGATTACTGGGAATTGTTGCCCAGCTCTCTGGTTATTTCCTGTGATTGGCTGGGAATTTAATCTAATTTTTATTTTATTTATTTTAATTACCATTGAAAAGTACCTTAACATTCAAAACGCCTGTTTATGTCACTACCACATCTCACAAAAGTGGGCGAATGGCTTAACCGTAACACTGTTCTGTGAAACGCGAGGGTGCCGAGGGCACCGCTAAGCCTTCTGGCCCGGGCCAGCTTCACGGGACGCCCCGCCTGGGCGCCCCAGGAGCCCCATCCCGCGCCGACCACCGGGGAATGGCACGGGCGGCTGCTCCCTGGGGGCAACCAGCGGCCTGGGGCGGCCACGACATAGGCCTGGCCGCGCCGTCGCCCACTGCAAGGCCCTCCTGCAGTGCCGCCGGCCCTGGGCGCTGCCAGATGTGGGTCCCAGCAAGGGACCTGGTCCTCAGGGGAAGGGCAGGGCAGGGCGGAGGTGTGGGCGGCCCCAGGGAACCCCGAGCTAAAGCTGGGGAACGGGGCTGGGGCAGCGCCCCACAGCCGGGGCCGAGCGCCCCAGGGCTGAGCGCAAGCGGCCTCCTGGGCCTCTCGATGCCAAAACTAAATTTCTCCTAGGCCAAAACCTCACAAGTGAATTTCTAACCCCGTGGAAAATTTTAGTGGCTGAGACGCAAAGGAATTTTTTTAATGGAAATATTATGGCAGGCTTATATGTAGGGGGTTGGCCAGGAGCTGCAAGATTACAAATTGCTGCTTTTACTTTTAAGTAAAAGCTGCAAAGTATTATTTGTGAAATTGCTTTCTTAATCTGTCTTCCCCAGTAAGTGCTCTTCAAAATTGACTTCCGCACTAAAAATTAATTTACAGGGCTTTAAGCCATGGAAAAAAAAAGGACAACACAAATACAGTCTTATGGCTGTTATGCTAAGGACATAAATGAGATGGAACAAACTCAGAATGAGTATTTATCTGCATTATTTTATTTTGTAATCACTACCTAGTGTTATTTTCCATTAAATGAAAGAAGTAATTACAAAAATGTGTATCATCAAGAAAATGCCATTCCTACAGTATATCCTATGCATTCTGAAGGCACTGGCAAACTTACAGCTGTAGTTTGATCGCACATAAAAATGAATAAAAAAGAGGGATTGCATTTTCCTGATCCATCTCGTAATATAAAGCTACCCTGCTCTGTTTCAGAGGAAGTCCACTAATAAAGCTATGTAATTCTCCCATGGTTTAGATATGAGTGCATTTTTGCAAAACATATTTGTACAAATATTAGCAAAAGTTATTCTAATATTAAAAGACAATAATAATATGAAAGAAAGGAAGTCAAGGTAAAGTGCTAAATGGTACTTTGATAACAGAAAAGCAACATGAATACATGTAGGAATAAAATATTCTGAACTCAGTTTTCAGAAGTCCTGGAATGACTACTCGGCTGCAGAAATTATGTCATGGTTTTCTTGGGAAAACACTGACAGAAGGTCATAGCTCCACTGCTTGCTGCACAGAAAAAGAATGACATTTCGTAACAATGCTGGCTCTGCAGATTTAAATACTAGAGTTACACTTGAGAAAATTAAAATTTAACACCCCTGTTAACATAGGTGCAGAAGGACATACAGATTTTTAGCAATTTTTTTTAACATCCTACTTTGTGAATCTTGATAGAATCTTATCTAGGTTTAACCTCTAAATGGCAAACATTGAAATGAAACCTATGGAAACCAACTCCTTGGCTGTGTGTTTCCTGAAACACGTACAGCTTTTAGCCCTCCAAGCAGCCTGACCTTTAGCTACCAATTTTTAATATCATACTCCTACTTTTAGGATCAAACACATCATTATCAATATATGTTAATGGAAATGAATTACAAAGACGTTAGCCAATGGTTGGGGCATCTTTCCTTTTCTGTCAACTTTTTCCCTTATTAACAATTTACATATTAGGACTGCCTGAAAGCTTAGAGAGTGATATACCATCACAGTGACAGCTTACTGAAGTTGTGCAACAACTGAGTTCTGATAGCAATGTCCTTGGTGCCAGCCAGTGAGCTAATGGAACCCTGAAAGTTTCCCTGAGAACGAAAGGACACGCAACACTGTTATTACAGTAGACAGCTTTGCTGTAAGTCCATAGCTTTGAAGTTCTCGCTGTAAAGCATCTGCCCTTAATTAAGCAGTCAAAACTCCTTCAGCTCTCTACCCACAAACTCCTCAGTCAGCCTTGTCAGGTTACCTATATTTTGACACCCTACAGAGTCTAACAGAGATGTCCAAGCCTGCCATGTAATACAATCTGAGCTGCTGGCAGCCACGACTGCCTTCACATGCCACGTCCTTCTGATCTCTGCTGTTAACAATACTTTAAGTGTCAACAGATGTCATCATGCGTAACGTGTCAAGAAGAGCCAACGCATGTGCGCTGCAGTTGACAGATTTCCTTCCAGAGATATATAGCATGTACATTATGCAGGCAGGTCCATTATAGCCATTCTGACGCTCTAAGTGCACTAGCTGCTTTGGAAGTTTGCTTCAGCGTTCACTTTTAAAGTGAACTGATTGAACTTGCTTTTAGAAAGGAGATTGATTGAAAAGAAAAATTAAAAAAGAGGAAAAAAAAAAAAAGCCCCCAAAAGAGACCACTAACAGTTCCTTCCTACCCACCCATAAATATATCGTGGTTCTTTGGCAGCTGGAGATAGTGACCTCTTACATCAAGCACCAGGCTGTGACGGTTCAACCGTAGTGTTAACGTTAAACCACCAAAGCTCACGGCAAACTGTGGAATCCACCATGTTCTGCTACACTATGGCACTTGCACATGTATAAGAAAATGTTCCAGTATGATTTCCAGACCACAGATACTGAACTTCAAGAGATAGTTGGTGTTTGCAGATTAGAAACATCTGTGTGCCCTACCCGTATACCTATCAAATGCATGGAAATTCTGTTTCATTTAAACAAATGTGTTCGTCTAAACCTGTTATAAATGGAACCAATAACTTCCAATCTATTTAATAATTTTCTGAATATACTTAGTACTAACTTTGCTCTTGTGCCAGACCACAAGCGATCAACAAAACATTAACAGAAGTGATCGCAGTCTGAGACACGCAAGTCAAGAAGCTAATTCCTTGAAACCATCAAAAATTATAAGAGGCCTCAGCCAGTATTGTTTTGAAAGGTACACAGCTATTTGGTCACTGCATTCAGATCACTTAATGTGGTCAGGTCTTTTTTTTCTTTTTTTCCTTCTCTTTTCAGAAAGTATCAGTTCTCTGAAAATATTCTATTCATGTAAAAGAAAGATATTCCCAGAGCAGAATTATTCACTATTTCCCTAGTTTAGAATGATTCCACTCTCCAATACAATGAAAAGATTAAATTTTTAGAGGCTACATCAGCCAAAAGGAACAGTTCACAAATAAACTCTAGTCCACAGTGTGATACCAATTCAATTAGTTGCCAGTTTTCTGATCTAATTTGTCAAATACGGTCTAGCAATCTGAAAAACTGAAGAATGGTGCTTAGTTTAAAACGGTAACCTTTTGACAAGTACTTAGATGAGTACACAGTTTTCAGTCTTGACATGACTGATCAATATTATTATGAATTATTTAACAATAGATGATCTTATTTTAAATGATTACCACCTTACATACAAAGAATGGCTCTGCACCACACTCAAATAAGAGGACTTAAGGAAATGATTACCACATTAAACAATGACTCATTAATGTGCAGTTTAAGGAATTCAAACTTCCACCAGCGTTGCTTAAAGTAACAAAGCAGCAAAAATAACTCTAAGAAAATACAGGTTGTTGGGGTTTTTTTTTTTTACATATTGGATGAGATTGTAGAATTCTACAGTTCAATTAACCTGTAAGGTACTTCAAGGGATAAAACACATTCTTTGTTGAAAAGAATTATTACAAATTAACATTACAAAAAAAAAATCATAATACACATATGGAGGGCCACTGTGAATGAAAAATAATGAAAGAACATGCACTTGACTGAACATACAGGAGATCAGCATTTGGCCAAATAACTGTTAACATTTGGAGGCCATTTGGTGATCTCTTTGAAGCTAAGTAAGAAACACCAATGTTGCTAAGGAAAATAAACCCAGCAAGTCCAGTAACCCCGCTGGCAGCATTGTAAATAAATAAAATAAACGACTGGCCAGGTCATCATGGTGCTTCTACCTTACACTAGAGAGAGTCCATTAGGGCATGCATATAAACAGGTGGATCCGTCTAGACGTGCTGGAATGCATAATGCACTTTGGTGTTATTCATTCTGGCACTTTTCATAAGTGGGAGACAGGCCAAATATTTTCAATCACTAAAATTATTATACAATAGCTGGATAGATAAATACATAGGTATAATTCAACCTCTCTTTCAAGGATTAAAGGGAGAAAATTGAAACATTTAGACAAAGCCCTACAAAAACGGGACTTACTTGCCAAACATGTACGTGAATTCTTATTCCATGCACCTGTAAATTTAACACCATTCAAATACCTTTGAAAAAAAGGGACATTTAGTTCAGAGTCAGACAGCTACCGTCTTAGAAAGAACAAGAAAGGAATTTTAAGTAGAACACTTGAAAATACACAGCCTGTAAAAAAAAAAAAAATAAAAAGAACTCCCATAATTACTTTAGCCAGCTAACAGATCTGCAGTACCATGTTCGCAGTACAAATCTGTTCATTAAATATATATATAATTCCCTATGCAGACAGCTGCTATAAAAATTTCTTGTAAGAAGTACCTAAGTATAGCAGATTTGACTCCTAACTATATTGTTACACTGCTTGTATTAGGAAGGGAGAGATAAAAAGTATTGCCATGAACTTTAAGGGCTTACAGCTCTGAAGAATTTAGTTTCTATTCTTGCTACACTTGACTTCACTTAAATTCTAACTGCCGAAGTGATTACATGTTTTTACTGAATTTCTTTAAAGCAGGAATCATAAAAAAAATTTCACACATGTGACAGAGTCCACTTAAGCTTCCCATCCTTTTTGCAAGTGACCACATCAAAGCTTTAGTCCATAACCAGGTTTTGATACTCTGAAACGGTAAATATTCTTCAATATAAAAAAGAGCTTTACAGGACTAATTCGATTACTACTGCATGGATATATTCTAGTCACCAATTAAATATCTTTCAGCTGCTTCATCCATTTCTTTGCAAAGCTCCAGACAGCTTCAAAGTAAACTCAACTGGGGAAACGNGACATTTTGGGCCATTTGACAACCAACCTTCGAGACTACAACCTGCTTCTTGTATAACGTACTCTGATTTAGGCGCAAGGGCAAGGATTTTACCTGATTCCTCCACTCTTTTTTTCCTTTTTCTTTCCTTCTTCCTGTTAGAAAAGATGTAGCCCTAGATAACAGGATATAACTGAAAGGTGAAAAATCCAACAGAAAAATAGCGTATTTCTCCTAAAGCCCTTTCTTCCTCACTCACATCCTCAGAGTAAATCTTTCATAGTTCTAATGAAGAAAGTGAACATTATGTGTTACTCAGTATGGGTTTTGAAGGTGACAAGGCCTACCACGTTAAAACGAGAGACAGAGGGAAAAAAGGGGATCTTCAGGTAAGAAACAGGTCAAGTTTATTGACATGTGAGAACACAACTTAATAATTTGACTTGGCAAAAAACCTGCAAATTCCTGTAATAGTCTAACAGCTTAAGAAAAAAAATACCACAAACTTCAGTTATTTTTTGCTATAAAGCCTCAAAAGAAATCGAAGGTTAAGTACTCTCAATTTTATGTAAGACCAGAACAAAAATCAGCTTTTTTAAGAACTCTCCATTTTCTTCACAAACCATCAGTTAATTCTTTTTCTACATCATGTTAAACCTTATATTTAATGCAGACTATAGCTAAGGAAGCTATCTATCAGGCACTTCTGCAAATTTTATTCACAGATCTTGCCAAAAACAAAGGAATCAACTAATTAAATCATTCAGCAAAACAGCTTATAACATTCAGCTTTAGAAAGTCTGGTCTATATTATACCTGTACAGATTAGATTTCCCAATAAGGAGAGAAATCTCTGCATTTTGGGGCGTTTTGAATCATAT
>WEKW01022504.1:15691-26481 GCA_013389905.1 Sula dactylatra
GCACATTGTGGTGCACTAAGTAGCCCCAAGGGCCATGGTAACAATTCTGGGTAGTGAAAGAAAATTCCCATAGCTCACTTACCAAAGCTTACATAAATACTGTAGGTCTGGCTAGATTTTGTCTTCTGATACAACTACTAACATAGAGGAGTTTTGTGTGGTTTTGCTGTACTGTAAATTCAGTTTGGTGAAGATGAGGATAACACTGAAAAGAATAATACAAAATTGTCTACATTTTAAAATTACTAGTTTTAGCTCTGTTTAAAGTCACTTGGGTTAGAAGAATAAGCAGCATGGATGTTGGCTTTATACAGAGGTCAGTTGACTAGGAAAGAACTAAAAATGCTAGTTTACATTCTTAACCACTTCAAGAAAATACTTTAAAAAAAGGTTTCTAAACCCCTGCTGAGGTAAATCATAGCTAGAACTTCTGAACAGCTCTTCTCTTTGTTTATAAAGTTTATGAAAAGTACTTGGTTGTTAGATTGAGCCAAGTCCTCTAATGCTTTAGCATGTAGAACAGGAACAGCAGGACTGTACAATCAACAGCGTCTCTGAGACTTGAAGTCAAAGGACTCCCTAGAGAACTGTGGTAACTGCAATGAATACTAAAAGTGTACCACAGGAACTATTCTTCAGGAAAAAGCATACAGAAATGTATCTAGTGAACTCACTTTATATATTAGCATTGCAAGTAACACCAACTTCCTCCCCAGTCATAATGACAAGTTTCAAGTTCTAGGTTGCTCTCTTTGTTTATATATGAAATTCAAACACTTGGTGGAAAGACTAAGAGCTGGTGGGGAGGAGCTGCTATTCTTTTCTGGGCTAGTGCAAAGAGGTACAAGGATCCCCTTCTCCTGCTACTGCCAATACATAAATTAACAGGCAATATACAATCAACACTAGATCACTACTCTTCTTAAACTGTGGGATTAGTATTATATGTATGCATCCCCTTTTGAAACACCTTTTCTTCTCTGACTTCCTGGTTAAATTGTGGATCTATGTGTTTGAACACAGTGGCCTGGATTTCTCCTCTTCCTCTCTCTGTTTCTGTTGGCCTCTGATAGCTCTGTATGCCTCTGACAGAATGTATCAGGGCTTATCTTGTTTCTGTTGAATCTACCACACGATCTCTCCATCCAACCTTCACCTCTCCTTCCAATGCCTTTGCAGACACATGGATTTAAAGAATTTACTTTTGGCTCTAATGTGTTTCTACATTAGTTCCTTTGAACCGACTCTGAATTTATGTTGGAGAATCCCTTGTGAGTTACATCATGACCGCGTCATGATTCCTCCCTCTTGTTGTACGGGATCTACTTCAGACAACACAAGTTCCGGTGGTCTCCCGTTGTGTTAACAGAGATCAGCCTCCTGAGTCAGATTAAGGTCCACATAGAGTATATTCCATTCTATCAGCATTTGCTGTAAAAACCTACATCAGACGCCGAGTGGGGGTTGGAAAAGATCTGGCAGCTGGCATGAGTGGGAGTAAGCAGCCTAAGGACAGTGTGCAAAATGCAGCAATGAATGACACTTCCATTTTTATCAAAAACTGAGCCTGGGTTTGCTAAAGAATCTGATCTGCTGCTTAACATTACATTTCTAACCTTCAATTCTTTCTTATTGCCACTTCCAGCACTGATGTGAACTGAAATTCAGTACAAATGGGGCTCATTAATATCTGGAAAAGGAGGGCAAGTTATCACCCTGAGGAGTTTTATTGTTCCTCTCCTTTTTGACTGAGGCCTGAATTTGATTTAGAGCTGAGTGGCTGTGAATCTTCTTTGCTTTACTTGAGTTCAGTGGTTATCTACAGAATGCATAAGATTTTAAACATATACACATGTATGCATACACACACACATATATATCTAGAGAAAAGATAGTATCTCTATATGTTACATGCCGAAAAGCTTAGTTTAATATAAATCCCCAATGGAAAAAAAAATAGAAACATTAATACATATTTTGTATTTCAGACAGTGATACTTTAGGTAGCATAACATATATATTGATAGTAAAGACCTATGAAATGAACTTGCTGTAGGAAAAAAAAGATTGCTACTAAGAATAAATCTGTTTATGCAGTATATTGCATCTAGGCCTCTAAAGTGCCAATAATCCTCAATTCCTATTGACCTGAATAAAATCAGAACCATAAAATATTCCTTTTGTATTATTTGAGGGAGTGTTTGCAGAGAAAATGCTTGGTTCTGTGCCTGTGACTAACAGATAACTAATTAAGGGAATAATATTTTATATTTCAAAGCATTAACACTGCATTATGATAAGCAGACATCAAAATTATTTGCCTATTACTGTAAGGTCCGCCTGGTGCCATTTTGTTTTGCTTTAAAAGGATCTTTAGTTAATCTCTCCTAAAAACATGAAGAAACAAATACATTTGTGAAATGCCTAAACATAATCAAGATCAGATCTTGAGTTTGTTGTACACATGGATCTTATCTGAACAATTTGAAGCTGTATTTGTTGTCTTCTCATTATCTTCTATATGTAGCAGTCTCCTTAGCTGTTCAAATACAAACTTTGGGACAGACCTGTTGCAATTTCATTTTGAAAGTAATTTCTTAATATGAAAATCATTTATGAAAGCTGTCCCATCTAAAATAATTCCATTTCTATCACTGTCAGGAGTAAAAGTGGTAGCTGACAGCAAGTAATCTACTACATGACCACTGGGGGTCATTCATTTTACACAAATATTCCAGTACAGGAAAGTATTTACTGGTATTGAGTAGGAATAATATTTTTAATAGAATTAATTATTTCTAAAGGGAAGAAGACTATAAGATTAATATCCAGAGATATTAACCACCTGTGTTCTCTAATTTTAAATGGTAAGTGGGAAAAATGAATACATTGTTCAAAGAGCGAGCCAAAATAATATCAAGAAACTCAAAAAACAGGCACATCATTTAACTGCTATATAGAAAGAAAAAAACCCCACCTTTTCCAGACTTTTTATTACATTTTTAAGGGGACGAACAGGAAATGGTAACTGCTCTGACATGGATTATGAAAAATGAAGTACTGTAAACTTTGATTTACCTTCTATGATTTACTTGTGCTTTTATCAAATTGTCTGCAGTCCTAAGCACTATATAAAAGTCTCAGTGAAAACAGAGCTGAATGCTAACATTCAAAGAAAAACAAGCATTTGATTCATGAAATTGTATGTGCTACATAAAATCCAATATAGTCCTTAGAAGCATAAATCCTATATACTTGTTTGCCCGTCAACTGTAAATATGACTTAAAAATCAAACTGCACTTTAAAAATAACACAAACGTAACATGCTCACCAAAGGTGCAAAAATTTAAAGTAGAGAAAATAAACAGTAGCATCTGTTTATTTTTATGCTGCACCTAGCATCTCACATCCAAACTTTTTAGAACTTCAGGAAGTAGCTCATTTTATCTCCCATATAAGCTTTATTTACATCCATATTTATATGTACACACAGTTAAGAAAATGAAGCACTCAAAAACTCGCAAGTTTTTCCAGTAAGAAAATACCAGTCATACATTGACAATGAATGACGCTGATGTCATTTTTCCAGTGAAGCACTAAACTTAGCTATTTACGTACTTGTCTAAACAGTTTCTTTACATGCAAACTAGACATACATATTAAAATTCTAACTTTAAAACTTTAAAATTCTGCCCAGCATAATGTTGACACTAGACATTTTGGCTGCTAATTTCTGATCAAGAAATCATATGCTTACAGAGAAAGCCCAGGCTTCCACATCAATTTATATTCTGACTCATTACCAGCTCCAACTTATTACTCCTCATCCTCTCCCAGGCATACCTACCCTCTCTTCTATAGGCACACTCTTATTACCATTAAGAGGACATAAACAAATTCACCATTAAGTTAATAACGCTCAAAAAAGTTTCATGTCTATGAAATGATAGGGCTTATAAACTATTCTAACAGTTTTATTACCACTTAAGCACAATAAACCTAATAGTGACACAAATCCAAACGCCAGCCCGGTCAACTATATACATGCCACAGCTTTAAGACTACTCCTCTCTCTGCCATCTTCAGCACTCCAAAATGACTTTTGCTACAGATTTTTTTGTTGTTGGTTTTTTTGAGTCATCTGCAAGCCCTGAAGTCTCATCAGGCATTTCAGACTTGGCAAGATAACTTTTTCCTTTGCCAAAAGAGGAGGAAGTTCATACAGCAATACACCCAGTAACCAAACATGAATATTCTATAGCGGGAAGAATCACTCCCTATCTTTCTTTACATCTCCCGGTGTGTTCATTTTCATTGTTTTCAGTCAATTAAGTTGAGTTGCTCATTTTAGAAGTGAATATATCTTATTTGCTTTAAGAAGCAAACAATTTCCACTGGGGGGAAAAATTTAAACAAAAAAAACAAACAAACAAACAAACAAAAACCCACAAAACAAAAAACCAACCTATACCTTCTGTATAAGGTATCCTCAACAACAGAAATCATCCCAACACCACAAATACCTCTTATGCTCTTTGTTTAGTGATAACAATGAATGCCTCTGCAATATTAACTCTTTCAATAGTTTTTATGTGAATGCACTAGAATCCCATACTAAAACATAATGTGCATATCTTTGTCCAACAAATTATCACTAAGCCTTCTAAATCATGTGAATTCTTGTCCAAAAACTGTATCATGATCGGCAAATTTATTCAATTTTTGAAAAATCCAGGTCATGAGGGACATGAATATGAATGGTGCTGAAAACAAGTGAAAAAGCAGCAATCTCCGTAAAAAGAAATCATACCTCGGATATTCTTTATAAAGTAGGAACTACCTGAAGTGAAGTTTGATAAAGAAATTAGAAAGGAAGAGTGCCAGGTTTTTACTCTCCATTTTTAGATCAAATACAGAACTTGCCCCAAAGTTTATCATAGTGCAAATCTGGTTACATTTACGGTGCTTCAGAAAGAAATGGAGCATCCTCAGAGTTCAGACATCTTCAAAATGTTTTACCCTGTGTAGTGCCGGTTTACCACAAATTGAGTGGGAAAATATTTCATGCGATAAGTATCTAACTAAATGCTGTTGAGTAGCTAGTTAAATGAGGCCTGCTATTCTGGGACCCACTCAGTACACTGAATTGGCCCAGCCAGTTCTATTTGTCAACTCTCCTAGGACACTCACCTTGGTATATGGCATCTTCTTTCGTCTTTTGTATAGACCAATGTATCAGTTTGCCCTAGTTTCAGCTGGGGCAGAGTTAATTTTCTTTCTAGTAGTTGGTACAACGCTCCATTTTGGATTTAGTATGAGAATAACGTTGATAACACAGGGATGTTTTAGTTGTTGCTGAGCAGAGCTTACACTAGTCAAGGACCTTCCAGCTTCCCAGGCTCTGCCGGGCACAGAAGAAGCCGAGAGGGGAGGAGGCACAGCCAGGACAGCTAATCCGAACTGGCTAAAGGGATATTCCATACCATATGTCATCATGCTCAATATATAAACTGGGGGGCAGTTAGTCAGGGAGGGGCAACTATCGTGGCTCAGGGACTGGCGGGGTGCTGGTTAGTGGGTAGTAAGTGTTTTTTCCCTGGGTTTTGCCTGCCCCCCCCCCTCTCTCTCTCTCTCTCTCGTTGTTTTCCTTTTAATTACAATATTATCATTATATTTTATTTTAATTGTTAAACTGTTCTTATCTCAACCCATGACTTTTCTTACGTTTGCCCTTCCAATTCTCTCCCCCATCGCACTGGGGTGGGGGGCAGTGAGCGAGCGGCTGTGTGGGGCTCAGTTGCTCACTGGGGTTAAACCACAACACAGTGACAACAGAAGAAATTTCACTGCAAAAGTTTTAAGCTTTATAAAGTTACAAGGGGAAAAAAAAAAGCTCAGTTCTGTCACTTAAGGAGCATAGAGTTTAGATCAACAATTAATCTAACAATCCAACTCTCACAAACACCAACTTTGATGCTACCATAATCGTCATTGCAGATCACAGCAGGAGACAACTCATCTGAGTCTCAGTACCATCATGGGCCACCTTGATGGTACCCGGTTGCCAGTTCAAACAAGAATTTCTATTGCAGAGAAAAAGGACAAATGGGAAAACAGCACACCAAGCCAATAAAAGAAATTAACTTCCTATGAACTTTCTGAATTTTATATCTAAAAATATGTCATTTCTTATAAAACAGCAGTCCAGGGTGGCTAGATTCTGCTGTGATCGACAACAATTTCCCTGAACCTAATACCAAGATGGGAATCCTGCCCAACAAGGGTTGGCACACTAACCACAAGATGTCTAACGCTGCAGCTTGGACCAGTTTACGGTCCACAGAGGGATTCATATTACTGGAACTCAAAGCTCATCTTCAGCCATTTGAAAGAGACTTCCTTTAACTAGGACTTTGAAATTCAGTATTTCTTGGCCTACTAAAACCAAAGCACAGAGGAAAAGGAATGATTGCTCGGGCAATCCACAGGAATTCACCTGTTCCTAACCCACAGAAGATCCCACCACTTCCCCCAAAATCACCAGCTTTGGGAAAGCAAAGCAAGTACGTTGCACTTTGATCTTGAGTTACACAGAAACAAGTCTGTGGTCAGGCAAAGCTCATACGATGCCTGATACGGCAGAAAAGCTGGATCCTGGTCTGCTGGAGCCACAAAGCAGCACTACAATGAGCAAAGGCTGGCTAAGTTGCTAATTAGTTAGTGTGTGCCTCTCCAACAGTGCCAACAGGGTTCCTGTGCCATCCTTACTAAAACTTAAATCTGACTTTCCACAGGAAAATCTCCTGGGAAAGAGAGATGCATAAACAACATCTGTCTCACCTTTGGAGTGAATCCAAGCTGCTGCAGACTCTCTTGGTGCCATGAATCTGAAACCAGCACCATAGGGACATAAAGAGTAAATCAAATCAGTTCTTATTTAAGTATTTGCATGATTATATATCTCGGTTCAAATGCAACGTATTGTTGAGCAAAATATTTTGTCTTAACTAAACATTATAAATTCGTTATTTTTCCCCATTCTTTTCAACCTGAACAATCTAGTGTCCGTGTATAAGAGACAGTGTACATTACACTTAGTCTTAAGCACACGGGGGAAAAAAAGAACAATAAAAATATGATATAAAGCACACTGCAGGTTGTTTTATGTAGCATATTGGCACCAAATTAAAAATTACGCATTCTTTATAGATGAATAGTCTTCCAGGTTTTAAACCACACAGAGATGAAGTTTCACATCTCTGCAAAATTAGCCAGGAAGAATTCAGTGTGGTAAAGCCTCCCCGTAAACTGATCTAGCAGATGTGGTTAACCTCTTAATTTCTCATAAAGAATTCATCATGAATGTAAGATGTCTGAGATAACCTGTAAATACTTCATTTTCATGTCTTCAGTGAGAAACTGATGCTGACATGAGCACTTATCAGCGTACTACGTATGTTTGTAAATAAGATGTAAAAGCTATATGTAAATACATAAATGAGAGCCATATTTGGGATACATGAGATTTTGTTGAATTCCTATTCACTCTACTCATCAATGTATCTCATGGAGATTATATCTGTAGGGAAAGTCAGTCTGTTGCAGATTACTCACTTGAATTTTGATTTTACCTAAATGAATTTTGCAGGTGCCCTATGTCTGACATGGCTGGACCCTGGAAATTTTAAGTCCCTTGTTACTTTATAGAAAAAAGAGTAGCCATTAGTCATTTTCCAAAAACCAAGCAGCTTTGGATAATCAAGGTCACATACTTATGTGATTAATTCTAAAGTATCAGATGAGGCAAATAGTAGGGGATGATCAAGAAAAGCAAGAAAGCGGAAGGAGAAAAAAAATCCTATAAAAATTATGTGCAAAATCCTATTTTTGACAAGGAAATACAACATGCAACTGTATGGTTGAATAAAGGGGAAGAAGGGGGACGCAGTGGAACATCTGGCAGAGACCAAGAAACATCTCAGTTTTTGAAGAAATGCACGTTTGTCACGGACGTTTCTCTCAAGTCAGTCTTCAAGAGATCAGAAAAATTTTATTTTTTTTTTCCCTTTCCTACCATATCATTACTGTTTTGTAACGTAATATCTCAGGTAACGATATAGCACTTAGCAATAACTAGTGCCAGCTGGTACTATGTTAGCTGCATAGTACTTGCAGCAAGATCTTAAATGCTTTTACACTTCTTTTTTCTATTAATTGCTTCAGAGACCGACCTTAAGGGAAGTTTCATATCACTACAAAAACAGAAAAGGAAGCAACCACAGACACGCATGCAGTGTCACGATGAGGAATATAAAATAGATTCCCTTCAGTTCTTTGGGAAGTCCCGGCATTATTAGTGCCTGAGTAACCACAGGAAAGGGAACTTTGGCTTCACTGACTCACATCAAGATGTTCCAGCGATTTTTTTTTTCCCTTTTGGTCCAATTTTTAATCTGAACATTATAAAAAAAAAATCCCAAACATAATTATTTCTGTATTAATATCAATTCATTTCCTAAGCACAATTACCTAATTGCTGCATAACTTTTTTCATGGTGTGTCTTTCATTCAGCAACATCAAACCACAGGAATGAGTAGGTCTCACTTTAAGCTCTCACTGCATTACAGAAACTAAGACACAGAAATTAGGTTTTCTTCAACTCTCAGACCACACATCGGGACTGAGGTACAGAATTCAGACATCCCACACTGAAGTCTCTGAGTCTTACCCTATTTACCTTATCACCCAATTACAATATGAATAATATAAATAAAAATCCAGGAAAAAAATATCAAAGAAAAAATCCCCCACACACCAGGGGTAGAAGCTAGATTTTTCTAGCATAACTTTTCCAATAAAGTCAATAGAAGCTACATCTATTGGCACCTCTGAAAAACAGGCTGTAAGCAACTTGCACATGGTAATAACAAAAGTTTGTTACAGAGCCAAAATACAGTCCAGATCTCTGGGTTTTCTGTGTTTCACTACTAGGCTGGGAATAGTAGAATAGCGTCGATAATATACCACAAGTAATTCTACAACCTCTCACTAAGTGCATTCAACTAAGATGTGAAAATCATTTCAGAAAAGGTGGCCTTAATTACAAGTAATACAGTGTTGATTTCTGGCTCTGTGTCAAAAATATGTCCTATGGTCTTAAACTTTAAAAAAAAATTTTAAAAAAAGTACTGTGAATTTTGTCCATGAATTAACAACAGATGAGATTCTTAAAACCAAAAAAACTCACTCCATGAATCCTTATTAAGAGCAGTTAAGGCATTTTACAACAACAGTGATGAATACCTGTTCATCCTACTGTCAAAGCCATAATTGTGAGGGTCACCAAGAACGCGTGGAAATTCTGAGTTCTGTGATGTTTAAGGGGAAAACGTTGGTAACAAAGCGTGCTGATTAGCATGTTTTTCACCATGCTAACAAGGTACTAAAAACTATTCCCTAGATCCTGCCAATATTTGTCCATTACTCAGTAGTTTCTGCTCACCTTATGATAGCAGGGGTCTGGAAGATCTTAGAGCTAGCATTTTAGTTTGGAACAAAACCATGTTTTTCAAGTTAATCTCCTGACCGTGCCTGCTTAGTAAATTCTAGTTTCTATTGCAGAATAGTGTCAGAGCACACAAAGCAGATCCCTTTACGATGAAACCTGGCAGAAGGATGCGCTCCAGGGACACACCAAAGAGCCCTCAATTGTGAAGGGGTCTTTACTCCCTGGGAGTCAACTAGATCTAGTCTGAAGGAAACTCCCTCCAAGATACAGTGCGGACATAGGCTCCTCAGCACCAACTGTTTTAGTCAAAGAACAAGTACTGTTTTTGGACGACTACTTGCTAATGTAGACACAGCTTTTGTTTTCATGTTTCCAATTTTTATTTTTTTTTTTATTTATAGACAAGTGATTTCTTATTCTGACAAGCATCGCTTAAAAGGTCAAGCACTAGAATCTGATTCATTTGCCATTTATTCCAGAAGTACAATAGTCAGCGTTTTTGGCTTCAGTAAAGTTGCTGCAGACTTGCACAGGTATGAGAGAAGAATTAAACAGACTTTTCCTAAGTTCCCTGCTACCTTTAAAATTCCACTACTCCCTGCGATGCTTAGCCAGCACCCTTGTTCTTTGTGCTGATGAATCTGCCATACGCTCTTGTCTCTGAAGTGGATGATGTAAAGATTCTTTGAAGAAAGGGGATTTGTATTTGATACCATCCTGGCTTTCCTTACACAGATGCAACCAAATCCATTGACAGAGAATATAGAACTGCTATGATAAGCTGGGGGCAGGGGGGGAAGGCAAAAGTCTTCAAAAACTTATGTTAAAAAGCTGGGAAAGTTCATCCCCAAATCATTTGAAACTGAAAAGAAGAAATCGACCACAGAAAATCATTTTCATTCCTCGTTGATTTTCACTGACTTCTGTAAGTTAAATCAAAAAAAAAGAATGTTTTGCGGACAATTCACTTGCAATGTGATAAGGAAAAAAATATGCTAATAAATTACTAACAAAAAAGCTGTTATGCAGAGACAGAACCTTTTCTACCTCAGCATGTCTTCCAATACATGGCCTCACTAAATGGCTTGCATTTCATCGGGAAGGTCACCAACAGATATGTAGGAAAATAAGTTTGCTTACTCTACAGTTCTGGCGGCATATCTCATCAAAACATCATTTAGAATTCACCTGCAAAAACCCTAGAGTTAATGACGACTGCAAGAAAGACAGAATCTGGACTGATTTGCAAATCTTAGTTTCTGGATGGTCAGACAGAGAAT
>WEKW01022504.1:28068-66440 GCA_013389905.1 Sula dactylatra
CCAAAGGAGGTAAGTGGAAGATGAACCCAAATGTTTGGATTGAAAGTTAACATACACTTTTAACAGCAGGGTCAGTTAACCACTGCAATTAGTTCTCCAGGTAAATGGACGACTTTGTATCATATTTTTAAAATGATTCTGAATATCCTTCTGATCAGAAGACACTTGTTTAAAGCAAAATACTGTAGGAACTGCTATGTTAAGAAACGGGACAAAATGATCACAAAAGGCCCTCTGGCTTAAATTCCAAAACCAGTGGTGTTTCACAATCCCGTTTAGCCTTTTTCCCAGTCTACAACCACAGTAATTAGCAAAAAAAAAAAATAATAAAAAAAAATTAAGAAATCCTTAATGTAAGATATCACAGTATCTTCATATGCATTCAAGCATGAAATGAAAAATGTGAAATATGCCATAATTTTGTAAGACATAAGCAATCACCAATAGTGGTCTGGAGAAATTTAATTCTTAGCTTTAATTCTTCTTTATAAAATTTTCAAAATCAGGTAACAATAAAATCCATTTCAACGGCTGCTTCTTCCAGTTAGAGTTCACAATTCAGAGAATTTCCCTGATACCCTGTTGTAAATTAATTTTAATTAAGGCAAGCCAAGATAACCCTGAAGGTACTTTCACTTCCCCCCCCCCACACTTTCATTCTACTCTCTTAATTTTACCCAAAAGGTTTGTAACAATTCAGATCTACAGTAAAAGTGTAATACTGTAAATGCGTTACAGGGCTTTATACAGAGTGACTGACAATCTGACTGACACTCAGAATAAGCAATTTTTTATTTCTTTTCTTTTTTACTCTGACAAGTTTATTGATCCTATTTATTTCTCACTTAATTTTATAACAATGCATGTCACTGAACACAGATTTCAAATATAAGGAGAGAAAAATTAAGGTTAAAATTAAGTTATCAGAGATTTACAAGAATTTTTTTTAGGCATTAGAACTATTCAGAAAGATCATGCGCAGTGAAGAACGGATTTTCTGTAAATAGTAGTATACCAGCTGTTGACTTCAGCACGGCCTTCTATTTTTTAAAATCTAAGTCACCTAAGAGTGTTTTGACTAATATGATTGTTTGTGAATAGCAGAACTAGTTATTCGAGTTGGGTTACATTAAGTGGACTTCTGCGCAGGGTGAATACTGTTTAATACTATAAATATAAATAGTTTCAAAACATACTTCATACACTCAACAGAATTTTATTCTTGTAATTCCATTTTCTCATAGGAATAGATAGAAACTGAGCCATCCTTGTTGAAAAACGTTAATCTTTTCCAATAGCGATGGAGTATAATTAATAGAAATTTAAATAATTACATGTGAATAGAAAATTCGTTTGCTTTGAGAAAACATGACAGTCAAAAGGGTAACAAGAACAATACATACGGCCGATGCAGTACCTTCTAGGGCTTTTGGCATCAGACTATCAGACTCGCATTGTCAAATGAATCTTACAGGTAACCAATCCACTGCCTCTAGCAAACTTCTGCAATTTTCTGAATTTTAAGAATTAATTATTTTATGGATGTTGCAAAGAAACCAGCTCGCAGAGAATCCACTATTTCTAATGCTTATCAAGGTGCAGATCCTGGGAGAAAAACAAGTCTGCAAATCTCCAGAAAAATCATGGCATTGATAGGGTTTTGTGTGCCATCAAACTGTTTCCATACAAGTGGCTGGCCCTCATTGTTGAGGCCAAATGATTCCCATCAGGACCAGATGAATAAATATGCCACAGCAAACAATTTTGCTGAAAAACAGAGTTTGCCCAACTCCCTCTAATTGCACGAGGTCTGAGAAGAGCAACAAAAACTTCATGAGTGTTGTGATCAAGATCTACTACAATGCAACAAATTGCCATTTTTTAATATTAAACACACTTGTACTTTATGCTTTCTAGCTTATCGAGGCTTGTATAGGGCACCTCATCACATGTACCTTGTGCTGACCACAGCCATCATCCGATCCCTGTCCTCTTGCAGCACTCTTCCTGTGCGCGCTTCAAGTGCCTCACAAATAAAAGGATAACAACATCGCAATGCTCCGTCACAGCTTTCCTTCTGTACACACGAATCAGATCTTATAATTCCCTTTGTGAAGCTGGTGTTCTGTCAGGTCTCAGAGGGTTTTAAAAAAGGAAGTGGGGGGGTGGGGGGGAAGGTGGCAGCGTGATGCTCATTAAATTGCACCAGCTATCTAAGAAAGGCTCAAAACGTCAGCAATGTATGGCAAAGGGGGGGAAGCACACAGGTAATAATGTTCACAAATATGGGATTTTGGGGTTCTTATTTTTTTTTTTTTCCCTCAGTGTTGTTGGATTCCAGCTCTGGAATTTACTGAAGAGATAGCTTTTTCTTCTCCTAGGTGCTTAATTAACATGGCAGAGCTGGCCCTGTGACTCTGTCAGAAACGACATGTGCGTCAGAAGCGGAATGGGTGCCCTTGCTGCAAGGAATTCTATTTTTAAGCAGAAATGACTCATCATCTACTGGGGTGTCCCAAAAGCTACAATTTGTCAAGCTGTCAGGAGAAAAGGGAAGGGGGGAAAAAAAGGAAAAGAGGTCACATCTTTATTTGTATCTGTAGCTTGAAAAGCAGAGGGTAAGGCACTGATTGCCTTTCAGAGGGGAGTTGAACGTACAGTCTTCTATGTAAGCCATGTTTTGATAAGAGCTATATGGTGTCCAGTATTTTCAAAACCTCGCCTGAATTCTCTCCTCTTTTATATTAGATAGATTTGTAAACTTGTCCAGTGGTAAGGAAGAACGCTGTTAACTCAGCGTGCACAACTAATCTGTCTACAGGGAAAGAAAGCATGCGATGAAACATTCGCAGATGCATTGTCAGATGCTTTAGGAGGAAACAAAAAATGCAAAGATTCATTTGAAAAGACAAAAAGGATGAAAACTAAAGAAAGGTTCTGACCTCTATATCAATTATATACTGGTGTGGTTATTAAAACTTAACTTCAGGGTATGTTCTCACAGCAATAGTGGCAACACATCAAGCAGCACGGTATGACTTTGTAAAAACAGAAGTGAAACTGAGCATGCCATAAATGTGTTCTATACATTTCATTACACAAACCGACCTCCAAATTATTGCGTACAGTAGGTGGTGTAAATAAACACAAGTCAGATTTCCTGAGTTTTTCCCAGTGAAAGCTACTGGAATCTAAACTGCAATTAAATGCTAGTCTAAATTTTTTTAATCCATATTTCTGAAGTTCAGCTCCAAGCCATTATCAAAACAATGTGTATGTAAGTATAATGGTGTCAATAAACTTAATGTTTTATTGCTGCTGTACAGACAGTAAATTATTATTCAGAGACAACCATGATTAGTAAACTGTAACTTAAAGCACCAAGTAACAGTTTGCTCTTCAGACGCAGCTTAACATGTAGTGCTATAACACAAATATTAAATATAATTTTCAAAATAAACATAAATTTACAAGACTAGCAAGCCACAGAATCAGAAACTAAGAAGATCTATTGCAGTCATTTTTTCATCCCATGGAAACACCATACAATTATTCCCTGAAGCACATTCTTCAGGGAGGAATATTTCATACTACTATCGATGGAAGACAAGGAAAATACTAGCAGTAGCATCAGTCCCTGCCTTGGATCAGAAAAGAAATGAATTGACGAGGACAGGCATTAAAAAAGAACATTGGTTTTGGGGTTTTGAGATAACAGAGAAATTTTACCACTCTGGTTTCGCTGGCCTCACAGACCTATGAGTTAAGGCAGAGACAGGAATTGAGTATGGTATCAAAACTAATGCAAGATTTACGCAAGCAGGGCAGGAGAGGATGAACTACAGAACTTAAAACATAGTTTAGATATATGGTTTTCTAGACATACCTGATTATGCCTGACATCTGCTCTGAACCTTCAGGTGAATGAAAGACTTTTTTCACTCTTGCAGAAATCAAACTTTGAGATCCTGCCCTACTAAAACTAATGGAATTTAGAGCAGATGGGGACAATCTTCCCAAAACAGAGCTAGAAAGCAATGAAGACTGCCAGGAATCAACTAGAAGCAACTGTCAATTTGCAGTCCTTTTTCACCCTGATGCCTTTTGATTTCTCAATACACAAAAGCAGAAGCAATTCACCGGGAAAGAAAGATGCAGCTTGGCACAGAGGAGTGTTGAATACCAGCCAGTGGTATTCAAATGCCCTTTATGAATGGGCAATTGCTCAGAGAATTGCCAGGTGAGGCTACTATTTGCTAGAGTCTTTGTCAAGCCACTGGCTTTTCCCACCCCTTTAAGGAGCTCAGTTATCCCACATAAAGCATAACAGCATCCAAAACCAAAACCAAACAAAAAACAACAAAATATTCTTAAATGCAACAGAGATAAAAGAATTTGACTCAAAAGCAGATTATAACACACATGTGCAAACCTATGCTTTGAAATCTAATTCTTACAAACAGCTCCAGAACCATCAATATAAACTTTCTTGCCCTGAATGCCATTGTCAGGAAATGACAGAACTGACTTGCAACACAGGAAGGGAAAAAAAGAACTTTCTACCTGTTGGTACTACAGACTTGTTGGATTTGTTATTGATTTTGTGACAAACTATCAAAAAAGCTAACATCTAACATCAAATCCTCAGAAGCATTCCTGTGTGCGCACAGGATTTAAAAAAAAAAAAAAAAAAAGAAAAAAACCAAACCAAAACAAAAAAAAACCCACCCAATCTCACTGATCAGCTACACCAGAAGACCAAACTCTTATCTGAGTGCTTGTGACCTTGAACTGCAAAGCAACATGGTATGAAAAGAGAGTCTGCCCTGGGCCAGAAAGGATCACACATATTCCTTGCGCTTGGATCCATTGCAGTCTTTTGAGAGTCTCCGAGTTTATCATCATAACTAAAAAACTGCATTAGGAAAGGAGAGTGTGTTAAAAGTTCACTTTTTAACGAGTATTTTTTAGGCAAAAAATATTTTTGTAAGACTAAGCTCCTCTAGATACCCTTGCCACTCTGCAGGCTTAGATCCTCAGAACAACAAAGCGGTCTTCGTTTCCTTTCAGCGTCCCAGGCCACACAGTCACCTCTTCATTACAGAAGACATAATAATTGGTCCAACATCCTACCGACCAGAGTATCTATCACCAAGTATATGGACAATTGAGATACCAGGTATTTTATTTTCTTCAAAGCTCCTTGGGCAGAAAATTCCACAACCATTCTAGGTTATCTTTTCCAATATTTCACCACTGTCACAGCTATCAAACTTTCCTTAAGACCCAAACTGAATCTGCAAAGTTGTAAATTATACAGATTTTATAGTTTCTCCAGCCACCCTGGAGATGACTTTTGGCTACCCTTCCATTTACATGCTGGAATGGTGCCATATCTGCCCTGCCTACATCACAAGGTGGAGGTTTTTTTCCTTTCCCAAGCTGGACAAATCCTTTTCCAACAACCAGTCCTCATTCCTTTAACTTATCTGTCACAAGAAGACTCCTGAACTTTTCATCATTCCTGTTTTTCTCCACACTCTCTCATTAGTTTGTCTACACATTTCTGATACAACGGTGTAGAAAAAGCAGCATGCTCGGAGGCTTTATCAGGCTTAAGATACTCTACTGGTGTTAGTCTAGAAATCTCACTGCTGTGAATTTTTTTCTTTTCTTCTCCACAAAAAATATGAAGCCAGGTTTTAGTGTAAAATCCTGCTCCTTTCAAAAAGCCTTGTTATATAAACATATCTAACAGGCTATTCAAATTAGGCAAGACTTTTCTTGGAGCTGTATTTCCTCCATTCTTCCTTAAAAAAGATCAAGTAGAGAGAGCGACACGTCGCGTCCTCCTGCAAACTTTTTTGTCCATATCAAAACCAAATTTCTGGCTATTCAGTACAAATTAGAGAAGGAAAAACTAACGGCAAAGAGCTTCAAAAAAACCATTAGCAAATTCCATATAGCCCTTAAAAAAGGTATCTGATTCTTGAAATACGATACTCATTTGTCCAGCTAATCTTCTACGAGATGCTGCGAATTTAAACCATATAATAATTGGCTCTTGAAAAATGAGGACTTAGCAGGCTTCAAAGTTTGATCTTCAAGAAGCTGTGTTCAATATAAACACTATTAATTCAAGCGACAGATGTTTACATAGAGACCTATCTGGCAACATTTTCATACAAATAAAGTCACTAAATATCATTGCACGTATAAAGTTTTGTTATTTAAAATTACTGACTTACTTTTGGAGTAACAAAATGATACAAGGCTGAACTTCAGTGATTCCTTAGCGTGCAACTGGCTGCAGCTGGAAAGCAGCTTTTGCAGAAAAAGACCTGAGGGTCCTTGGGTACAAGTTGAATGTAAGCCAGCAACGTGCCCTTGTAGCAAAGAAGGTCAGCAGCAGCCTAGGCTGCATTAGGAAACGGAGACATAGACAGACATACAGGAGTGAGACCAGTGAAGGGCCACAAAGGTGATTAAGGGACTGGAGCACTGTCATATGAGCACAGCTGAGAAAGCTGGGACTGTTTTGCCTGGAAAGGAGAAGGCTCAGCAGGGTCTTATCAACATATACAAATACCTGATGGAGCCTCCTTAGAGGAGTCAAACAGAGCCAGACTTTCTCAGTGACACCCAATGACAGGACAAGAGGACATTAGCTGAAATACATGGAATTCCAACTAAACACAAGAAAAAAACCCCAACAACCCAGCACATCTGATTGTGACGGTGATCAAACACCAGAACAGTTTGCCCAGAGAGACTGTGGAATCTCCATCCTCGCAGGTATTCAAAACCCTACTGGGGACAGGCCTGAGCAAGCTGCTCTAGGAAATCTGCTTGAAGCGGGAGGGTTGGACTAAACAGTCTCGAGGTCCCTTCCAATGTCAACAATTCAGAGATTCTGCATCAAGACAGCTGAAATGAAGTTACATGTTCAAATACAAGCTGGGTCGTACAATACTGAAAACAAACGAAACAGAAGATGATAATGGCTTGTTTCCAGAACTGCATATACAATAAAGATGTGATTTATGCCACAAATTAATAAATTAATTTTTAATTTTTTAGATGTCCTCTAGAAATTTTGACCTTACTGAAATGTTTTACAAGGCCTAACACTACAGAAAATTTATCCCATTGCAATTTATGGTATCATCAAGGTTGTGTATCATGATTAATAAGAATTTTTGTATAATACCAAGGAGTAAAAGCAGTAACCAAAATTTCCCCAGAACTCGATTTGCCAATTGTTATAGAAGGAAACTTTTTTTTTTGCTATTTTATCTGAAACTCATTCTCAGTATTTCTCATTTAATTCATTTGCAACAATTAATTTTGACTATTGAACAAACACAATCTACTGGCATTGATTAACAAAAACTTCATTGCATTGTTTTTTTTCCGGGGAAAACAGGATATTTCCATATTGCCTGCCCAGTGATTATGTACAACTAGGGAAAATCATTGTAATCCAATGTTGATTCATCAGTATGATAAACACATACAGAGGAATTATCTCTATTTATGATTATAATCTAGCTGAAGAATACTAGAACTCCCAAGTAGATTGGAAGAGTTATTCAGGCAGTGTTTTTACAACCTTTATCTACATATAATTTACCAAACTCGAGCTCTCTGAGCATTTCAGAGAACAAATGTAAACACTGAGCTAAGAGATGGATAGCACATAAAACAGGCATCTAATTTCTCCATAATTGGGAATTTTGGCCCTTTGTTTTTTGTTTGTTTGGGGGGTTTTTTTTGTTTGTTTTGTGGGTTTTTTTTTGTTGTTGTTGTTTGTTTGTTTTCCCAAAAACCAACCAGGCATGCCTCACTATATCCAACTTTTTGAATAATTCAGAAAGATAACACCTATAATGATTGGTTGCTGTACCTCAAGGGATAGATTTCTACCAACAAGCCTACAAAACATACAATCATACCTAATCCCTTTGTCCTAGGCAGCTAAATGGATACTAACACACAGAGGATCATTATCTGGGGTTCTCCCCCCCACTCCGCCTCCATGGCTTTTTTCTTTTGCTTTTTGCCTTATAATAATCAGTTGTTGCTGGGTTTCACTCGTAATTAACACCATCTGTACCTAACAAAAGGCCTTCCATCCCTCTGGTATTCAGTTGCCTGCAGAGGCCTTGCATCGCATCGCGTACCCACCTGGCTCCAACTGCAGCACGCTATTATGGATGCAATGAATCTTAGCTATGGACGTTTTCCCATGAAACTTTGCAGAGCAAAGAAGAAAATTAATGTTCATTGTGACAAATAAGGTTTTCTTCTGCAAATTGCTTTTCAATTAAACCAATGATGGCGTACGCTCACTTATCTATTACACAGTAAAGATAAAATTAGCCCTTATGACTGAAAAATCTTATTTAATGCTGTATCTGTTTAACGGGTGCTGACAGAGTCTTTATAAACCATACATTTCGTCATTTGCCGAGAATCAGCAGCAGGAACAGATAATGTCGTATTTTTGTTATGATAGTAAAAACCAAGTGGCTTGAAAGTAATGATCTGAGAGAAATCCATTTACATATTTAACCTAAATTTTCTGTACATCAGAAAATGACACCTATCACACCATTTGACTCTCAAGCAGTTAATTAAAGTAAGAATTGGTTTTAGGAATTAACTTTTTATTGTTCCCTCTTTTTGTAATGGAGAGGTGGGGAGAACAAACCCAACTGGATTTACTTCAGCATGGGACAAAATTTATCAGCTCTCAGAAATGGCCAGAAATTGCTGCAGTATTAACAAAATTTAAATGAACAAAAAAACCCTAAAACTGACAAGGAGACTGGCTGCAGGGTACCATGGGGGATTTGGATAGTCTGTATAGGACTGACTGTATTATTTTCCAAGAATTCTCATTATGGAGGGAATAATACTGTTTTAATCTACTTGCCAAGATACAGACCATTATAATTTTAGCAATTTGAGCAATGGTAAATATCATCTAACAACATTTCCTTGAACCAGATCCCAGAATGTAAAGTCAGCTTCTTCATCTCTATTCATGCATCATGAAAAAAATGTACATATATTAACTCTAATGTGTACTTAAAGTATGAAGGAATGCTCCAGTGGCCGTTTAGTGTGGCTTAATGAGTGTATTATGACAAAGAAGAATTCTATAAACTTAATTAAAGTATCTTTGCATGAGTAAATCGCACTGTAAGTAGGAAAGGTTGACACAAAGCTTAGTGTTATTTAAGGCCTACTTACTTAATTCCCCAAATATGAAGACTGAAATGCTAGGTAGAATCCGTAGGCACTCAAAATACTGGTAAATGTAATACTTAAGAGCATAGGAGCCTGAACTGCAAGGGACGGCCTCAGCAAAATGATATAGCATAGCTCTAAAACTGTTCACTGGAACAGAAAACAGTATTCTTTTAAAACGGCAAGACATATAAATGTAAAAGAAAAATACATTCACAACACTTCAAAAAGAAAAAAATCAAACTGTAACCTGAGGCTTACAATAAAATTTATTAGAATATTTTGTGAAAGAACAAAATCAAAGTTCGAAACACCGAACTTTCTCCAAGAACTGTATTTCTGATCATCTTAGACACATCTTAATTTTTTTTATACATCGGGCCCCTGGGATTCATTCGAAATTCAGATGTACCACTATTGAACTGTTTGATTTATAATTGAAATCTCAATTGCTTTTTCCCCCCTAAGGGCCATGAAACTGAGAGGGAGTCATAAAATGTTCTGCAGATTATTAGTCCAGGTGATGTGGAAAAGCTGACTGATTTGTAATGAAAATATGAGGTTGGTATCTAAAAATACTTGATCTTTGGTGTTGACACAGACTTACTGAACTACTCAGTTAAACCTCATACCTCAGACGTATCTGTAAAAGGGGTAACACAGCCTAAACAAATGAGAAAGATGTGCATTCTCTTGGGCAGTGACAGTCTGTATCTGTAACAGATTTAAATAAATAATCCTCATCAGGCTCGTTGTATTTCTGTAGAACATTTTGCTGCACTAAATCAAATGTTTTACACAAGACAAAATGGCAGCAGTAGCAAAGAAGCAGCAAAGCCAAACATGGCACACAACCACAACTTATCCTCAAACATTCCCACAGAACAACAGAGCTCATAAGGACTTGAAATAAAGTGCCGGGGGGGGGGGAGAGATGAATTTTTGCTAGTAAAACATTCCAAAAGAACTTGCTATTGACACTTTTCTCCTTGTCTGTCAGACAGGAAATTCCTCAAATAGAATATTTATTTCCAATGCATCCTTCCTAATCTATTCCCACACAACGGCAGTGTGAATCCTCCAGAACAAGAAACCAGACTTCTCATTTGGCATTGATTTGTCAAGCAATTTCTAGCACAGCATCTCCGACATCTGTGCTTCCAGCTAATATTGCTACTAAGCAAGTAGATAACAAAGACCTGCCTCCCTCTAAATAATAAAGACAAGGCCAAAAAACTCAACAGCAAGGCATCACAGGAGACCGATGAAGCTCAGGAAAACTGTATTCCAGGAGGGAATGACAACCCTTTCTAAAAGTCATCCACACACAGAACAGAACACAAGAATGCAATTAATGGGTCATTAAGTGAGAATGCATTTTTACACAAATGTGTATGCGGATACTTTTTACATATATATTTAATTACAGTCGGACAAAAGAATGAATAATGACACACTAGTCAGAATGTCAGCAGTTAAGCTGCACACATGACAAAGTAGCTTAACGATTAAAGATGTTTTCTTTTTTCCTTACAAAATTATTTGATTAATGTTTGGAACTAACTTTGTGGTTCATTGTCAAGGAACACTACCTCTGTAGTAATCTATGTCCTAGAACAGAGCTGTAAAGATAATTGATCTGATCAACTAAAACTGTTTTAAATTGCATTATCCCGTACTCTTCAGGGATTAATTCACAATGCAATCCCAAATGGGCCAAGCTCTCACACTCCCAACAGAGTAAAGGATGATCAGTGTCAATCAAACCTTTGTTTGTGGTGGCTAAAAGTACATCTTTGTGCTCTCTCTCTCTTGTCACAGCATCGATGAAAGGTGTATGGAGATGAGGTTATGTAGGGTATTTTCTGATAGTTTTAGAAACATGGAAAGCTTTAAGGAAAGTCTAGAATAGACACATCTGCAAAAAGCACAAAGCTCAAATCAAAATTAGTTTAGAAATCAAGCTAAGAATCAGAATAAGGGCATTTTCCTTATGGTATACTTAAAAACAAACTTGGTAGTTTTACATTTGGGCAGTATCCAGGTTTCCTGGATATCAGATCTAGACAAATGGGATTTTACACAATCAGTATGCAAAAGGAGCATGTACTTCTGAAATCGTCTCAGATATAAAGATACATAGCGCATAAAATTAGAGTTGTCTATAAGTTTAACTTTTTTATTTTCCACGTATAAAAAGAAATAAAGCTGTCTGATTAAGGACACAACAGTTGACAACAAGCTCAGGGCTCAGCATGAACCTATAAGTCTGTGTGTCTATTTGTATAAATCTTCCCATTCACAGTGCCACTGTTATTCTTAGATCCAGCTGTTTTACACTCGCTGCCAGATGGCACTTCTATGTACAATTCTAATCAAGTACAATAAATGACATGGTATTGGAAAAAATAAGCTATTTAGGAATAACGACACTGGTGCCTCTGAAAATACACTCAATTGCAAAAAGCTAATCTTAAAAACTCAGGTGAGTAGAACACGTAATCAAGTTGTGAGAGTTTTTATGTTTTCACCTTGCCATTGATGGGCACCATGAATTCTACACTGACATCAGTTTTTACTGAAGGGACTCCAGTAAATGAGGTAAACTTTAAGAGACAGGGCAGTAATAACTGGTCATTAGAAAGCAAGCTTTTTGGAAAAAGAAAAAAAAAAATTCTAAATTTCTGCGCCTGAAAAGCACAGCTTATGTCTGTGGTTGCATATTACACTGCATTGCACCCCAGAAGAGAAAACAGAACCAGAGTAGAAAAGGATATTCATATCATAAACAGTTTCCATGCTACTGCCGTTACAAGAAGTCGAAAACGGGAGCCCTGAGTTACCAGTTTAGTGGGAAACTGCGTTCTCTGCTAGTGCTTTTACTGATCACGCCTGAAGATAATCACGGTAAGCAAATGTTATTCTCTACTCTATTTGAGTCACTAATTCAGTACGATGTGCAGAGGTCAGGATGACAAATGGAAATGAAAATAGGTAATTCATCTGTAATGCTGATGTAAATAAAACTTAGAGAAGTACTTCTATATCTATTTGTTAAAACACCTTTTACACGCAGAAAAATAAACAGAAGCGGACACAGGAAGGAGGAAGGTTGTGAAAACTGCTTATAAAAAACCATAGAAAATGAAAAAGCATTGGCAGCCATCAAGCTCTCTATTCTACTGCAGCACATTCAGCAGGCTCTAGAGAACCATCTAAGGAGTGCACATCAGGTCAGATTTTCCTCTTAAGAATGAAGGATAATTCCATTATTTCCTTACCTTGAAGAATTAAATGATGAAAAATTTTAAAGGAAATTAATTTGAAAAGAACCATCATTAGGATATATGATGCTATTCTGTACTAAAGTAGATCACTTTCTTAATCAAAACTCTTCTAGAGTAACTGCTTATGATTTCTTCTTTGAATGCTCTGCTTTTATTCAAACTAAAAATGGAAGACAGACATTAAAGTGAACAAATCTCTAAAAATAAAAAAGCAATTATTTGGTTATTTGTTACCTAAAGATGAAAATAATTACGTAGGTGATATTTGCAATATCTCTTTGGCAAATGTTTCAGATTTAACTTCTATTTCCAGTATTGAAAAATACCATTGTCCAAGAAAACAGTGTTTTATGAGTGAGATTCCTTCCTGCTAAAGGAAGGAAGAAGTCTAGTCCTTAGAAAGAAGTGAAACGTTTCCTACCAGGATGTGACTGGATTTGATTAACAGGGATACCAAGACAGTCATTTCTCTGCTAAATAAATTCCCACTTTAGGGACTGAAATCTTCCTAGGGATGCTATCATGCATCACTGAACGTGTACATATTCACTTTAAAAGAAAAAGTTCTATATCCATCATGTGGTACTAGGAGACAACAATTCAAGCTGGTGGCTTGTAAAAAGTAGAAGCATTGAATAAACAACAGAAAAATCTTAATGAAGGGTATTGGAATAATCCCTAGAGTTTTAAAAATTAATAAACCTCATTCTTTCCACCAAGAATTATTATTTTTGTGATTCTGTTTCGAACCTTTCTAAAAGGTGAGTTAAGTACTGCTTTTTACTAAGAAAAGTCAATTCAGATTAAAGCAGATGTATTGGATCACAACTGTGCCCGTATTTTTTAATGGACTATGACGCAGAGATCCCTAAATTTGTGCCAGAACCAGTATTAGTACAGACGTATTGTACAGCAACACAAAGCTGCTTCATTGGCTCTGCTGAGATGTAGGACTAACTGGTATGGAGGCTGCTGTGTTGATGCAGCTGTACTATTTTCTGACCTCGGATCCCTCCCAAGAGCATTGCACTGGACATACTGTTTCGTGTGGTACTAGCCTGGGAGAGTGGCTGTAGAGCGATAAAATAGGTAGCATAACAATGGTCTCAGTTTACCCTCCTCTCCCAGCTGTGACAGCATTCATTTTCCCCGCAGCCACCTTCCCTATACCATAAATATAGCAGAGGGAGCAATGGGTGCTATCTTCAGCAGGAGCCTTAGGGACTTCCTCAGTGTCTTCCATTGGAACTAACCATGGCACACATCCTTGCCTGACAAAACTCAGTGGTCTTTCCACTCTTTCCCCTTCCTTCACTATCTAAGTGGTGGTGGTGTTTCCATCTTTCTTGATGCCCCTTATGTATGAAGTCATGTAGGATTCCTTTGTGGACACACCTGCCATTGCATCTGCAAATCTACTGACAGATTAAGTGTCTTGGATTAATAGATCACTGGCATTTTGTTTTAGACAAATGCTTACACTAGTACTCTTCAGCTTTGGACTGAAGACATGATTTTGCCACTCTCTGCATAAGATCAAATGACAGCTAAGTGTCCATGGCAGAGGCAGAATACAACAGCTATAGAACACATTGTCAAGGGAGAGCACACAACGGTTAGTGGCCCTACGTGTCGGTGTGCACACGACATCCTCTTCATCTCCACTGCTCCTGGCCAAGCCGTAGTCTTCGTTGTTCCAGTTGTTTTGTTGAGGATATCACAAGCCTTCCTCTCACCCTACCTTAATCATTTCCTGTTTGATGAAACTCTAAAAGGAATTACTTTTACAAAACATGCACTTGGGGATCTTAAATAAACTGATATTTCGCTACATTTGATTCCACTTTGCTGATATGGATGTCGGGTCAGCTGCTAATACAGAATAAAGCAGAATTTTTCACATCAGGGATACATCTGGGGAGTTTCTAACCTGAATTAAACTACTAATGAGTATTTACAAAAAAAACAAAAAAAAAAACAAAACAAAAAAAAAAAAAAACCCCAAAAAGTATGTACATGTGGGAAGAAAGCAGGGTAAGAGAGAAGGAGGAGAAAACAAAAGAAAAGTGTGCAGCTACATTAACTTATGGTTGCTGAATTTAAACTGCAGCTGGGAGTTAAACATTGGCTGAAACCCCAGAGAAACCGATAGTTAAAACACTCTCCGATCCCCATTGACAGAGCAGCCAACAGCTGGCAGCAGTACCTGGATTCGGTAGCTCACAGAAAGCTTAAGCACCCCAGAGGAACCTCCCATGTTGTCAGTGTTGCTCTCCTAGAAGCCTTTAATTATTTTCCTCAAGAATGCAGTGCTTAAAAATCACTGTTGTCATCTATTAGTTTCACAAAAGACAATTGCCCCAACAAATAGCTGTATTTTGTTGATCTGAAATGGAAACTTAAGTGGAAACAGATTTTATTCTATTTGACACTTTTGACTTGGATATGTTGGGCACCCAGAAGTTTTGCCATCGTGCTTTAGAAGATTTTTAAAACCATCTTCAGAAAAGCACCAGCTTATGTGCTTCAGCGGTGACGTATTAAAGAAAAATTTGCTAAAATTGATGAGAACACTCAACGAAATGTTAAGAAGGAAAAAGCATTGTTCTTACTTCAAGGGAGCTCGCAATAAAACTTGAGTTTTCCCACCACTTGCCTCCTCTCCAAAAAAAAAAAAAAAAAAAAAAAAAAAAAAAATCTCTACCTTAGCTATCTGTGTTATGCTTGACACATCTAGGCTCCGAAGGTATGGCTGGAAACTCACGCAATATAGAGCTGACATCCATGCGTTCAAGCATGCCTTTTGCTAGTGCTACCGCCTACCGAAACATCAGTATGTACAGATGTCAACAGTCAAATGTCTGATTTTGAGTCACGTAAGGACTGTTTTAGAACATAACTGCTACCGTTACAGACAGCTAGGCTGGCTCACATGGCATGACTCCGGCACACTATCTTAACTGTCGCAGTAACGGCAAGCCTAAAACTAGCTTGGAGAAAAGCAGCAAATGCATAGTCCTAGAGCTGTAAAATGCTATTGATACTTCAGAATATCATCCTCCCAAAATAACTGGATTCAACAGATTAATATTCTATTAAGTCCCTTTTTATTTGTTTCTTCTGTGTTAGGCTGTCAATTTGCCTGTTACACACTGACAGTGTCCAGCTTGATATGAAAACAAGGGTGGAGTATGAATGATACCAAACAGAGGATATTCCTAGTTACACTGATTTGCACCAAACCATCACATGCCTCAAAAGGTCAGGATGAAACTTGCTGTTGCCTGGCCAAAACTACAACACTATACGATAATGTAAGTGTAAATCTAAAAAATATTGAGGTGCTCTGCAGATTTTTACTGGCTCACCTTATCTTGGGAGAAATCTGTCAAACCCAGGAGTCGGAAATCTGAACAGATATGCAAGATATAGTGCTCATAGTGTCTGACTCATTCAGAGTTTTTCAGAAGTGTTCCTGTCAGACTCCTAAGAAACTTTTTTTCTCCTGCAAACTGTAATTTTTTGGCGAATATTCTTCCCCTGTATTTCTTATCCTAGTCTTGAATTTGAAAGATTCTACATGTGCCCAATGAACATAAAAACTATAATTTTACAGCAGTATCTATAATCTCAAGACACGAAAGTAGTTTTTCTCTCTGTTCGTTCTACAGATCCAATGTGACTGTGGTCAATCTAGTTTATAGAAGATCTTCCTCCCATTCTTGAGTTATTTTGGTAGACCATGCACTATTATAAAGTTCTTCACACTCAGGCAATGAGACCAAGCACCAATTTGAAGTAAAAGAATGGAGCAATTTAAAGATGTATAATTGCTGTAGGAAAGGAAGGAAAGGAAAATGTACGACAATACTCACCTTGACGAATCTATGAAGTATATTACAAGAGCACCAATACTAAGAGCGAAGACTAAGACAACCTACAAAAGAAAAGAAACGAGTAATTATTTAACAGCGTTAAAGGGAAACATTTCTTCTTGTACACACAAAGTCAAGGAAAATAAATCATAAGTTACTATTTTTTTATTTCACTGGTCATTTTCTTTAGAAAGCTACTCCTACTTGAATTTCAAACACAATATATTATCACAGAATGCTTTACTGCATTGAAAAAGAGACACAAACAGGTTGAATCCTAGATCAGGGAAACCCAGTATACAATTAGGTCCTAGATCCTGACCTCTGTTAAACTATATTCTTCAATTTCAAATGGCAAGCAATCCTACTGCACGGCCCACGAATCACACTATAGCTTTATCAGCCCTGTCCTTCAGGATTGCAGCAAGTTTTTGTTTTGTAAACCAAGAGTGATGACAGATTAGACTGAATTTCCATTTATATACATGGTCGTCAAATCCACAGGATAAGTGTAAGGCTATGTAAAAATACATACTCACTCCGCACTCCTGCCCACTGAGACTATAGTTAGCTTTCAAACAGGTTAAAACAATAGCTTGACGCAGCATGTCCTGATACAACGAATACATACACCGGGCACCTTGTAGTCCCAACATTTCCCCCCCTTTAAATATGCTGAAGTTTTTGAACCACATAATTTTGTTAGGTCTAGCATCCAGCCCGTATTAACAAGGTAGATCTTCCTTTTCTGGCTAGTGCAGCAGAATCTGGATTAATCACATATGTCTCCAACTTCTTTCTTGTGAACATAAAGCCAATACAATTGTCTGTTCTACTGGCTCCCAAAGATTCTCCAACATTGTGGGAAGATTGAGTTTCACATCCTACCCAAAGTAGGTCTGCATCTACACAGGACAGCATAATTGAAATTTCTGAACTCAAATTTTGTCTTGAATAATCATGAATAGTTTGTGTACCCATTACGACTAAGATTTCTGATATCCTTACTCTAGGTTTCTCTCTCTTTGCCATCCACTGGGTAATCTGGAATCTGAAAGCATGAACCCAATAAGCTATTTTTTTTTAATCTTAGAATACGATTCTTCTGGAAGAAATCAGAAAAGATTACTGTCCGCTGCACTGAGGATGGGGAACGATGGAAAATTATGTCTCCCACAACTCATCTGATCTACTGGCCTACAGAGTCAAAACAAAATGTCCCTTAGTTTTCTGGCAGGCACGTCTCAAGCAGCTGCTTAGAAGTAACGTCCCTTAAAATAAACCCAGAGAATTGATCACTCAGGATTGGGTAAACCAGAGCACTGACTAAGGGGACACGCAGCTCTTCAAACTGCTAGTCAAAATACAACTCCTTAGGTCAGAAGTGGCTGAAATTTAGGACACTATCTAAACAACTGGATGTGGGAACTCAACTAGTGGTGTCATTCCAGTTCTGACTGAGCAGATTCATTAATCTGGATGAATACTGTAACTAATGCATACTACCACCACCATTGCTACTTCTGTTGACAATCTCAACTGTTCAAGCAACAGATAAGCACTGAAACTAAAATTTCTTCATTCATTACAGGCTCCAGACCTCTTTCTGATAGGAAGGAGCTTGACAGTCATAGCGCAAGCAACACAAGGGAACATGCTATGTGCTAATTCTAAGCAGACTTACTGAAACAACAACGTAGAAGTTTCTCTACTCTCAGCTATTACTCAATGCTGTAATGGCAGCATCTGAAGGAAGGTATAATTATAAGTATATAACCAAACTCTGGAGCTTTGCAGGGCCAAAATCAAGCATGTACATATTTTCTAATAAAAGAAACTCATTAATTTCTTAATATTATGGCATCACTACAATGTGTTAAAAAGACTCTCTTCAACCAAAAGTTTAAATTAATTTTTTATTCCTTTTAGATCTTGCTGACCATAACATTTTGCTTTGTGAATGTCTGAGAAAGAGTATTGTGCCTGACTACAAGTACCTGTTGTCTTCTCTGATGCATTATCACCCAAATCAGTGAGAACTGTCAGTTAAATTCAAGGACTGAAGCATGAAACTGTTCAAATAACATTTTTACTACCTAATTATAATGTTAAAATCTACAGTTCTAATCTTCTTTCATTAGACTACATTATTAATCACGTGTACAGGTGTTGCAAAGTGAAATAAGCTAGTAAATCCATATCGACTGGTAAGAGTCTCACCATCTCATAAGAAACTAATACAGTGAACAACACTTGTGGATTGTCACATGGCAACGTACCCCGACTTATGATTAGCAGCGATCCCAAAGCCTGTTTTTCTCTGAATTAAGTTACTGGGAATCAAATCGATCGTGCACACCCTGCCCCACACTTCGCAGTATTCCACGCCACACACTATCACAGTTTGGATCTGAATCAAATCTGCTCTGCTGTCTAGCTCTGGAATTCTCTTTTATCAATATATTTCAAGGGAAGTTTTCATCTATTTTTTTGAAAGCAGAGTTAACCAAGGTGCTGAAGGTTCTGGGAATACAGTGCTTGTATTTTTGGTGAAAATTTTCATTTGACCCAAACGAGTTTTAAACACAGGTATTCAACCTTACATGGTTTGAAGTCGAGTATTAATGGTGGCGTTTTAGCCTACATTCTGTGCAATCATTTCTATACTAATAGCACCATCAAATCCACTATTAAATACAGGTATCGCCTAAAAAAGAAAAAAACCCACAAAATAAAACAAAAAAACCCCACCAACCAATCCAAAAAAACAAAACTCAAACCCCGTCCCCCCAAAACCACCACACAGAGGAAGAAAACAACTCAAACAGCCAACGAACCACAGATTCATCCTAGAGCAGGAGTTTTGAGCCGAAGAATTCCAAAATCACCATTTAATGCTGAAAATACATTTGAGAAACTAAACATATTGTGTTTAGGACTCTACGACCCTCTTCTCATTCTTTCAAGTTGTGCAAAGTACACAAGTGAAGCTGGACTTCTCCATTTCACATAGCAACTCCTAGGCCACACCATTCAGTCACTGCCTACTAGCCAAAGGAGACCTCTAGAACAATACCAGCGTAACTGTATACCAGCCTTGCATTTCAGTTATACCCAATCCCTTATTAATCATCGCTCTGCTGCTTAAATAAAGTTATACAGATTCTGGGTAAGATCTTTCAAGACACTTAAGGAATTCAAATGTTCTATGAGAATTCATATAACTACCACTAAAATGCAAACATGTAAATTTTGCAAGAAGCTCCAGATTCCCATGCTACACCAAACAGTGAGATACGTATGCAAAACTACACCATTCCCCTACCATAACATATATCGATTTTAAATCAAGTCTTGTTTTCTATTTCCCAAAACATCTACCTACCTAACATTACAATTGATAACATCCCCGAAAATCACAGAAATGCCATCAGAAGAGAATGGAATCTTAAACTCCATTTTTGTTCTGAAAGCAGAGAAACACATTTTTCCTTCGCTAAGTGACAGAGGTATTGAGCTGAACTGGAATACATCAAGTGTGTGGAAAAAGCAGGGCCTGAACCAATCAGATTAGAGTTATATTAAAATTATTATATTAGAATTTAAAAAAGAAAATTAATACCCTTCCATGCTATATAAATACATTTGAGAGAGTCTCAGATGCAAGTTTTTTGCTGTATTCCTATCTAAGAGAGCTGAGTGCAACCAGGTTATTCAGACCCAGGGAGACAATTACTGAGTTTAGGTCTAGATTCAGATTAGGGCTTTGCTAGATCGTCACAGGAGATAATACCTCTTTTGGGAACTTACTATGCTTGAAGAGAGATATGAACATAGACAGACTGATACCCCAAACTCACAGCAACTAGAATCGAAGGGAGGAAGAAAGCATATGTATGTGAATTATTGCCTTTTTTGTTAAGCAGGCCTGGGGAGAAGCTGGCTTGCTCTGTGTATTATTCCAATGCAATTAGCACAACATTGCAATTGCTACACATCTGTTGTAACTTCTCTCTGTCTGGAAGGAAAGAATCTTTTAATTTATAATAACTTACTGTTTAAGATTGAGAAATGTGAAGTCATATGCTAGCAGCTACACTGACTAAGCACTTAGTATCACGTTAAAAATAAACACCAATCTGATTGAAGGCAAGAAGGGGAAAAACATGGAATAGTTGCTGCATATCCTTAAATCTTCTCTAACAAAAACCATCCAGCCACAGAGTTCAACAAAAGTATACAATGCCTTTTTGAGGCTGGAGTCAGAGAAACCCCAGATAAAATCCACCTAAAGAAAACTGTAACGATGTTTTGCTCTCCACTGCTAGCAAGATGCTCCAGAAGAGCTTTGACTACCCTGCTGCAGTCAAACTGCCATCAGATTTCAGGCATCCACATTAAGTACAGAAAAGAAAAGAAAAAAAAAAAAAAAAACCAAATGAAACAAAACAAAACAAAAAACCAAACCTGGATATTTTAGTAAGGGTGTAACAGCATAATAAAACTGCAGAGAAAGTACAGGCATTGAGAAAATCCTATGAGAATTAAGCCACGACAACCGTAAAGGGGTCCAGCACACCTTCCAGGTGGAGGCGTCTGGAACAAAAGGCTGGGAGGGCTAACCCAAGGGGTGGCACTGTTTCCCCTACAACTGCACTGACCGAATGTCCTGGTATTATGAAAGAAACACGGGAAAATGGAAAGGCTGTTCACATTACAGAGGAGGGCTACAGTTAATTCATCCACAACAATGAGTAACGTAAGGATTCTAGAGCAGGAATTTCAGTCTCTCATTACCCTGCAATGTCTGAACATTCCGTGGAACATGAAACAGAACTCATTGACATTTCAAAGGCAAATTCTTGCTTAGAAAATATTGAACTATCCAAACATCATTAATACAAAATAGCACAGAACTCAAGAGGTAAAGCAGGAAGTAAAAAAGGGATAGTTGTCTATTGTCATATTCCTCTCAATATTACGGGAACGGCTTAGAATATATTAAGTTGTTCATTATTAATGTTTTTAGAATTTCACTTGATTTTAATTTCTACATCCATACAGCAAATTCTGTTCATGCACTACTGAGCTTTTTCATATAATGCTTTAAAATAAAGCTCTATTAGCTTTTATATTTCAAATTACTTAAAGAGAATACAAATTATGACCATAAAGCTACATCCTCAAGGATCCACTAATTTTGGAACACTAAAGTTTGCATTAGTAAGATGTCAATAGCCTGAGGTTTCGACCTAATCTGAATGAAAATTTACATACTTTAAATATAAAAAAACCCCAAACCTTCCTTTAACCACAAAAATGGAAATTAGTTGTATTTCTTTTATAGACAACGAGAATTTATTTGCCTGGATTTGTTAGGAACGAAAACCTGCATTTCTAAGGACACACCAGCTGCAAGTTACATTTCAGAAGTAGAAATTATTTAATCCTTGCTTGGCAATCCCAGCATTAATTTGCAGACTCTAGGATATGCACCAGCATCTGTGCAATTACTGCAACTTCACAGAAGTAAGACTTGAGCAAGTCTAGACCACAGAAGAGCCAAAATGGCTTACTTAAATTGATGTCTCATTAACTGATACCCTATATGCAAACAACAAAATTCAGAAAGCATTCCACGTAGGCAACGCCATAAGTGGTAAAAAATTATGCACTGCAGCTGATATAAACAGCTGAGCAATTAATATCTCTTAGGTTACTATAAATACAAACAAAGTAAGTGCTATTTACTATCATGCAATATAGATTCTTGCTCTAAAAATCAGTGTTCTCCACTCTTTTTTTTTTTTGGTAGCACTTCATATTAAGATGTTTTTACTAATACTACCTTTGGACATAGCACAGTGAATTAAAGCAGCTGCCTGGTGTTAAATTATACAATTCATATTAGTTCATCCAACAAAATGGTCTTCGGAACTTTGTGATTTGTCAAGACAAATAAAATGTGATATATATTTTCATAGCAATCAATAGTAAATTTCTGTTTAGAGACTTTTTTCCCGCTATACCGTGATAGTAAAGCAGGAGTGAGGATCTCTAAAACCCGTCAAGCAGGACCTAGTACCATGGTCTGGACAGACCTGACACTGCCTTTCCTCTGGGCTTAAAGACATTGCCCTGTCTCCAGTCCTTCTGCCTCTGCTTCCTTACCTGGTCCCTCCCAGGCCAATGTATAAATAACTAAAACGACAAAGGCAGACGTACAAAATATCCACCACCTCCTCTATGAGGTCACAAATTCCCAGGGGTTCTGAGAAGGTCGTTCTACCTCAATTCAGGTTTGCAAGATCGTATTTCTTCTTGATGAAATGCTCTCTTAATATCTTCCAGAACAACTGCATACAAGGCCAGCTTCTCTTAAAAGAAAACTATCTAACCATGCGCCAGTAGTCGTCAGCCACCTTGCAAGAGCAAACCAGGAAATGCAAGCAAATGAGGGCTGAAGTGGGTGAATAGGAGGAGAAAGATCAAGTGATAAAATAATGAAAAGACAAAATAAGATTCCATCTTGGTCCTACCAGCAATAAATAATAAATGAAAAGTTCAAACAAGGATTCTAAGAAACTGGGAAATTTCCTGCCGTTCACCTTTTATTCACAAATATAGGGAAACAGATTTTGCAGTTAATATACTCCCCGTATAGGAGCCACGCTTAATGGAACATAATACTCTGAAGAAGCAGCAGTGATATATGCCTTGGTTCTCACACGAGTACAGACAAAGCGCAAATTCTACAGCCAGCATCTGCTGTTGACGACAGGATCCATGCTAACAGCTATGAACCTTCAGGGATGTGCCTGCTGGGTACAGTGCTAGCTAGTAAATCTGCCTCAGTGCCTTATTGATCCTGCTGCCATTCTGCATGCGGAAGAGGCAGGTGGTGCGAGGCGGGCGGCGGGACGACGGAGGGACCCATAACACATTTCTACTATTTCTTCCACACTTTGAATGTCAGCTAGGATTTAGCATCCAATTCTAGAAGGAACTAAGCACCTCCAAGCTAGACAGTGAGCAACCCTATCTTTCAGGGAAGTCAGAAAATGTTCGAGAGCACACAAGTCTGAAAAGCCTTTATTAATTCTTAGTTTTGAGCCTGAAGCAATTAAGGTACTAAGTCCAAACTTTGCAACTTTGATAGCCATATTAAAAATGTCTCAGAAGCCCAGACTTGAAAATGTTTGCATGCAAGCTGCTTCCTTTCAATTACATTTTCTGCTTTTTGATTTTGTTTACCTTTATTACACAACAAGGAGTTAACTAAAAAGTTAATTAGCTATTAAATTCCACAGTAACTAAATTAGTCACCAACGTGTGTTCAAAAGAGTACTAGAAACTTTGGCAGCTTTCCGAGATTCTTCGCTATTTAAATTATCCCCTTTGGCAAACCTCATAGAAACTTACCATTTACCAAGACAAGTCAAAGTTTATCCAAAAGAGGAGGTGAAGGGGAGTGAGGAATGACTGTGTGATAAACCCATAGGCAGTAAGGTCTCAGTGAACTTCTCTAGGAGAATTCATAGCAAGGATTTCATTTAAAAAAAAAAAAAGGCAGCAGTGAAGTAGGTCAGCCTGAGCTGGATGATGATCACGAGTAATCAGAAGACTTGGTTATTATCCCTAGTTCTGCCACTCGTGTGGCATGGGACCTAAAGCATATTACTGGACCTCTCCAGGCTTCTATTCTCCCTCTTGCTTTCATTTGGCAAGGACACTGCATGTCAACTCATTAGGGCAACAGCTGTCCTTCATTACAGGTGTCTGCAATGGATCTAGAGCAGCTGAGACCTCTACTGCTGCCACAGTAATAATAAAAAGCCCGAGTAGGACACTACGTAACAGTATCAGCGCTATCTACGAGAGCAATGGGACTTTATTAAAGGGTTCTACTTAAATAGAAAGGCATCAATAACTCTTTCTAAGGTAAACTTCTTGTATATCTTTCTGGAATTACATTTGTGGTGCCATTAAGTCACTACCCAGTATAGCAGGGTTTTAATTTATTACTGAAACTGAAATTATGTATTTATTGTAAACCTATCTTAAAAATACAGTTCATATTTAAAGCATCTCTTTTTACAGACTTGCATAATACTGGTAAGAAATATAGAAACAAAATTGCTGGGAAAAACAACAGATACAGCAGATGTAGAAGTATTGCCAAAAAAAAAAAATTAGCCACATATTTGGTTCCCACATATCAAAATTATGCATCAGAATAGGCATTTGAGCATTACCTGAAAGGTACAGATAAGATGCATGACAAAGGCCTGAATCACCATGGGCTTGCCTAACTATTCATAACTGCAGTAAGTAATTAAGGGATCAGGTCACTGGGAGTAGGAAATGTGACATCTCTGAATAAAACCACCCTAAACAGAATTAGCAAATTCAGCCTGTCTGCCATCAGCTGCATTTTATTTTCTCTCCGATAAGAGAATCAACTTTCTTACATACACTTTAACATACTACCTCTCATTTGAGCAGACTGCTTGAAATTAAGAAGAGTCTTTCTTATTAAAGGGATGCTGTGGGATCAAAATTCAGCAACCGTTAGAGTAGACACCAGACTCAGGAATATGAAAAATCAAAGCAGGAAATAAACCAATGAAAATTAGTATCTTAACGCACTTTTGTTTTCCACATGCATTCCCAATCTCACTGGAGGAAGAATTTTAAAAAAACAAAATATCTTTACTATGTCCTGTTCTGCACATGCTTCTAGTACATGTTAATATTTCAGTTTTACTTTTCTTTCTTTATCAAAGTGGGGTTTTTCCCTCAACTTTCCACTGACATATTGAGAATAAAATGAAAATTTCTGTTCAATCCATAAATTTGAAAAGACTGAGATCTTCTAATTAGTGAAAAAATACAAGACAAAAAGTCCCATCTGTTAATGGTGCTCTGTAGCTTGAAGTTAATTAGGTTTGCTGGGAGATTGCCTAGCAATAGGACCAATTACAGTGCATGCAACTTTTCCAATTCAGTATTTAATTTCATTAATCAAAAAAATGCAGTATTTTCTATCACAATGTGCCATTTTCTAGAGCAAAAGGCATAGCATTATATGTATGTAAATATGGGGGCGGTGTGTGCATATATTTTTTTTTTTTTTCCTCCAACCTAAAAGGTCCTTCCTCCTGATTACCTAGCAGTCATCCAAATCACCTTCCATTAAGGTAAAAAAAAAATTAAATTCACTTTTTGTACGCTGGTAAAAGCATAACACACACTGATTTCCAGTGGATGCATGACTGACTCTACAGTCACACTGAGCAAGAGTTACACGGCTAACAGTTACCGAAACATTATTCTTCCAGTTGTCAGTGTTCTCATGTTCAAATTCCTCATAGTCTGACTGTAGATAAGGGCCACTAGTGAACCCACTGGAATGTCATTTTAGAGAAATGAGTGACTGACCTGCCAAACAATCAAATCGTGCTGACTGGGAAGTGAACCAGCTCAACTGCAAAACTGCTCAACAGTAAAAGCACCCAGCTCCAGAGCATGGGCCCCCTACCATCTACCACACAGCGGGAGCACAGCACTCATAACGGTGGCTGGTTATTCCAGCCCCATCCCCAGTGCCGAGCCTGGAGAAAGCCCTTGCTTATTGTGTTGCACCCTGAAATGCAGTATATGGTGACTCATTTTTTTGTTGGTTTTTCTATGTTCCTTTGTTTCGGTTGTGACAGAAGCCTTTTAATCTCCAGATTAAGAATTGGAACCAAATAACTTCAGATGGAACTCTTGGTTCTAATAATACCTCATCCCACCTCTGGGTAAAGAAAATGATCAAGGTAAGCGAGATAAAGCAGAAAAGACTCTTGCACTTTCTGGTATAGTGGTCACACAAAAAAATCTCCACCTGTGCATGGAACATCTTGAAAAGCACAAAAGAGCACTTAGTTATGGAAAGAATAAGAGAGAGAACAAATTGCCCCAAAATCATAACCAGAATCTGTGTAATTAATTTAGAAAACTAACTACAATGGTTCAACATTACCTGAAACGAAGAGGTAATCAAATAAGGTCTATATCAGTAAAAAGTAATCACCTGCCAACAGTTAACCCACCCCTGTATCTGGCATACCACAATACAGGTGTGAAAATTAATAAACTGTAAAAAAATAAATATACTGGCAAACGCTGTCTTTATAAATAAGCAATTTTCTATTTCTTAATTGGTATTTTGTTTAAAACAAACAAAAAAAACCCCCATAACCCATAAACTTCACTGCTGCTCTTCTCTTTACTTCAATATACTCTACTCCTCACTAGTTCCCTTCAGCCATTCGTTAACTGAACAACAACGTAAGAGAACATCCAAGGTGTCAAGGAAAAAACAAGATGAAAACCAAATGGTGGTAAAAATGCCAGAAAAGAATAATATAACAGAGTAAAGAAAATGCTGTGTCTTTTCAATGTTGAAATCAGAAATATATTTCTGAAGATAATGGTTTGGGGTAAAATAAAACAGTAACAAGCGCTCTCAGGAACAAATAAAGTTGCAAACGTGGACCTTCTGAGAATTTAGGCCTGATCCTGCAATCCATAGGGTGTTGTTACAATTTTAGACATATTAACACCGTTGCTAAAGGAACCACAAGCTTTATTGTCGTGTCATAAGAAATGACTAAAAGGAACTCCATTTCTTTGTGAATGGATCACTTCAAGGCTTACATTTAATGAAATTCTTTACCTCACACATTCATGTGAGGTAATTAATTAGCATTAATTCAAATTAATGCTAGATCATATGGCAGACCAAAGGAATCCTATCATTCCTCAGTCATTTGGACATTAGAGTCTGACATGCAACCTACAGGATGGACAGACAGTCATGTCAATAAATATTGAAAAGAATTAGAGACAGACAAATTAACAGAGGTTACTTCCTCTTGCTAAGGTGTTATGATTGAATGGGTTGGGTAAGTTCATATACTCAGATTTGCTGTTACTACTCCTAAATTTTCAAATAGCAGGACTCCACAAAGGCAGAAACAATTACTTCCCTTTTCAATTGTTCCTAGTCACAAGAACTCACGCATACGGCAAAGGGGGATGCAGCTGTGGAAGTATACTCTGAAAAAATAGAAAGCTCTTGGCTTTAGTTAAGCCTAGTGAAATTTCATTCAAGAAAAAGACTGAATGAAGAAGAAATGGTCAAATCATTCAGCATACAAAAAAGCATTTGAACGCTTGTCGAGGAATGTACATTGAAACAGGATGAAAACAAGACAGAGTCTTCAGAAGGGAAAAAGAATCACTGCTAAATGCATCTGATTAACTGCAAAACCAGCTTTCTGCTGCAGTATTTAACATTACAGCTCTCATCTTCCATTTAACGTTACCTAACGTGGTGGGTTTTTTCTTAACTCTTTTGTAATACAAAGATCATTTCCAGAATTGTAATATTTCCACTTCCATTTCCAGAACAAACATAGAGTATAACAATTGCTGATACCTGCAAATGAATGAAGCCTTGTGTTTGTTGGTCAAGTTCTGCTATAAGTCGAGGAAAATCCATAGCTGTTTCATAGCCTTCTAAAGAGAGATAGCCATCGACAACATGACTCTTTAATAGGACCCACTATACCTTCAGGGATTTGCATGAGGATTTGCAGGAGCTCACTGTACCTCAGGTCACGTTGTCTGCACGTTAGGCACAGCTTATTATCAACTACATCAGAAGCTTTCTTGCGGCAATTAAATGAAATATCAAACACTGGACATCAATGACCAAAATCAATGCAAGGAAGCCATCTAAATAGGAAAGGGGAAAATGATTGTTGATGGAGTTCAACAACATCATGTTTTTGAAGTCACCTTTGTAAGCATGTTTTTCTTCCGTTTTCTCTGGCATTGTTTGTCCTTCAGTCACTTAGCTAAAATCGATAGCTTTGACTGATAACCACAGGAAAACATCTCTCATACCAAAATGCATTGAAGAATGAAAAATTGGCTTTTTTGATCATTAGGAATAAATCTAAACCTACTTAATTATCCAGCTTTATACGAAAAATTCATGAATACAAAAAGCTGCCTTTAATTAGTGTACAAAAGAAAACTACAGCAAGAGCACGTCTGAGCAGCGACTGTAAATTGTAGCGCTGACTAAATTTTAGTCATTGTACAGACTTAAAATGCCTGATAATTCCATACATGAGCATATAACTCAACTCATCTGAAAACAGAAAATAAAACCAGCGTAATACTTTCCCAGGGGCTACTTCAAAATATAATTCTAATCAAAACTCTCCATTTCCCACAGCAACATAAATACAATGTGAGCTCTTTTGGTTTTAGACTAATTTGAACTGAAAAGCCTGCCAATTAATTCTTTGACACTGTCATCACTCATGAGATACAAGATCTCTACGGAATTAGATGATAAAATTTAGCAATTTCACTGGAGCAGCTAAACCCAAAGTAGACAAATGTTCAGGGTTGTGGTGACCGTGGTTTATGGGGAAGCATTCATTCACAGTTAGAAAGCCATTTTCGATGGGCTTTAGATGTAAACTGAACAAACGTTCATACAGTGGTTTCTGCTCCTTTAAAAAACCCATGAGCATATATTTTCCTTTTATCTTATGTAAAATCTGCACAAGTACAGTTATATGCTACTACAGGTGAAATCTTGATTCACAATTTGCTGCAAGGCTGCGATGCTACATGGAGGTTTCTTCACAGTTCGGTATTTCAGAGAAAGGCACGGAGGTCTTTGATACCATCAGCTAGAGGCACTAGTGATTTCCATACTGTAACTGTCAAGGAAACGCTGATGGTATGTTGTGAGTATTGTTAATCTGGAATTATGATTCAACACCCTGTACCAAATGACGAGAAATTCACATGAGGTATGAAACGGAATCAATGATTTACAACTATCACTGAAGACCAATGCAGAAAACAAATGATGTAGCAAGCAGCGAGGTAAACGATGATGTAGCAAGCAAAGGTAAAGAGTTATTTTTACACAACAAACCTTTACTTGGGGTGACTATTTTTCCTATTTTTGAGGGGTAGGGTGGAAAGAGCAGTTTCTCTCCAAGGATGCAAAGACTTGTTTCCTGCAGAGGAGTTTTCCTGTGTTGCTATGCAGCTGTAATTCTACAACTGAAAGCTTTTTTATCAGCCTTCTTAATGTGGTTTAAAGATAAAAATCATATAATCATATGATTAAAGGCTTGCAGAACCAACTTCCAGCATAACTCTCTACTCTTGTTTACTACCCCTGCTTTTAAAAGACATAGAACAGTGGGCACTAAATCTGGTCTTGAAACCAACTGTTACCCCAGCTGACCTTTTCTCTTGCTGGTGACAACACTGTGTCAGGCCCATTCACTTTCACCCTCTGGTGTTGTGGCTTTTCTTGTTCTTTTTACATAACATGAAGAGTTAAATTCAAAGATAACTTTTCAAAGTCATCCCTTCCTCTGGGTCCAGAGTCTTTGCATCTTTACCTGGCTTTGCTGGTCTGTTGGTATGTCCCATCAGCATCCTTATCCTTCTTACAGATGCCTTCTTGAGGGTGGACACCTAGAAAATCGCCTGCCTTCCTGCATGCTTTATGTGGTCCCTTGTGAAGGTCTAAGACTGGAAGAGTTTCATTCTGAGGTGGTCTTATTCACAGACAAATAAAACCAGAGGATGGAGAATGAGGAACATATAACTTCAGCTTACGTTCTGTCTCATAACTGTCAGTTGGTACATAATTTTTCCCCTTCTCCGCATGCTTGATTCAGCCTGGCTATATTCTCTTTCTGAGGAGCTACAAGAGCGTTTATTCTGAAAACCACCAAAAACCAAAATTGGACAAACATCAGGTAATCACATACCTGTCCTGGCCAACAAGATTTAAAAGAGATATTGCTGCAACTCCATGTCTTTGTGTTAGTATGCAGTTCTAGTTCACATTTTAAAATATTACGGAATGAGCAGAAGTTGAAAGTACAGACTGGGTTTTAAGGATTATTTTTTTAAGTGTTGCAAGAAAAAAAAGCCAGATTTTGCATGAACTACACAAAATCTGGCAGCAAACTTCATGAAAGACAAAGGGGTTTTCTCTGAACGAGTAGTGCAGAATCTGGCTGAGCTTCTGGTCAGATAAATTATGCCATTGAAGTCTAAACCCTCTTCCTTTTATTTCTTCATGTGCTTTCCTTCTCTCCCTCCTGAAAATCTACTTAGTATTGATCTCCTATAGAGATTCAGTCCTATGTTGCTTTATTCAAAAAATGTTTTATTTTAAAGCAGGTCACCTTTCTAGAATCTATTCTAGAGCAGAAAATTTGAAAGCCAGGTGTGGGGAAATTACCCTTTTAATCAGTTAGCACACACTTTTAGATGTAACAAGTCTTTAGTCTGGAATGAGAAGTTTCTGTCTCCCTGCTGTAAACCCTGCTCCTTTCCTAAAGACACTGCTGCTGTTCCCTTTCAGTGGAGAGTGAAAGAAAATGTGGCAGGTGAAAGAGAAGAGGCACCAGGAGCGGGTGGGCTATTTGGTTTTGTTTCAAACCAAAATCCCATCAATCCCTGCCAGTGACCTCCCCCCTCCACTGAGCCAGCTGACCAGTACAGCCCGCTGCGCAAGACCAAAAAGTGGAAAAACCCAAGAAGACAATCAAATGGAGTCCAATAACACTTAAAAAAATGCTTATACCAAATCTGCAGATGGGAAATATTTATAGTCTGGTGATGACACCGCACAAGAACAAACGCTATCAAGTCCTAATACTAACAAATAATTTGTTTTCCCAACAGCTTGGCTGACATGCTCCCTCTGTGACTCCCAGAGCTGGAAGAAAAAGCTTTCAGCATTTATGATTTCAAACATTAAATTAAGTTAAAATTCCTTTTGCTGATTCCCTAAAACCTCAGAAACCCTCTCTGATCAAAACAATCTTATGACAAAGACCTATGTAAAAGCATACCAAGGCAACTGAACACTGCTGACTCAGAAAGGAAGTCCACCTACTGATTCATTAACATGCCTGCCAGCGGCACTGATGTATTCCTTGGAGATCTCTTGTTTAAGCAGTTTCTCAGTTCATAGTTTGGTTTCCTACCGTGGTTCCAGGTATACTACACACCAGGAAGACCAAACACACATCCACATGTGCTTACATACCTGATTTTAAAGCTGCAGCTTTTTCTTAACTCCAAGAGCCATAGCAGGATGTCACTAAGAACAAGAACACGCTGCAGGGCTATTCCACGATGTCAAACATGGCCAGCAGGACAGGCTTTTGTGAAGGAACAAAGCCTTTGTTCGAATGGGTGACACACACAGTTTGCACTGACAAGGCAACCCTCAGCCAGGCGCTCTGCCACTGACAGCGGAGTTTTAAGCTGCATATTAACAGAGCAAGCTGTTGTAGTTTTGTTCCGGTTCCTTGGTGGGTTAGAAGCAAATGACCACTGTACTGAATCTAGAGCACTTGTTTAGATTATGGTAACTCGGACTGCTTTGCATTTTTCCCAGAACAAACTCAACAGCCCCTTTAGTTGCAAAAACAAAAAAAAAGGAAGTCAGTAATTCACTTTCTTCTCAAATCTGCCAACCCAATCTGACAAAAGGCAGGTCTGTGCAGCAAGCATTTTTGGATGATACCTGCATAGGCATGTTTGAACTATATGGAGTTAATTATTTACATAAAAAAATAAAATATTAAACTGAGTTGAATAATAGCTTATTAATATTTTTAATTTCTAAAACACTTTTATGGGAAAAGCAGAATAACAATTAAATAGATGCATAAAGATAACGTAAGCAAACCCTTTCCTTCCTCTCCCCACCAAAAAAGAATGAAGGCTGAAAAAAATTAAGTCCTCCAATGCCCTTCAAGAACTTAACATTTTATAAAAAAAATCTTGCACTTTTAAAGCAAAGACTGTCTTGTATAGAAATGTAACACGTGTGAGATCAAAACTTCCTCCCAATTGCCCCAGAATTCTAAATTTATATCTAACCTTTCATTTAAGAGCATAACAATTTTAACTTCTCCTTCAAAGTTTTTTGATTCCTGGCAAACAACAGGAATCGGTACATTCACTTATGCTCAGTTCATGTTCTGAAAAGTGTTTTCAAGACCACAGAGGCTAGAAACTTCATGTGTTAAAATCAGAGTTTAGGGAAAGTATTCTGATACCCAGGAAAAAACTCAAATTGACAGTGCTCGTCTTAAAAAGGAGCTTTTTTCCTCTGTGATTTTATGAAAAAAATCCTGCTTTTTGTTTGTGCAATCCAAGAGATTCTGAGTGATCAAAGCTCAAATACTGTTTTAAATTATAAAATTCTCAGTTCGCCAGCTTGAGAAAACGACTTGTTTTATATTACAGCCCCGAGTCTCCTGAAGGAGCTCTTCTAGGAGCTTTTCTACTTGTAAAAGCAGCTGAGTGTGCCTGTTACTACTTTTTTGAGAGCGCCATAAATTGTTAATAAACAAAGATATCTTGGAGCTACTACATTTACACGCCTTTTTTGAAAAGGATTAAATGCAGATTAGAAGCATTTGAGCTGAGTTCTTATCAGAGGTTCAGTGAACTTGCAGAAACATTGCCCTCTTCCAAACAGTCCTAAGAACTCTACAGCTGACCAACAGCATCACAGTTATGTTCAGTGACACAAGTACTATTATTAAAGAAAACCAAACAAATCAAACTCATCTCTTCTGCGTTATTTGCAGCCCACTCTTGACAGTACCACTTAACGGGGGTTTCTCACGAGTCTTGCCAAATTGTATCAGTTTGGTCTGTCATTTCAGTTTATGTCCCTGCCATAAACCATGATAGAGACACGATACCAGGAACATCTCAGATTTCATTTAAAAAAACCCCAAACACCACCAAACAAAACAAACAAACAAACAAAAACCCAACCCCAACCAAACAAAAAAAACCCACCAAAACATAAAAAAACAAACCAAAAAACCACACCAACGACCACCACAATTCTTTTCAGCCCATCTAGTTATAAATCAGAAGGTAATAAAATTTGACCACAGTGAATCGTTCTAATGGTTGAAACCCATGAGCTTAACATGGACAAACCTCACTGCTTTTAAAACGTATTGTTTTGAACATAATTTTAATATAGACGGGCCTGGTAAATGCTTTGGAATCTGTGTTATTGACACTATTATTTACTGCAGGTTACAAAGCTGGTTATCTTGAACATCACCACCCACTTTTACAGGATCGTTTCGTTTGCATAGTGCAGGCTATGCAGTAATTTTAAAACAGAAAAGAAATTTTAAAATTATTAAATCCTCTGGAAAAGTTAACGCATTCAAAATTTACCACCAGGGGTACCATGTGCTAAATTTACAGCACCAGTTTAAGTCTTCCCACCACAGTAAATTATTGTCAAATGGTTGTAGTTTTCCCCAACACTTGAATAAAGAATAATAATATATACTATTATAGCAAGGTACAATGAAATTTAGAATGTCTAAAACCTAACAATAATGTCAAACTCTTCAGGAGAAAAACAGTTGTCAAAATATATTGCTTCACACGATCCGTATCTTTAGAAAGATGTAGATGACCCCAGTAATGGAGAAGAATGAGAACAAAGATATATCAGGCTGCAACGATAAATTTGTATTTTTCTTCTCATAAATACCAAGAAATGAAGGATGCTTTAAAACATATGATTATATATGATGACTGAATCAACTTGTTCTGGAAATTTTCAGACAAAAACAGGTTTGTTTATGTTTAATAGCATTATATTTTAAGGAAAAAATAATCAATTAATCAAACAACATTTCAATGGAAGCATATATACAGGGAAGAGAATTTCAGAGATAGGAAGTCCATCCATTTCAGAACAGCCAATAGTCAGTGGGAAGGGTATTTACCTAAAATGCATGAGGGGTTTTTTGGGGTGGGTTCAGGTTTGGGTTTTTTTGTTTGTTTGTTTTTAATTTTTTTTTTTGTTTGGGGGGTGGGGGATGTGTTGTTTTGGGTTATATTGTTTGTATGTTTGTTTGTGGGGTTTTTGTGTGTTGTTTGGGGGGTTTGTTTGTTTGTTTTGTGGTTTTTTGGGGTTTTTTTAGGGTTTTTTTTGTTTGTTTAAATCAGATTAGGGTGTTAAATCTCAGCCTTTGAACATGAGAACCTCCACTGCAACTTTCTCATCAATTCCTCTCATCTGAGATGTTCTATTTTGTGCAAGAAATTAAATATCCTTTGGAAGAGGAACATGGCACATCTCCCACAACCAAGTTAAGTGCTATAATTAGTCTGCTCCTGAGACGACTTCTTGCAGTCTCCTTTCTTCTCTCTCTCTCTCTCTCCTTAATTTTGAATTATTATTTTCAAGTAATATGGTTTATCCCAAAGCATACTGAAAACTTTGCAGAACCGGTCAACTCTTTATTACTGAGATTCTGCCTTCTTACCTTTTAGTTTTGGGGGGTTTTCTTTTGCTTAGAACTATACAGACAACTTTTAGATGAGGAAAAGTTTTACTTTACTACCGTTTAGTTACTATGAAACAGACCTGTGGGAAGATATACCCCTAGGGACAGCACAAAGGTACTGCATTACAATTAGTTTCTCTATTATTAGATAGGCAGAGTTGCATAACTCGGGCGTAAACGTAAGTAGGGACTCCTGTGAATTTTATATGTTAGTCTTGTGCAAGATATAAGATTTATCAAGTCATACATATATTTGGCCAAAAATGTCTGAACATATTCGAGTATACCTGCTTCAAGGACTCAAGGTGCATTACAGCACAATTTTGTGTCAGGGGAGCTAATGCCGAGCCTTAAGTGTCCTGACTGTCAGGCCAAATCCTGCATTTCAGAACATCTTTATCCACATCCATGAGAGGAAAGATTATGTTTTGCTTCTCTGATAAATTCCCAAACTAACATTACCAGTTTTTTTAAATTCAATTTTCAAATATATGTAAATGTGAACGTATTTTACTTGTTTTGTTGAAGTTAGATAATAACTAGCAAAGAGTAACTTGTGGGCATTATGTAAAAGGTGACAGGAAAAAGCAGTTATTTTCTTTTTTTATAGTTGCCAGTTCTGCTCATTTATCTGGTTTTGGCAATGAACCATATTAATTTTTGCCAAAGAAAATATAAGCACTGACATTGTGCTGAGGCTAGCAGATGATATAGGACGTCATTTCATCAAAGCAAATTGCAACAAAACTACCAAAAATCCAACAGTGACCCACTACACATCAAAAGACAGGCAGCTTAAGCCCAGCTCCATTTACTATGCAACAAATTGAAGAGTCTAATGCCTTCAGCATAAAGCTTTGTTAAGTAGTTGTCCATTTTAATCAGTTTTTTGCAAACTGTTATTTGGCTGGTTACGGGTTTGAATTTTTGTGTGTTCTTTACACAGTCAACTTTCTTTTATGATGTATCTCTTCCATCAGAAAAGATTTATTTAGTAAATCCAACCACTCCAGACAAAATTCTCCCGAGTTCATCTTTCAAAAGTGACATTAAATTTTGTAATTCATAGAATACCATAATACCCTCACCACTAAATAATCTCGCTTTCTAACACTCCAAAGGAGTTTCTACAAGGGAGAAGAAAAAAAAAAAAAAAAAAAAAAAAAAAGAGAAGAAAAAGCAGTTTGACACCACAGAGAATCAAAATTAAAGGGAAAAAGGGGGCCTGTAGTGATAGAACAAGGTGTAATGGTTTTAAACTGAAAGAGGATAGATTTAGAATAGAAATAAGGAAGAAATTCTTCACTCTGAGGGTGGTGAGACACTGGCACAGGTTGCCCACAGAAGCTGTAGATGCCCCATCCCTGGAAGCATTCAAGGCCAGGCTGGATGGGGCTCTGAACAACCGGATCTAATGGAAGTGTCCCTGCCCATGGCAGGGGGGGTTGGAACTAGATGGTCTTTAAAGGTTCCTTCCAACCGAAACCGTTCCATGACTCTACGATTCTAAATATCCATTATTTTCCATTAGTTATAAAGCCACAGTAATAAAAACAAAAGATTTACTATTCCAGTTAGCTACTAAATCTGTACCAAGAAGCAAGATAAAAGCACAGCAAACAGAGGCGTAAAATCAGGGCGTTTATCAAAATAACTTTAAATAACAGTTATCATAACAACTTCAAATCGTTTTCACTTGGTCTTTTTTTCTTTCTTCTTCTTCAAGGGCAGTAAGTATGCCTTCTTATGGAGAAGCAGGAGCGCGTGACAGAATTTACTCCTCTCTCCTCTTTCTTTATGTGTATCCAGCCAACTGCTGAACACCCCGGTTTCCATCAGCCTCAGTGGAATCCAGATTTCTCAGTTTCGCTATACTGCATTACTGATGGCAAAGGATTTTTCCAGAATGCAGTAAATCACATTAATAACTAGTACTTAATATTATAAATAAATGAAGTAAATATTATGGTATAAAAATAAGCAAAGGAAAACAGAGGCCGACTATCAGCTAAACAATGAGTTCTATTGGTTTGCACAGAGAATCTAAAAGGATGCAATGCTACTCCCATCACAAGTAACTTCAGTTTGAAATAAACTAATTTCAGCATATATAAACCAGATGCTTGCAGTCTAAATACTTTACAGAAGCTTTTAGCAGAGAGTCAAAGTACATCTATGTGTGGGAGCAGCAACATGAGTGGCAAGAGCACAACTGAGACCTGGCTAACACGAGTTTTCCTTCAATGGCCGAACTAATTAAAAGTACACCAAACTATTGGTCACTAATTCACGTGTCCTCCTGTAGCACTGTATTTTACACAGAACTCATGCTTTCTATTACATTTGGTTTCATTTTTCATTTAATTCATAAAAATATTATGGATATTTTTATCTAGGAAGTATACTTACTAAAGTATAAGCTACGTTTTACAATATATATGTACACACAATTAAAATTGGCTCATCAAGGTGCCTTAAAATAATATGCTATAGCTAGTGGTCCTGCAGTAACAGAAAGGTAGACTAGAACGACCAAACTCTCTCTCTCTGGTGTTATAAGGCCAGATATTGAAGGTTAATAATATATTCAGCTTAGGCTTTTTGAAGAGGGAGCAAGATTTTCATGTGAATCATCTCCCATTTCAATAATCCTGACACTAAAAAATGCTTGGCACAGTTAGTGTCTGAGCACTTTTTTAAAAACCAGTCTTTAACAGCAATGATTCAGTTACAGGATTTTCTCATTTTGTCCAGAAGCTTTTACAGCCTGTGGCCTGATCAACGTCCGCATATTTGATGCTCACTCTGTAGTCTCCCGATGCACGCACAAACCAGAAAAGAACGTACATTACACAAGTGCATTGCTATCCCTTTGTCACAGAAAAAAATGAGAATTTGTTATTAATCTGTGACACCAAAGTAAAGCATTTTCAGTATATGAAGAGCATTTTCTCATGTTGACATAGACTGAAAGTAGGAGGATTTCATAATAGTTTTGTTTACTTTGTATTTGTTCATCTCCTCAAAGTACTGCCTCTAGCAGACTGATGAAGAGCTCAGGCTTTCATCTTTTTTTCACAATGACAAAAAACATTTTAACAGACAAAAACTCTTGCCTTCAATTAAAGCAACTGAAGCTGCTTGACTGTTGCAGCATTCAAAGGGCAATCTGAAATACTACTTTCAAGAATGCTCTGACACGGTAGTGGAAAACTCAAGAATTCAGGGAATTTTGCAGATTTCCGAGCTCAGACCATACGTGGCAGTTTAGGATCTAGATTGCTATAAAAGTGTATTGGGCTTGCGTGGCAAGGTTTTGGTAGTGGCAGGGGGGCTAAGGGGTGGCTTCTGTGAGAAGCTGCAAGAAGCTTCGCCTATGTGCCATAGAGCTTCTGGCCAAGTCTGAGCCGATCAGCAAAAGTGGTAGCACCTCTGGGACAACATATTTAAGAGGGGGGAAAAAACCCTGTGCAATTGCAGCTGGAGAGAGGAGTGAGAAT